>JAIFZK010000068.1:147500-207500 GCA_027481765.1 Tenualosa thibaudeaui
TGTGTGAGACCAGGTACAGCGGTGTCTGTTCTTCTTTGTGTGTCAGTGAGAGTCAGGAGGTGTGTGTGTGTGTGTGTGTGTATACGTGTGTGTGTGTGATCTCAGAGTATATTAGATGAATTGTCCCGGAAAAGGTTATCCAGGAAAGACACTTAAAAAAGCTCCTCTGTGCTTTCATGTCCGACAGAAGCAAAACAAAGCAGCTCCCTGACAGAAAACAGTGCTCCCAAACATCAGTTAGACAGCTTTGATAATTTCCCAGGAAATGGTCATCACGAAAGCACAACAAATGGAGTCCCACACTGAGACCCCCCCCAGAGTCTCCTCTACCTGACAACACAGTCACCACAGTGCTAAATCATATTATGTCTTTATATTACACAAAGTTTTCTTTAAAAAAGTTACTTTTTGAAGGTATTGTTGTTAGGTCATGTGGTACAACAACAACAACAACAACAATAATAATAATAATAATAACAACAACAACACTATAAGCTCTTATTTTTCTATTATAAGATAAGATCTGTTCATAAACAATGTTTGGAAGTTTACAATGACACATTGGACATTTAAAGTCTTTGGAGTATTGTTTGTGTTTGTATAATTATAATGTAATTAATGTTATTATATTTGAATAGCACACAGAGCATATAGTGTGCTACTGTGACCAATTCATTAATTTACATGTCAATTTACATGTGCCATTTAAAACCTCACACACGTGACCTCAGGTTTAAACTCCAGACACATGACCTCAGCTTGACCCCTGTCGTCTGGGAATCCGCTGTTCGGGGTAGAATCAGAACCCGACCCTGTCAAGTCCACTGCAGATGTTCTGTTTTTTTTTTTTTTTTTTTTTTTTTTTTTTAACAACATCAGGAAAGGTAATGTTCCTAGCCCCCACACACCACAACGTTCCCTCTCTCTACTCCTCTCCTCCTCTCCCACCCCTCCAATCCCCCTTTTCTCTAACTACGCCCCCGCCCCCCAACACACACACACACACACACACACCCTCCTTTGAAAAAAAAAAGTGCATCTCGGAGGCTATTCATCAGCTTTCCAAGGGAGCGGGCAGTGGTTCCACTCGCTGGTTTAATTGTTAATGCTAATTGCTATTTATTGGCTGAGATGCAAATGATAGACCAGCCAAAGTGAAATTTTATGATGAGTGAACTCCCCCTTTCGCACAAATTGAAAAAGTGAAACAAGAGGAAGACGCAATGAGCCGAGCAAGGCCCTAATGGCGCCTTTTTAATGGGGAAGGCAAAATTAAGACTGATTTACGTGGTCCAATCCTCTGTTTTCCCCTCACCAGGCCATTTGGCAGCAGAAATGGAAAAGTAATTGTTCGGCTTTTTGACGCGGGCCTCAAACCGTTATTTATTGACTGAAATTAATTGCTGTTTATCCTTTCTCCGCACGGAACACTCTCCATCAGCATTACGCAGTTCAACACCTCGCTTCGTCACTTGCGATTTACTTTGGGGGGTAGGAGGAGGGGGGGTGTTGGTGGGGTGGAGTAGAGTGTGTGTGTGTGTGGTGTGGGGGGGACACTTTGAATGCTGTTGAAGCGTAGCCTAATTTAACCTGAGCTTTTTCTTGACTTGCCTCTGGATGGAGAAGCAAAGGCGGCTAAGCAAAGGCACCTTCTCCCAGTGCGGCGCTCAAAACGTCGGAGCTCGCTTTGTGACGCTTTACGCCGCTTTCTTTTCTTTCAGCTGGAGTTCCACACTACACTGCACTGCACTGCACTGACACGCTGCTCTGAGTGAGCTTCAAGGGAGTAAAAGGAGGGAGTAAAATGAGTATGATCCAGTGTCTGGTCTTATTCTCACAGGTCAGAGTGCACAAGTGTGTGTGTGTGTGTGTGTGTGAGCATAAGCAGCTGCTGTTTGACTCTCCTCTGTTATCAAGCTGCATCTCCCTCACCTCCACAGTAGGGGGAGCAGCTCCACTTCCTGTGCAGAGGAGGCGCTTGAACAATGGGGGTATAACCTTGGGGGTGGCCAGGCTGAGAACCGGTGCTCTGTGGTTCCGTATGGCTCCCATGGCCGAGCTGGGACCTGCGCTCTGTGGTTCCATGAGGCCCCTGTGGCTGGGCTGGAAACCTGCACTCTGTGGTTGTGTGTGGCTCCTGTTTCCTTAAAGTGGAGTTGCAACAACGTGCTACGAGTTCAGGGGTCACCTGAGTGCAGAGCTTCATCTGGGACAGGTCTGGTCCATGCGCCCTGTGTCTCCGTTTGTCAGTCTCACACTTGCCCGTACTGCGCTCCAGCAGGACCCCTTTAGTGGCCCCTGCTGACAGCCTCGTCTCTGGGACAGGAAGTAGAGACTCGACCCAGGGCAGGAAGCAGACCCCTTTGGCCTCTTTATCACTCATCAGTGACATCTCCTGGCCAGGCGGGGGGCGTTCATCTGTTGGGCACATTCCACACGGCCTCTGAGAACTGTCACACACAAACACAGATTAGACACAAGTTCCAAGTTTAGTAACAGTCAATTTTGGCATATAAATAAATTATGTAAACATGAGGCATTTGAAATTATGAGCAATTAGTGTCAGGTGGTTATACAAAAAATACAAGGGACTCATCTACACGTTCCATGAATTTACACACTACACAGGTGCAGATAAGGTCTAAGCTCAGATTCCCTTTAGCAAAGGGTGATGGCATAATTGATAAGCCGTAAAATTAAAAAAATGAGCTGCACTGTACACTAGCTCATTTTTCATAGCCAGCCATGCAGAATTCTAACACAAAACATGTCGTGGAAGGCACTAAAACAGCACCAAATGATAAATCATGTGGAAACATAGAAGACAGTCAGAGATAAAATGTTGATATAAAATGTATTATACACAAGGTAATGAATACTTTCAGGTTTTCATATTTTTCTTTTGCTGTGTGCATCATCAGAGTACAATAAAACTTTCTTCCAGTGTGATTAGATAAGTGAAAATGACAAAGAACTCTTTGTCTTTGTCTAACTTCATGATCTGCTGTGAATATTTGTCCGGTAAAATGCCCTCTATTTTTTAGGCCGGTAAAATGTCTACTCATGCGAGGTCTCTAGATCATGAGTAGACCCTGCAGTACCCTTAGTAATAGTATGGTAAAAAAGGCAAATGCATCACTGGTGTTGCTATATCAGGGAGTAAGGCATGATTCTCCACCAATCAGCATGTAGATCCGGAACAATGGTGAACCAATCGTAAGCTAGTGGGCAGCTGACATCATAACTAGTTAGCCTGAGAAATGAAGACATTTCTATTTATATTTTGACAAGTGCTGAAATAGTCTCCATATAAAAAGCATTAAATAGACCACAGGAAACAAAAATAATTCTGTTAATAATAAATATTTTTATCATTGTCTTGATAAATCACTAAGCATGCCCTTGTTCAAAGTCCTCTTAAAGAACATTTTTTTTAGAAAGTTTTGAAGTTATCATGAAAATGTCAGTAGTATTTGTTTGGAGATCTTTTACAAAGCCAAATGTAAGAAATTCAAAACAGTCTGTATTGAGTCGCAGGCTCTTGGTCGTAAACAGGACTCTCACGGGCAAACATCCGCATCAGTTATAATGTCTTTGTTCGAGAATGAACAGCTTTCAGCACTCTGCTTATTTCTTATAACCCTCGTCCAGCCTATTTTGGTGATTAAATCTGCCTTTGCCCAGGCCCAGGTGTACACCTTGCCAATTAAAATTCAATCCAATTGTATTGTTCCCATAAAGGAATGTGATTTGGGGAGTGGGAGCGTGCACCGCGCTACGCGTGCTGTGTGATCAGGGCGGCTTAATGCCGTTAGAGTTATTTTACAGTCCATTAAGGAGCTTATGTTGACCCTGCGACCCCGTGGCCAACAACACCGAATCCATTATCATCACAATGGAATGGCTGGGGGTTCGGCTGACATCACAATGGGCCCAGGAAATCCCAAGTTAGCACTTAGGAGCGGCTGAATAATATAAAAAGGGAGGAGAAGAGAGCTCACCACCTCTTTTTACCCCCTCCCCTTTATCCCTCTTTCCTGTTCTCCCATGCTTTTGAGGAGTGACGATTAATACGGCCAAACTGTCATTTGTATCATTATCATTCAAAAGGTTTGGGGAAGGACAATAAAACGCGCCATGCAAAGTGCGAGAAAGAGCTGACGTGTGTTTTTTTGGCCCCTCCAGCCTGCGTTTGATTCAATTACGCGAAGAGCAAATGCTGGTAGCTGGTGTACGTGTCTGTGTGTGTGAATGTGAGAGGATGGGGGATTTGGACGGTGCACAGCAGCCTGTAGATGAAGTTATCATGTCCAGGAGAGAAGTTGGTGACATGAACTTCCGGCTGTAATCTTGTTATGCTTAATGACAGCTTCAGGAGATGAAAAAGAATTGATTGAAGTCCATGCAGAGAGCACGGTTCTTATTTATTTATTTACGCACTAACTGAACCTTGACAGAATCAAATGAGATGTTTCAAAGCTGTGACACTGTTATCTTTAGAACAGCAATTAGATAAGTAAATGCTATTAAACATTTATAAATGAAAGAGAAATGCAGGGTTGGTTTTGATATTTGCGTTACATTGTTTATGCACATTGTACATTGTGGATTTTTTTAAATAACATTATATAGTCAGTTTTTTTTAGGTTAATTTTACTTTTGTTTATATTCACCTGTGCACAGATGCAATATAATAATATGCACTTACGCAACATAGATCTATACAATATAAATCATGAAAGAATTCTAAATATGAACATATTCACCCATATTCAACTCACAAAGAAACATAATGATTATCCTGTTGGGCCACATAATTTACGCAAAATGCTTTCCTCTGAAGGAGTGTAAATTTTCACTAATAAAATACAAAGATATTAGAGTCAATATGGAATATAAAATTAAGCATTCACAATAAAAAATTTATGCACATGTGAAGAATTACAAATCTCTTGCCAAATGTCCCAAAAATAACCTTACACCATATGTACACCAATGATTACACCATACAAAAAATATTATGGTAACACTAATTTTATTTCATTGTAACTAAAAAGGCAATATGAAAGGAGAGGAAAGAGTTTGCATTAGAAGGTGTCTACACAATTGTTTTACTCCTTGCAGTTGTAGCCAATAAAATCAGACACCAGAGCTTCTGTTATGTTCGCTGTGTTTGCCTCCATCATGCCACAGATATGCTAATAATGTTAGTCCTGGTCCAGACATCATGGTTCCGGGAAAAGTCCCACTCAGTGACAAGCTGCTGAATGCAGATCCTCAGTGTCTGAATGTGTCTTCCTTATTTCTTTCTTTCTTTCTTTCTTTCTTTCTTTCTTTATTCCCCGCCAGCAACCGCAACGTCACCTTGGCCTACAGTTCTGCACCTCCGTGTGGGTATTGATTGGTGGTGGGCTTACTGTAGTAAATGTATCGCTAAGGAGACAGAGAGCTGCTCAGTGCGGTTTCAATGTAGTGACTGGACATGCGTCAGTCCGCTCAGTCCTGCAAACACACACACACACACACAAATAGACACCGCATTGGGCAGGCCATGTCTGCTTGGTATGCAGGCAGTTCTGGGGGGAAATTTTTGCCTGTCAAATCTGTACATCTTTCAAAGAGGCGTCATTGCCACGGCAACAGCTGTGTCAGAGCAGCCAGGAAGAGAGAGAGAGAGAGAAAGACAGAGAGAAAGACAGAGAGTGAGAGAACAAGTGAGAGAGAGAGAGAGCAAAAGAACATTAACAAACTTAACAAAGCCTGATGGACTGTTATTTTTAACCAAAAATCCCCTCTCACACACACACTGCTTGCAAACACACCCACATCCAGACACACACACACACTTGTACCCCCCAAAGAAGCGCCCCATCCTCTCTCCCCTTCACCTCCTCTGGGCTGTGTGTGCAACCGGCCGGCTGGCGTGAGGTGTGTGTGTGTGTGTGTGTCTGTGTAGGCCGACAGCGGGACGACAGTGAAATGGATCTCTCTCCCCATCCTCTTCCTGGCCAATATGTTGCCTTTCTGGGACTTATCACAGTGATTGATGGGAGGGGTGAGGGCCGAGAGGGACCCCTTCTTTAATCAAACACACCACCCTCAACAAATTGGACAGTGGTGGACTAACAAGTCAGATACCACTCCTTCTCCTCTCCTCCTCTCCTCTCCCCTCCCCACCTAGTGTGCCCCACTGCTCCCTCTCCTGCATCTCTCCCCCCTCCAAATACACACACACACACACACTCTGCTCCATCCTTTGTACCTCTCCCCCCTCCAAACATACACACACACACACAAGCAGACATTCACAGAGATACACACAAACACACACCTCCTTTCACACACTTTCTCAACCACCCCCCGATAAGTTGTTAAAAAAAGAGATAGAGCGAGTGAGAGAGAGAGGGAGAGAGAGGAAGAGAAAAAGACAGAGAAGCATTAACGACACTGTCGTCAGTGGAAAGTAAAGTACACAAGAAGACAAGAGATGGCAGCAGGAGAACAGCAAAGAGATTCAGGCTGAAGCAAACACACACACACACACGTACACCCACATACACACACACACAGGTGGATTCTCATAACATCCGAACCACAGCACAGCCTCATTGCAGTTGCTAGTGCAGAATGTCACAGCAAATAAACACATTATGCCTCATTTCAGATTAAAGCAAATACAGTTCATCTTCATTTCAAAATACTGGTTTGGATCATCTACACATAGTGCTTGTTCATCACCATATGACATAACATATGCAGTTCACAGTATATAGAGATGATGCCTTGACTACATACCAGTCAATTAATTATTTTGATCAGAATGTGAGTTCTCTCAGGGATATGACCCCATGACCTTTGTGTCATGCACTCCTTTTTCCAACCAGGTCAGTTTCAGGAACACACATCCACTTTTTTTTTGTCACCATATTAATGTTTCTTGTGCTGTCGTTGATATGTTTGTTTCCCTGTTGCATTATATCAGATATAAGATGACAGTGTCAGGGGAACACAGTGACACAGAAAGTTTGTTAATAATGAATGATGTTAATGATGTTTTGTTTTGTTTTTTGTTCCATTACTGTACTTTTGAGAAAGCTTCTCTGAAGTCTCTACAATACACTGGTGTCACTCCTGGTCAGATAAGCTAACAAAAGCCAGGTGTCTGTAATTTGTCCTTCATTTGTCTCAGTGAGTGCTGCCCCGCCACCCCCCTGCCCCAAATCACCATTATTTTCAAATTGTCTCTCAAACTGGGACCCAATTGAAAAGCAGACAGTTTTTCAATCTCTCTTGTATTCCCATTGATTATCTATAGTCCTGACTCTGAGATCTGCTCTATTCTCCTGGTTGTCTTTTGTGTGTCAGACATTTTCTTTTGATTTAAATATCCTACTGTTTCTCTTTGCCATGCCTATTAACATAACAAACAATGGAATCAATTAGATGCCATGCTTTCTACAGCCACTTTGTACACTGACAAGATATTATCTTTGAAAGAGAGGGTGAGGGTTTTTTTTTTGGTCTCTCTCTCTGTTTGAACAAGGAAGTTTTCAAAGAGGCTGTACTAGGATCTTGACTCTTTTGATGGTGTGGAACATTTTTAAAATGCAACACCAACAGGCTGGCGGCCATCAGCGATTTGATTCGGTGGCACATAAAAGTGGTTTTGGAAATGTTTTTGGTGGAAATAAAAGCAAACACCGGATGTGACTAAAAGCCTAATCATATTTCCTTTGTATCAGATTGAGGAAATTTCACCCTGAGTTAAAGATGGGGGGAAAAAAAAAACTCCAGTTGTTTGCGGAGATGGAAAAACAGAATTAAATTTGCTCTTCACTCACTCGCTCTCTCTCTCTCTGCCTCCCTCTCTCATTCCTTTGCTCACTCACTCACTCACTCATTCACTCACTCCATCAGTCGCTCGCCCTGGTGCTGGGAAGGGAGGATGGCAGGATGGAGGCGGTGGCATTTGGTTTCTCCTTCCCTGTCCGGTTTCTCCTTGGTGGCCGCATCCAGCGGTAAATAAATTAGCAGTGCAGGAGAGGAAGGGGAGAGGCGGCCTGGGAGAGGAAAGCAGCCGCCCTAGACACCTGCAGCTAAGACAAGCTGTGGGTTCCCTCACCCGGGCCCCTAGCATGCACACACACACACACACACACACACACACACACACACACACACACACACAGACACAGACACAGACACACACACACACACACACACACACACATACACATATGCATGCATACATACATGCATGCATACACACAAACACACATGATAACACATGCATACATGTGGGCATGCACACACACACAAACACACACACACACACACACACATTTACACATGGACACACACACACTCACACACAGAAGGTCCTCTTTGTATGTAGCGTGTGGCAGTATCAGCTCAGCGGGAGCAGGGCCCCGGCTAGATTGATGGCTACCTCCGACTTGGCCGTTTCTGTGGAGAATGGGCGCGCTCCTTTGGCTAATGACGCTCCATCCATCCTGTGGGTGAAGCGCAGGAGCAGAGCAGCGCTCCACCGAGGACAGGGGGGGTTGGGAGGGGTGGGGGGAAGCAGCCCTCTGATCACTCTTTATTTGGCAGTGAGCTCTCTGTTCACGGCAAACCCCCTCCACAGCGCCCATTAATATTATATATAGATACCCTTGTCAGGGATTTAAATCAGTGATCCCAGGTCCAGAAAGGGAGAGGGAAATAAGGGGGTAGGAGGGTGTGTGTGTGTGTGTGGTGGTGTCTGATTGATTGTGTAGGAAGTTGGAGACCTGAGGAGTGTGAAAAAAAGGCAAAGGAAAACAGGGTCTTAGATTCATCATGGGTCGCTCCCCTTGCCCAGCGCTCTGTTGCCATGAGCACACGTGTCATTATTGATATTTTTCCCCTTCCTGTAAGCCCGTCATCACCCAACACAGGAGACGCTGCGCTCCTCACTGGGAAAAGAAAATGGAAAAAAAAAGAGAAAGACTTCAGTTCCCTAATAAAGGCAAACACTCTAACACACACTCACATGCAAGTTCATCAGCCCTGCGACAAATACCTGACTCAAGTATTTTGGCTTGCAGAGAGACTATCTATGATTATTCCTGTACTACAATGACAAACTCAAAGTTTATCCGCTATCGATTACTCTGCCCTGGGTCATTCTTTCAATGGCTCTTGCTGATGGTTACTGCTGATGGTTTGGGTGCACAGAGAAGTATATGCAGAGAAGAGATGTGTCCGGGTCAAAACAGGGCATGGTGACCATACTGAACCCAGAGCTACTAATCCATAACTACCCTGGAAAAGGGGTTTGTCTGGGTCAGAACAAGACACAATGACCATACTGAACCCATAATTACTAATTAAACTTAAAATTAAAATCCACTCATTTTTTTCCTTCACAGATCACTTCACAGAGCCAAGCATGAACAGTACTGGTGTTCATTTCAAAATGCTGTGGTTAAATAGAAAGCTGCTATTTAGTCAGAAGAAGGAATGAGATACCCAAGTAAATGTTTGGTTTGGAAGACTCACAGTTAAGTAGAATGGGAGCATAGTTAGGAACCATTTTTGTATTTACAAGAATATAGTAACAGGGATTTCATATTTAGATCTTCAGTTGTTACAATCATATATTAATTGCATAATAATAAAAGATAATTAATCTGCACAATATCAGTCCTGTTTACTGTTGATGAAACCACCCCTGACACATCAGAAGAAGTATGCAACACTAACCTCCACACAGACAGAACACACACACACATTATATGGCCTGTTAGCTCTCACACACACATCAGGGCCAGAGGATGATGATCGACGAATCCAGTCACATTCGGCGGGGATGAGTGATGTCTCTAGTCAGCGTTGTGAAGAAGTGAAAAAAAAGCAAAAGTGCAAGGATGAGTGTGTGAGACGAGAAACACACACAAACACACACACACACACTAACGCACACAAAAATTAATCTGCCGCCTTTTGGGACTCAATTGTTATCTTTGTGGTCGGCTACCCTAAAGAAGGCCTGGCAAATAATTCTGACAGCTTTATTTTCTGTGAAGGCTCACCTAATTCCCAGCCCTGCGTTATCCCAGAGAAATGATGACAGCAAATCAATAGGCCGGCTGTGTAATGAAGTAATGCGTCTCTGTATCTTCCCCCCCAAAGCAATCACATGGAGCTTAGCGGCATCCCTTGAGCTTGGTCCATTTTAGCTAACAACTTCATTTCCCTCAGTTTAGTTACACGCCACTGTGTCCCATTTCGCTCAATGCAGAGTATTTAAAAAACGGGGCGCCGGCACGGGCCAAGCCGCAGCTAAATTGGTTATTATGGGCAAACGAAGGTAGGTGTCAGAGATTATTTTCTCAGGGCGGCACAGGGGGGCCCTCAGGTGAGGCCAGCTGCCATTTTAGATTAAGCCCGCTCTCCGTCGGAGAGCTCAGATTGGACGGCCGTGCGGCCCAGGGATTTTCCTGTTGATGAGGGGGGTGTCACTGCCGCCCATCATGTCAATTATTCAGCACACGTGTCAATCAATAAGACATCAGCATGTTGATCACATTATACCCTCCATTTAATGCATATATAGACTCTCATAAAACATTTCGGTTATCATCAATCCGCAGCGTGTTGCTTCAGAATAAAAAAGTTGCATTCCTGACAGGTGTAATGAGGGCCAATGCTTTACCATCCTACACTGAGCTAATCAGGTTAGCAATGCTTTTTTCCTTTTTAGCACAGTAAAGAAAATCTGGTGGCATTATTTGTATGGGAGTTGTCATTAATGCATTGTGTGTGTTTATCGAGGGCTGTTTTAATGGAAGGCTGACTAGATGACCTCATCAGCGGCTCGCGCAGACGGCGTCGACGACAACGGTGGCGTTTAAAAACCAGTCACACCCCGCTGATATGGATTGATTGCACTTGTGCCTCATCTGGTTTACTTACACCAATTGCAGCTTATATACAAGTATATAATTCACCTTGAGAAGTACTTTCTTTTAGCATAACTTATTGAAAAATTGAAGGAGCAAGAAAGGTGGTGGAAAATCAATAGCATTTGATGTGGCAAAGACTGCTAAATACCCAAGGCAATTCACTCTCTTATTTGTGTTGGGACAATGTCATTCCTTATTTATGAATTGATTTTTATTTTTATTCACAAGACAAAATGCAGCCGGCTGTTTGTGTGTGTGTACGTGTGTGTGTGCGTGTGAAGAGCCAGTGAACAATTAGTAGGTGAAGGAAAGTCTTCCAAGGCAAACAGCTGCAGTTGTCGAGCTCAATGGAATCAGCTGGCTTTGTGTGTGTGTGTGTGTGTGTGTGACTGCATGTTCCTTCAGCGTTTGGCATGCCTGGTTTTTAAACTCCCTATCAGAGATGCCGTCTGCAAACACAGAGAGGTGCTCTTTTGCAGGTGTCTGCTCTGTTCCCCACTGCACTTATGATCCAAGGGACCAAACTAACCCCTATGGTCACTGTGATTCCTGCTGCTGCCAAGCTGATGCATCTCTGCGAAAACAGTGCAGACGCGTGGGTGAACGGGGGGGAGAAGAGAGAGGGGTCCTGGCAGACCCCCGGTGCTTCAATCAACCAATTAGACAATCAAGGGGGCTCTCGCACTGAGCTGCGTGACGATCAGCTTGGCCAATTAAAATCCCTTCTGTGCCTCTTTGGGTCTGGCCGCGGCACGCGCCCCATTAAAGAGCACTCGCGTTTTTCGAGTGGGCCCGGCTGATCAAGAAAAATTATGCACCTAATAACGGCGAAACGAAAGAAATTTGGACAAAACGACTCTCTGCATCACAGGTTTTGTTTACTAGTGGGTAATTAATTCTCCACATATGCTGGGAACATCTGTCGCGATGACCTGCCATCCTATCAGCGAAACGACTGCTGCGTTGCTTCTCCCGCGGTCATTAGCACAACCATTCAAATTACTCTTCCTCTCCCCTACCTTGTCCAAAACTGCTTCCAACTTTATTTTTAAAGGTGCCACATCCCTCTTTTCTCCCCCTCCTTCTTCAGACACCCCTTAACACTCACACACACACACACACACACATACATACAGTACACACACACACACACACACACACACACACACACATACATACAGTACACACACACACACACATACATACAGTACACACACACACACACACACACACACACACACACTCACACACACACACACACACACACACACTCACACACACACACACACACATACATACAGTACACACACTCATCAGCCTGCATAGTGACGGAGGAGAAGAATGGTTGGGAGTTATCAGACATGCCTGTCTTACACTTTTACAACTGGCAGGGGGAGATCAGGAGGCACGCAGAAGTAATTCAAAAAAATAATACTGCCTCGGACTGGAAAAGTAAGTGTGAGGCACTGATGCACACACACACACACGCACACACACACACACACACACACACACACATCCAAACTCACAACAAGTGCACACATGTGTACACACACACACACACACAAATACAGACAGACACATCTGAATAAATAATGGTCAGAGATTATCCGATTTCAATTTGGATAATATGACCAGAAATACAATAATCTACTAAGAAACTACATAAGGGTATTAATGACCAGAGTACTAGATGAACAGGTTTAGCTGATGAGCATGATTGAGACATTGGAGTAAAGGTCTTACAGTGCAACCATTGTGATATCCCATCAAGCAATTAAGACATGTACTGTAAGTAACACACACAGACACACACACACGTGTGCACCAATTCAGACATACCTGTATAAGCACACCCACTCACAAGAGGACCCTCCGCACCTCTGTAAAATCTCTTGTAGGGGGAAAAAAGCCCTTTCCTGAAATGTAATTTACCCCTGTGGCAAATAGTGATGTTTTGACAAAAACAGAGGAAGAACAGCAGCCCCCAAACTGCTGAGCTGGTGTGTAGTATTTTGTATCAGGTGCAGGAAGCAGAACTTGGGGTGACCTGAAATAGTAAACCGTGAAGCCTCCCATGACATCTTGACTTGTGTTGGGGCCAATAAATCCATATATTGGGAGAAAACAAAAGTCAGCATAAATATTATTAAATAAATTCCTGTGGCTTTGGGCGCGGTGGTGTGTGTGTGTGTGTGTGTTTGAGTGCGCTGGGAAGCTGGGGAGGAGCAGGCTGGTCGGACTGGAAGATAATCTCCTCTTGTGGGCGCGGGGTCCTCTGACAGTAAGTAGTGACCAATTACAGTGTCCGAGCCCTGAGATAGCAGCTCAGGGATGACAGGGAGGTAGCCTGGCGGCTCCGGAAGCCGCATGGCGCACGCGGGAGAGAGACAAACTAACAACGTTAGCATGCTGACCTCTGCTCAGGATGAACCAAGCTCACGGACGAGCTCGGAATTTAGTTGTCCGCCGCACAAATGAATTCAGTGCTGCTGGGGGGGAAACGCAAGGCAGAGTGGTGATTTTCTGTAAACGCTGTGGCTTGTAGGAAAATCTGAGACGCGGGGCGAGCAAATCACTTGATTGAGTTACTCTGCGCTGTGGAGTACCTAAAATGCCAATGGAGCAACATGATGTTAGTCCTGACTACATCTAAACAGACCCCATCAGTTTCAGACAGACCACATCAACTTCCATTTCATAACTGTGTAATATTTAAGCAGATTTTTTATATTTCATCAATATTGGTATTAAAGTCAAAACCTCAAGGGTCATTTCATGTAGTTTACTTTAAATAGTTCTGTCTAGAATTGGCAATGTAAACATTCTGTGGAATGTTGGGCTAGCAGGCTGTGTCACAGCTCTAGTATCACTGAGAGAAACAAAACAACAACAAAACAAACAAAAAAGCAAACGAAAAACACAGCCTTTGTCATGCAGCTGGTCTTAAAACTGATGCACTTTGCCACATAGCTGGTGTAAGTGGTAAGTGGGGTGAAACCAGTCAGGGAAAAACAATCTGGAAGAAAAAAAGGGAAGCTGTATCTTGAGGATATCTTTCTTCTCTCTCTCTCTCCCTCTCTCTATGTCTCTCTCTCTGTCTCTCTCTATCTCTCTGTCTCTTTCTCTCTGCGAGTGCTGTTGGCCCTCTGTCTTCTGTGCCAGCAGGCGAGGAGGCGTCCATGAGATGTCACTGAATGACAGGCAGCATCCTGCATCCGCCAGCGACGTGAAGACGCCACCAGACCCAACACACATGCACACACACACACACACACACACACACACACACACACACACACACACACAAATGCGTGTGTGGGGCCAAGGCGGGTCTTAAGGGCCAACCGTGCCAGTTTCCTGAGAGGGGCTGCTTGAGGTGAGAGAAGCGTAGAGAGAGTCTATTTCTTTTCTCTCCCTCTGTCTCTTTCTGCCTTTTCCCCTCCCTCCCTCTCTCTTCTCTCACTTCCCCTCTGCCCTCCTTCTCTCCCCATCCTCACTCTCCCCTCCCCCTCCCCTCCCTCACCCCCGTCCTCCCCCCAGAGAGTGGTGGCGTAGCCCTGGAGCCGGTAAGGCTCAGTGGAGGGAGGTCACGATGAGTTCCATTGCCGTTTGAGCCGGGGGCGTCCGATGCGGATGCCCGGCTGGAAAAGCACACTTTAGGTAGCTGTGGTCAAGGTGAGATGTCACACACGATTGCATCACACACACGCCCTGACAACTGATGGGGTGCTGGCAGGGAGAGATGGGCTACCAGCCCCCCTCGCTGCCTTTTTTATTTTGGAAGGTGCCACGAGTGTGTATGTGTGTGTGTGTGTGAATGTGTGTGTGTGTGTGTGTGTGTGTGTGGAGAGTGGAGAGTGAGTAAAACATTTTCTTCCTCTCTTTTAATAGTAGCATGTTGAAACTTTAAGTAACATTAAAATGAAAATATTCATAATATATAATTTGTTATTAAAATGATCTACAACATAATTATTGCACACATCTATTATTAACCTGTATTAAATATACAGTTATGCATTTTACATTTACATGTACAATTACTTGTAAAAATTACACACTGAGAAAACTGCTTTGAAAGACATTAACAAAAAACACAAACATACAAATGGCATTTTTGTGGTTATTATTATTTTTTATATGTGAGCCTTGTTTGTTTAGAATGTTCTTTGGGTACCACGCTGAGTAGCCCTCAGTGTTTCAATCAGGCCAGAGGCTGTGAGTTGATGGTGAAAACTGTTCATCAATAAAATGGTAATTCCAATTCATCTGGTGCAATCTCATTGAGCCACACCTAAGGGGAACGAGTAATGGTCTTTAAAAATGTATTATAGACTTAATCAAGAGGGAGGAAAAAAGGTGAACTGATTATGTCTTTATTTAAACACATTGAGAGACAGAGAGATAGACACAGAAAGAGAGAGGGAGAAAGAGACAGAGACAGAGAGAGAAAGAGAGATAGCACTTGCAGTCAACACACACTGACAGTGGGCTTTGTCCAACATGCAGCCAAAAGACAACTGTCCAAAATAAACACATGACTAAAACGAAGATACACACAGATGCATGTGTGCAATGTATGCACAAACGCATCCATGCACTTATCCATCCATCCATACATCCATCCATCCCTCTATCTGTTTATCCATATATACATGTTGTACATGGGGGAAGACATACCGAGTTTTCCTTCTGCACACACAGTCAGTGCTACTTGCAGTGTGTATGGGACTGTGTGTGTGTGTGTGTGTGTGGCCAGTATATTTAGTAACAGTCATTGGGATGAGGACTTGCAGAAAACAAACGGCACAAGCAGAGGTCATCTTCATTAGCCTGTCAGACCCCCTACACACACACATACACACACACACACCCCTCTGGACCACAGGACAATGACAAACTCACACTCGTAACCCACCACACCCCCACCCACAACACTACCCCCACTAGCCCAAAAAGAAAAGAACAGGGGAATAGAGAGAAAGAGAGAGCGAATGAAGAAAAAAGAAGAAGAAAACACTCAGATACAGGATAAATAAACAAGAACCCCACCTACTTCTTCTTTACTAAATGAGCAGTCAAGGTATCCCAGAGTTTTCCTGACTAATTGTATGTAGAATCAATTAAATAATTTCTGAGGGAGGTGAAAAAAGCACACACACACACACACTCCTCTCTTTCTTGATCTCATCTGCGCTTTAATGCAATTGTCCAGCGCTGGTCGTGCCGCGCTGTGCATGATAAAGTAATACAGCTAATCGTGTTTCTCCGCTCCCCCCTCTAGATCGACACGCCAGTTATTGTATTAGATCCGTAATGAGATTTTGGACTCCATCAACACGATGGTCTGTGTGAGGGGTGTGCGAGGGGTGGGGCGCTTCGTTCCCTCACACACAGGAAATCTGTCCATTTACGTCCCATCGTTAGTTTAATACTAACGTGCCCTTGAGCGAAGGGCCCCAGCCAGCTTCCTCTCGTTTGCAAATACTTTACTTTGGCAGCCGAGTGATGATCATCTTCCTCAAAATAAGCATGCCTGCATGCGCAAACACACACACACACACACACACACACATATACACAGGAGCACACACCCCCCCCCAAAAAAAAGAGCAGAGATGTGCAGAGGCGCTTACATACACAGAGACAGGGTCACCTACAAACATGCACTTATCTGTACACACTCACATACACACACACACACACATACAGAGAGACATGCATATCGCCTTTCTTGTCTTTGCAAAGCAGACAAGAGCAAATGCACTGCTGTGCGATGTGTTGCATTCGACCCGTCAGGCCCTACTTTCACATCTCCCAGGCAGTTTAATACAATGGCAAATGAGCCCACGGCATGGAGCAGGCTAAGGTGTACCTGCAGACACCCCACACCTGAGAACTACTCACCTGACAGTACATCACCTACCTGCAGCCACTAGCCCACTTTCTACAGTGGCCGCAATAACGGTGTAATTACTGTTACGCAACGCAGGCATTCAGGCCAGGAGGCACAAGATGACATGGCAGACAACAAAGGGCATTTGAGAAAGAGCACTGAAAATTAAAGAAGGTAGAATTTTTAAATAAATAAACTTCAAAAATTGCTTTTACTTGAGAATTGATTTACCTGGGTGGTGCTGCAGTGAATCGATACTTTGGGTAAAGGGTTTTATAAACTGGTAACAGATTAGATGTAAACTATAATATCAGATTTATTGATGGATGTTATATTTCGCATGTATTTGTGAAGGAGTGAATGAAATGTTAGGGACGACATAAAGACTTGGCTGCAGTCTATGACATGAATTAGATTTGCAATATTTCAACTGGTTCAATTTCATTTTTCAAGACAAACACTGTCTTATACTGTCATACACAGTGTGTGTGTGTGTGTGTGTCTGAGAGAGAGAGAGAGAGAGAGAGAGAGAGAGAGAGAGCGCATTAGAGGCCTGCAATAGTAAAAGCCCACTCTCCACAACATTCTCTGTGAGATAATATTTCAAGGTGCGAAAGCTAAATATCCAATTATGACTTTATTTGAAGAAAACAAGAGTGTCCTTAATAAGCAAATTATCATGCTAATAAAGAGATCTGGAAGAGAGCCAGTGTGAATATATTAACCAAACATCACCAGCTGCCAGAACAGGAATAAAAAACTCAAAATGAAGGCAGCAGAGGAAAAAAAAACAATTCAAAGATACAATTATTTCTGTCTTTGAGCCGTGGACATGATAACAATCCGCAGAGGCAAATGAGCGTGATCATATGACAAATGTCTAACACCCTCCTCTCCATTCTCATTGTGTAATAAAGACACACTCGTGTGCGAAGACCAGATAACTTTGAACGCCTTAATAAAACAGGAGAGAGAGAGAGAGGGAGAGAGAGAGAGAGCTGGTGAATACTAACTTCCCTTTATTTTTTTCCCTCTGTTTCTCTTGTAGCTTATTTCTTTTATTTTAAAAAGCCAGCCAGCATGCACACAAAGCTGTACAAATGAGACACTGTCTCTTTAAGAGAGGCCCTAGATTGCGAGGGCTATAGATCATATCTAAAATAGAGTGTTTGCTCCCTCTCTGTGCAGATGCCATCATTACTAACTACTTTCCGAGGATCCTTGAAAGCTAAATCATTTTGCGATGCATCATTGAGCATTTACTTGCCTGGCTAGCAGATGGTTTCTGGTGGTCCATCTGTGCGTGGAGATGTCTTCAACAAGCCCCCCTCACCTTCACAGGGAAGAGGTTGGACACACGCAAACACACATGCACACAAACACAAACACACATGCACACACACACAGACACACACGCGAATACTTATCCTGTTGTCTATGTCAGGGAGTGGGAGAGGGGTCAGTGATATAGTCACAACCATGTCCAGAGTTGCGGTCACATTTATCTAAATTTGCATTTACCTACACACTTTCTGTCTGTCTCTCTCTCTCTCTCTCACACACACACACACACACACACACATTCACCGGCACACACACACACACCAACAAAAAACACACACACACACAGAGAAACATAGATGCAATGACTGCAGTTATGCACGTCTACTAAATGCAATATGCAAGCATCAGGCAGTATCTTTGTAGGTGCATCATTTTCAGTAATATATAATGCCAAACAGTATATAATATTAGATTTGATGTATGATTGTATCACCTCATTTTTTTTTGTTGTTTGGTAATGCATTAAATGTTTCTTTGTCTTTTGTTCCTCTGTGAATTGTTTCATGCCACCTCCTTTGAGTAGTTTCCAATGAGGAGGGAAGATGAAGACCACAGAGAGGAACAATCTGACTGCGCTGAGATCAGCCTCACGTAGAGGAACGGAGGACTGGGCAGTGACTAAATGCGCCCAATGACTGGTTCACACCGCTCTGATGTCGGGCACAGCCACGGGTCGGTGGACACGACCACCAGCCCTCTGCGGGATCCAAAGGGTTAATTGGCCTGCTCTACAAACACCTCTGCTGACCCCATCCCCTCCCCCTCCCTCCCACGCTCTTCATATTTCAGTTTGAACGAACATGAATGTCATTTCTGGCTATGATTACAGTCCAATGATGACAACGACACTGACCACACTGGCCACCTCTCCACCCCAATTTAATAAAGCGTTGCATTATTCTAACTCAAAGATCACTTCAAGACCTCTCAGGGACTTTTGGCCTCAATGTTAAAAAAATATATATATTCAATTGATTTTTTTTTTTTTTAAATGGTCATGGTGGCTCTGTAGTCAAGTGAATGGAAGCATATTGGGACTGTGCTGGACTCTCCTTGTGTCCGTGTCCCTTGTTCCTGAGGTGTCCCATTAAAATGTCAAGTTTACCTCATATAACACACTCCCTCTGCTACACCACACACGGCATACTGTATATATTTTTATATTTTCTGACACATACTAAGAAGAATAGGATATTATTGTGGTGTGTGTGTGTGTTGGAGGTGAGGTGTGTGAAAAATGCTTGCAGCCACTCCGATTTGGGGAGGTATGTGTGTATGTGTGTGTGTGTGTGTCAGACTCCCATTGCTCCGGTGCCTGCTCCACTTCCAATCTAATGAAGTTGTTAAAGTGCGGAGAGTGACAGGGTAATTATCTTTTATGAAAGTGGGACAAATTGAACTGTGTCTTTCCATCAGTTTTTGATATATCAGGAAGCTCCTGGGGTCCCGCCGTGGCTCTCCTGCGAATCGGAGCGTTAATCCACTCCCCAGTTCCTTACTGACCCTCCCCTACAACACACACGCACACACACACACACACACACCGCAACCTTTTGGCAACCCCTTCTGATATTGCAGTCAGATTTCAACACCATGTTTTTTTTAGTATGCGTGTGTGTCATTTCCTAACTTCACTTTCTATATTAGAGATTTGCCTTCCTTTTCATCACCCAACTCATCTAACATATCTGACCTCCCTTTAACCCTCCCCGCCCCCCCACACACACACATACAGACCACCCATCCCCACCCTTCTCTCGCTCCACTCTCTCTTGACTCCCTCTTGCAGTGTCTGGGCCTGACGTCCATATGTTGGCTGACAGCGGCGCTCGGTAAATGATGACTATATCTAAATGTTGATGACTGCGGCATGCGGGAGAGGGCTCTGTTTGTAAATGGAGGCTTGTTTAGAGGGTGCGGCTGGGGAGTTGGAGGAGCTCTCGCTGGCAGATGTCAAACAACAGAGCGAAAGAGAGAGGGAGAGAGAGAGAGAGGGATCGCAGACATCCTGACAACTTTCTCATTGGAAGCTTAGATGCCCTCACCACATGGGAGGCACATAATGGAAAGACCCTCTTCATAGGCCCACAGTATGACACCTGACAGCAACCCCCTCCCAAACACACACAAACACACACACACATACATACGCATACACACAACACACACACACATATGCATACACACACTTACTTAACCTTACAACCATCACCACGCCTTAAATTCAGAAGCCCAGGAGGTCAGGGGCGATGAGGACAGAGCCCGCCTACCTGCTGAAAATAACATTGAAAAATAGTCATATGTTAATTGCTCATTGGCTGGGGGTCGAGCAGGCAGGCGGGCAGACATGGTGGAGCGGACGGCGGAGTGCCCCGAAGGCCCTGCGGCGGCTCCTGTCTGATAAGGGAGTGGCACTTTTGGATCTATCCAGGACAGGAGACTCTCGGAGGGCCGCTGTTTTAAGAGCCCAGGATTAAAGGTATCGCTGCTCCGGCTGTCATCACCCCCCATTACTAACTTAAGAGGATCACTGGGGGACAGCCGTCTGAGGGCAGCGGATGAAATATAGCAGCCAGGCATGATGCCTGATATGAAGCATGCCTGATTTTGTTGCTCCTCTGCCAGTAATCCATCTCCGGGTATCAACAGTGTTTTATTATCACCAATTATTGACGAGGCTCCGATTCTGTGTCACGTATTGATCAAATGCGTTACGCCTGTTAACTTGATTACACTGACCACAGGTAATGTTTCAATCACACGTCCCTGTTCCAGCCGAACAGCCTTGCGTACCCTATAAATAGGCGAAAATAATTTATCGACTGCATGACGAGTGAATGACTTACAAAAAAGCCCTGTACTTAACCGCAAGCCCCAGTACAATTACTCCTGCACAATTACTCACAGGGCAAGAGGACAAAAACACCTTTAGGGGAAAAACTGCACACCGATTGGCCTTGATTTCTCACTAAATGGTTTCCTCTCCTACCCAGCACTACACAGATAGGAGACTTAACTTTTGCTTTGTTCTGGCAAGTCCTTCGCACAACGCCTGCGCTTTTCTGGAGTGGTTGCACATGATAACATGGTATAGACTCTATGCATCAAAGTTCTGGATTTACACTGGCGTCATGAATCTATCAATAGAATGCTAGCTGGACCAGCAGTTTAAATAGAACACGTGATAAACGTGTAGATTCTATGCATCAAGACTCTGGAATGTCATTATTATACTCTAGGCATCAAGACTCTGGAATGTCATTGTTATGTTCTATGCATCAAGACTGGAATGTCATTAGCCTCAGACACCACAGTGCTCACTGACTGACCTGCAATTTAAACAGAGAATCATTCAGTACCAAACTGTACAATATTACACTGTGAGTTAGAAACACTGATGAATATGTGTTATTATGATGGCCGACTTTGTAGAGCACTGTCACTGAAATTGTCAATTTCATAAATTCTCATCACTGCATCTTATCATATTGACCCTGTCTTCCCATAGTATCATTCCCATGGACATGACTGTGAATATGATTATGTGAAACGTGATCAATGAGGAACTGCATGGAACTAAGACAGTGATTCCTGCAGTGGCACTGGAGACTCAGTAAGATACTTGGATTCTGATAGGATATCATATTCCAGTAACATCAGTAATTGTGTTGAATACTTATCTTACTTATCTGAACACTTATCTATTTGTGTAAATTCGCCTTATTGCATAATAGCACATTGTCCTTATAACTTTTCCCCTATTGTTATTGCGGTTGATAATTCTTCATTTCTGCTAACTTTGGCTAATGTGTCTGAGGGAGAGAGGCGAGAGTTTCAGACTGTCGCTGTCTTCAGCAGGGTAGTCCTGGAGATTGAGACACGGCGAGTGAATGATTGGAATCAGAGCCGCGGTGTGAAATTGGGTCCCGGCTTGAGTGTGGCGTATGCCTCCGCGGCACACAGGGGATTATGGGAGCCTGTGTGTGGTTTCACGCGGGACTTACAGAAATGGATTAGCTGCATGTGCAGTCAACACTGTAGAGGTATCTATACCATACCAGGATAATCCCACAAGACTGCTGCCTGGGGCACACAGACACACACACAGTCACACACACACACACAGTCATACACATTCTTGCACACAGCCAATGTCATATTCACTAACACATCACCACACTCCCACAGTGCCTTCACCGAACAGGTCCAATGTATTTTTTTTGTGTGTATATATATATATATATATATGGATTAAATACATTGTAAATTATTTATTAAGCATGGATTACCCATGGGAAATGATCTAATTACAAGTGTTACACAATAACTTACAGTCTCCTTCACTATGAAAAATCTGTAAACAAAACTATTTAGTCTTTGAGAGAGAGAACTTGTAGGAAAACACAACACTCAGATGTGTGCTTAAAATTTTTCTTTTAATTCTGTTGCTGTCATTAAAAGCAAAGGCATGAATACACTTTCAAATCAGTGCTGATTTGTTCTCTGCTAAAAATAAACCATGTTACTGTTTTTAAAGATGACACTGAGTATGTTTCACTCTGATAAACGAATCACAGCAATAATATAATGGCACTGAATGTGGAGGTAATCTAGTAGTCATTAAGGTACAATAAATATATTGTTATTATTGTGTACATGTTGTCTATTTGCTTGTGTATTTATTTGTTTCTTTGTGGCCATCCCTTCATTAGTGTCATTGTGGACATAAACAACGGTGACCACAGGAGTTTGGCCCGTGCCAAAAGATGCTCCTTTCACGTCATTAGCCACAAGGCCATTTTTCCGCCGAATCACAACTGTCTCCTTAGGCCGGGCACCAGGGGTGTGTAGACTTGGCACGAGAGGCGACGGCACAGCGCTGACCACACACGGGTAACGACAACCCTGACCAATGGCACTGCCAACGCGACTCTTTCGCTAGCCCAACAAATGGAGGTGCGCAGCGGAGCAGAAGGCAGCAGCCAGCAGCCATTGCAGGTGAGGGAGATGGACAGGGCCTCTGATGCAACCACCCCGCCGCCCTCAACATCCAACCCTCGACCACAACCACCGCCCCCCCCCCACCACACACACACACAACACCTTCAGCAGGTGAGGCCACCTCCACCCTGATACGGAAACAGGAGGGGCCAAGACAGGAGGAGGAGGAGGAGGAAGAGGAGAAAGAAGGTGGATGAGAAAAGGAACAAGTAAAAAAAATTAAAGATGGAAAAAAGAATAATAATAAAAAAAATCTCTGGAATGGAAAAGACGGCAGGGGCTGCCCAGGCGTAACCCGTTGCCCAGGTGACCGATGCCGTCTCGCTAACCGAATGAGCCGCGATTTACCTCTCGGACCATCTGGTCCCGCTGTCAGAGCAGCCCCCCCGCCTCCTCCCCGGCGGCGGCTGTCTGGGAGGGGTGTGTGTGTGTGTGCGTGGGGAGGTGGTGTGTGTGTGTGCGTGCATGTGTGTGTGTGGAGGGTGTGGGGGGTTGACGAGCGAGGCCTCGGGGCCCTCCATCACGGCCCGCCACCAGGGCAGCGCCAGCTGTCGCCACTCATTTGCATTCTCTCCCCAAAATAATGAAATTAGCCACAAGTTTCCTGAGGTGAAGAGGAGAGGAGAGGAGTGGTGAAGAGAAAGGAGAGAAGAGGAGTGGAGAAGAGAAGAGAGGAGAGGGAAGAGGAAAGAAGCACAGTTAGGCAGGGCGAGCGAGCGAGCGCAGATCGGGGAAGGTCACGGCTGGAGCACGGCTCAGCAGAAAGAAAAAAAAGAAAGCCTGCTTGAACACACACACACACACACACACACACACACACAGAGACACATACACACACAAACACACACACACATAAGCACACAGAGGCAAAATCAAACAAAAATAAAATTAAATGGAGGCCGTCATTTAGGCATGAGTGCATCTGACAGAGGGGGTAATATTTGGAGCGTCCTTTTGTCCACCCCGGGTTCAAAAAAGCTCTGAAACATTTTGACTCCATTTCTGCATTTGTGGCTTTGTGTCGGCTTGGCACTGTAGCCAGGGCTGGACACTTGCTGAGAGCTATTGTCTTATTCCATTATCTCAGCAGCAGCAGTAGCAGTGGCACATATGCCACGTCCACCAGTACACCACACAGAGAGAGAGAGAGAGGGAGAGAGAGAGAGAGAGAGGGGGGGGAGCAGGCGAGTTGGAAAACAGGAAAAACAAAAAAATTGAGGATGAAGTTACTGCATCACTGAAGAGGCTGAAGAATAAACTACAGGTGGAAACAGAGAGACAGAGAGAGGACAAGAACAACAGAGTGTGAGAAAGAGAGAGAGAGAGAAAGAGAAAGAGTGGAGCAGGGGAACATTCAGGCTTCATGGTGAGCTGGCTGAGTAGCACTCAGGGAAAACTGACACAGTGAGGAGGAAGTTACTGCAGCACTGAAAGGACATGGATAGAGGGAGAGAGAGAGAGGGAGAAAATGAGAGAGAGAGAGAACAAGAACAACAGAGAGAGAGAAAGACAAGCATATGGGTGTGTGTTGTGACTGCTGTCACACGTATGAATGTGAGTGTGCATGTGAATATGTGTGTGTGTGTGTGAGTGAGTGAATATGCCTGTGAGTGTGTGTCTGTGGGTATGTGAATGTGTCTATATGTGTATATGAGTGTGTGTGTTTGTGTGTGTGTGTGTGAGAGAGAGAAAGTGAATGTGTCAGTAAGTGTGTGTCTGTGAATGTGTGAGTCTGTATATGTATATAAGTGTGAGTCTTTGTGTGTGTGTGTGTGAGAGAGAGACTGAGTGAGTGAATGTGTCAGTAAGTGTGTGTCTGTGGGTATGTGAATGTGTGAGTGTGTATATGTGAGCATGTGTGTGTGTGTGTGTGTATGTGTGTGTGCTCCATCCGGTCTCTCAGCAGTCCTTTGGTGCAGTGGGGTGCGGTGCAGAGCGTCTGCCCAGTGGGGGAGTGGTGGCGTCCTGCTCAGCGCCGTGGCCCTGCTGTCTGCCCGGGTGAGGCTTTGACAGCCGCACTGATTGATTCCGCTCGCCGGGCCCCGGCTGCTGCGCCGGCCGCATGGCGGGGCGTTCCTGTCGACCCCGGCCAGGTGATGTGGCACCTGGGGGCCAAGGGGCCAGCGCTGAGCCACGGGGTCGCTCTAGATGGGGTCCGGCTGACATGGCTCTCCGCTGACAGACCCAGACTCCTGACTGCTATCATCTCTCTCTCTCTCTCTTTTTCTCGCTCCCTCTCTCTGTCTCTCCCTCCCTCTCCAGTTTGATGTGGGGGAGTCAGTCCAGGACAGAAGGCAACAAATGCATCTGTTTCTGCTGAGTCCAACAGTATTCCTGCTGAGGACTCTCAATATGCCCACTAGCCTGCCCTCATCCTTGGAAGCGGCTGTGTAAAACGTGTCTGATGGTGCTGTCTTCACTCTTGAGCTGGTGGCGAATGCAGGTGAAGTGAAAACAGGTGAAGTTTCTCCAGATGTGTCCAGCTTCCAATGCTTGGACCTTGAAAGTGTTAAAGGTTGTTTTTTTTCTCAGGGCGTCCCTCTCCCTATCTGTGTTTTTTTTTTTGTTTGTTTTTTTCACCATGCATCAGCACTTCCCCTCCATCAATAACACCCTGTCACTCACAGACGTGACAATTGCCAGAGGTACGCACCTGTCAATACACCTTTTTAAGACAGACACCTGTCTCTTTGTGATGCAGTCCGCCCAACAAATGCTTGTCAATACATCTTGTGATTGGTATTCATCATTGGCAGAGCTGTTGGATTCTATTTGGAGGAAGACGACAAAAAACGTGTGTGTGTGTGTATGTGTATGTGTGTGTGTCCAAAGATGCTTAGCTTTATGGACTTTTGATCAAATGCATAACAAAAGGGGCTTTTTTCCTGCACTTGTCCTGGGTGGGGCATTGACCTTTTCAGACCAAGACTTGGCAAGACAATGGCCTAAAAAGCACCATCAGTAAGTAGCGCTGGGTATAAGGTCTATTACATGTGACCTTAGAGTGTCCGGTCAAAGACTAATACCTTTTAAAATTCATATCCTTACAGAGTACTTTCTCTTCCTCTGGTCTCGAGGGCTCTTTGGTCTGATCAAACAGTGATTTTGCAAAACAAAAATATTACAGGACAATCGTCTATTGCCCAAAGGAATCGAAAAACAACCAGTAGGCCTAGAAGAGACAGTCAGCTACATATGGTATGGAAAAAGACTTTGGCATAAAACAGTGGTCAAAGTGCTTAGAGTCAGTCACAAACATGGAGGAGGAGAAAGGGAGGGAGGGAATTGTGGAATGGTCAATAGGTCAATCAATTAGTTTTTAATCAGTCAATGTAGTTTCAGCTTTAATACATGTGCATTACGTGCCACAATGACACAAGATTAGACAATGCATCACTGAACTGACCTCATCTCACCTCTCCGTGTTAGACTAATTCCTGTTAGTGCATTGTGTCAATAACTCCAAGTGGGTGTTAAGCATATTAGCTGTGAGACTGATGAATAAATGGTCAAGGCTTTGCTGGTCAGCCACTCCGGGTTTCTTCCAAAGCCTTAGCCCTTTCCCAGCTATTGAACTACAGGCCAAGCCTGGCCCTGAAGTCAACTACTCTGGGGGGAGGGGATGTCTTTTAAAAAACTTCAGTCCGCGGCAGGAACACTGCGGGGGGAAAAAGTCTCCAAGTCCCCGTCTCGGGCGAAAAAGTGACTGCTGCGGCTGTGAAATCGCCCAATGAGACGTGGCGCCAACCTGACAGAACAATTCCACACTCACTTAAATTAATACATTTAATTGAGCAGCAGCGGGTAGTGCCACTGATGGCAAAATGGGAACAGCTGTTGCTCCACGGCTTTGTGTTTGAAATACATAAATAAATAACACGATCAGTGAATCACTCCCTGCGCCCCGAAGTGTCACAATATTATGCATCAGTGGGAGAGACGGCGCGCGGGCGAAGCCTTCAGTGGAGTGTTTTGAAACGCCTCTCGATATCTGCATTTGAAATGTAATTACAGAGCCACCCAAGTGAGGCGCCGCTCACATCTGCCTGAGCATCTGGACGAGGCCTCATTTCACCAGCTTCTCTGCTTGGTAGAAACCATCCAAAAACGAGCTGCCTTACAAGCACATTAGGCCCAATTACAAAATGCTCAATCTCTACTTAAAGTTCACCCTCTGCTCAGCCAGGCAGTGTGTGTGTGTGTGTGCATGTGTGTGTGTTTGTGTGTGTGTGTGTGTGTTTGGGAAGAGTGCTTTAATTTTCCAATTCAGTCACTCACTTTGCAAGTTAGATTAATTAAGGCTCCATGTAGACAGGAAATGCACCAGTGGGACTTAAAATAACATGACAAATATGCTCCTACATTTTCAATTTCTCATTTTCCATTTGTATTCCCACACTTTTTTTGTCTTGTTGTGTTCAACCAAAAAAATAAAAATAAATCCCATCCAAAGCTGTGAAGTGCGACTCCTGTCTACATTTTAATCAGAGGTAATTAATGTCTTGGCAGTGCAGATGAAGTCCCCTGAAACGGCACGAGGCGATCAGTGGGGATTATTTACAAGCGTCTGGCTTTATTGTGCCTTTCAATGGATGTCAGAGGATGTCAGGAGAGGCAGAAGCGGGCGGCGGGGCGATGGCTGCCGGATGCGGATGCTATCAGTGCCAGTGCTGGCATCTGCCACTGACAGGCTGGAGCTGGAGACCCAGGGAGAGGCAATGTAAATTATCAGACTGTTGACAATGATCTCACACTCCTCTCTCTCTTTCTCTCTTTCTCTCTCTCACACACACACACACACTCTCTCTCTCTGGCTCTCTCTGCCTCCATGGGAATTTCCCCAACCTGCGCCCTTTGACTGACAAAAGACGTCTCACTTCTCCCACCAGATGCTAATACACTCTGATACAGGATGGGGGGGGGGAGGTCATGTTTGAAGTGGTGATGGAGAGAGAAAGAGTGAGTGAACTGGAGACAGATACAGAAAGACAGACAGGATACTAGAGAGAGAGAGAGAGAGTCTGTCAATCAGAGAGAATGACATCTGAATAATTGTTTGAGAACTAAAGTAGCTCACTGCATCTAAGCACACACTGCATCACACCAGTACCCAACCCAGTGAGTGTCATGACTGTTATACTGTGTGTGCCTGGGTTTGCTTCAGGTATTGTCATCACACCCCCGTCATCACTGGCTTCACCATTTGGGCCTGTCAGAGCTAGGGCAACAGAGAGAAAGCTGCCATGTTGTAATTTTTATGTGGGAAAATATCAGTTTCTACAGTTTGAAAGTGCTCACACAAACACACACATTCATCCCTGCCATCAGACACACACTCACGCACACACACTTTTCTGCCATAATACTCCATTAAGAAGCAGTCAGAACATGTGTGTGTGTGTGTGTGTCTGTGTGTGAGTGGACAGCCGGCCTGGCAGTCCTTCTGGGACAGTCAGAGGGAGGAAGTGTGTGAGGGAGGAGGGCAGGAGATGAGATGGACAGAGCAAGAGGACAGGTAGCTAGAGCGAATGAACAAGTGATTGGAGTAAACGAGTAAGCATCTCCAGCAGGAGAGCTGGCCAGACGCCCCCCCACACACACCACACACTTCACCCCACCTCCGCTCCCCGCCGAGCCTCCCCAGCAGTGAGTGAAGACAGCCCATCACAGGCCTGTCAACCCGGCCGACCCCCCTGCTCTCTGCTTTTCCAGGGGGTGAGAGAAGAGACACCCCCCCCCACGTGTCTGACCCCCCCCCCTTCCTCACACACTCACACACACACACTCACACACACACACTACCTCCTGGACGCTGCACAGCTGACTGACAGGCAGACTGATAGGGCTCAGGCACAGCTACAGCACACTACTAGCCAATAGGTCAGCAAGACATCACACTGGGTTTGCATAATTCTTTTTCTACACACCAAGCAAAACGTATTCATTTATTCTCGGAAATTAACATGTTGGTGTGTGTGTGTGTGTGCGCGTGTGCGTGTATGTGTGTGAGCGTGTGTGTTGAGGGGGTGGGGGGTTTAGCACAGATGCTTCAAAATGACAGCAATCTCCTTAGTAGCAGCTGCAGTTAAACTCTAGCATGTGTATACTGTGTAATATCCACTTGAACAGAGATGTACTTTAATGAGTGTTTTGGTGAGATGAGTTCAGTCCATAATGAAGTGGAAACTCATGGTAGTGTATTATTCTAATTATTGTCAATGAATTCTTCTTTTTTACTGCATGTTTAGTAACCAGGCATGAGAATTACTCTGGATTGTTACAGTTCATATTTGATTCCAAGACCATTAAACTCAGCCTGACTCTAAAAGGCAAACACCAATTTCAATGCAGTTGCTTGAAAAAAAATAAATCAGGAAATACTTTTCCTTTTATCGGATAACTCTCCTCCTGTCTGCAGCTGGCCATCAGGCAGTGTGTGTGAGAGGGCTGTGTGTGTGTGTGTGTGTGTGTGTGTGTGTGTGTGTTTGTGTGTGTCTCCTGCTGTCCTGGCCCCATGCCTGGCAGTGCTCCACCTCTCACCGGTAGAGTGAGGGCCTCCCTGGATGCCCCGTCACACACACATCACACACCTACACACACACAGACACATCGCTGTAAATGACTCCAGACAGGTCAGGTGCAGCAGGAAAGAAGAGGAGAAGAGAACAGAGGAGGGAAGGAGAGGAAATGAGAAGGGAGGAGAAAAGGTAGAGAACATATGAGGGAAGGAGAAAAAGAAGTGAGAGGATGGAAAGATGGATAGAAGGAGGAGCAGAGCAGAAGAGAGGGAGCAGACGGAGGGAAGAGAAAGAAAGACGGAGGGAAGAAAGAGAGAAAGATGGAGAGAAAGATGGAGAGAGGGAGGAGGAGAAGAAGATGGAGAAGGCGGTGAAGAGGGAGAGAGGGGAGAGAGGGAGGAACAGAGCACATGAGAGGGAGGAGGAGAGAAAGATGGAGGGAAGAAAGAGAGAAAGTTTGAGAGAGGAAAGAGGAGAGAAAGATGGAGAGGGAGGTGAAGGGAAAGATCAAGAAAGGGAGGAGGTGAAAAAGAAGAAAGGGGGGCGGGGGTGGATAAGAATCCAGGTGTTTGTCAGCTTACTGTGTTTGTGTTGTGGTGTGTGGCCCTTGTTTGCTCAGGTGGAATCACACAGGCCCACGCCAGAGGCCTCTGGACGACTAGCAGTTATGACAGCACCACAGCACAGGCTGTTAGGTGTCAGTGTATATATTACTGAGTCGACTAAACGCAATATAAATATCATTAACATTCATTTTACACATGACTGGTCTCCACTGACCTGTGCACGGGGGGCACAATAATGTGTTTTCATGTCAGAGTCACTGACAGGGCATTAAAAACTGATAGAACTGCTTTTGGTAATGTGCTGCTCCTTGGTGCGTTATACTGATGCTGGACACTGAGGGTTTGGACTCGTTGAGGTGGACGCTACAGTGGTTTTCTCCGACCTATTATATATTGTCTCGAGAGTTTTAGCCTGTTTGATGTTTACCACAGTAACCCTAGCAGCTGTCAATTCATATTAATTAATGTAAGTCCATTTGAACATATTTGACCTTTTCTTAAAAAATTGACCTTTATTTACCTTATTATATCTAGATATTGAAAGACTGACATACTGTATAATGAAAATTAATTAAACATCTCAGGTAACATTTATTGTTTTCTCTGTCACAAATTACTGTAAAAGGTCATGCAGAGTTTCATTGTGTCTAGAGTGTATTAGTTCTGGCATTTCTACCACAGAGACGCCAGCTCACAGTAAACAACAAACAAATCAGAACTTAAGTTTAGCAAATCACTATTTCAAACCCCTGACATTACAGATCAATCAGACACTGCCTACCTACTGCCACATCAAAGGGAAAGAAAAGGTGTATGTGTGTGTGTGTGTACATGTGTGTGAGTAAGCATGTGAGTCTGTGTGTGTGTGTGTGTTAGTAGGCAGCAAGAAACAGGAGGCATTTGTTTTTGTTTTGTCTCTTTTAACTCAAGTTGCATCAAACTGGAAAGCAAAAAAAAACACACGTCACCAGACCAGGAGGAATTAATCAGCTTGAGAAGCTGCATCCGCAGGTGCAGCCACAGCTGAAGCTGAAGCTGGAGCCGGAGTTGGGGGCCCAAGCTGAAGTCTAAGCACTGGGGCTTTTCTAATCGGACTGATGGGAACAGGCTCGGGTTTGAGGCCACAGTCAGCGCCGGGTGAATTATTGTGAAGTGATGGACTACCTCAGAACAGGAGCAATCACACAGATAGCCACTGCATCTCCAAATTACTGAGACACCCTCCCCGCCACCCACACACATTTTTTTTCTTACTCATCAGCAAGGACAGTGGCCAGTCGCTGTGCAACAGACACGGCAGCAACAGAACAAAGCACTCAGAATTATTTGTGGAAATTAAATCTGTGTCGCAAGAAAGGCGGCCCCAGGTCTGGTCGGCCATTTTTCCCACTCTCCAAAATTAAAGGACATTTATTTTCTGAGGCGACAAGGCCTGGAAAACATTTAAATGTAGCTGGATTCAAAGCGAGAGTGAGGGAGAGAGGGGGAAAAAGAAAGAGATGGAGAGAAAAAGAGAGAGAAAAAAGAAAAACAAAGACATGGAATGAGGTAGTTGCCTAGTTGGTATTCATGTGTTGACAGGTTGCCGTGAGACGGGAATTTCTTGGAATAGGACAGCTTATCAGATCAGTGTGGAGCCCATAAATCCTCTAGAGTGCGGCTTCTTTCCCACACCCTGATTTCACACACTCTAGTCATCAATACGACTTTTTTTTTTCATTCTGAGGCAAAGAAATCTTGGTGATGTAATGTTTTCGTGTTAATGCTTTTGCCTTTAATAAATAAATGAAACACGTGAATTAAAAGAAAGTAATAATAAAGAGAGAATCATAACATACTGTAATGAGTGCATCACATGATGTTATTGTTATTTGAGATCTTATTTATTTCAGCATTTTTTTTTCTCTTATCAAAACTGTCAAGTAACACTGAATGTATCATGGACAGGTCATGCGTTACCTCAGTTAAACAACAGAACTGCATGACTGTCATTACATTACAAAATATTAGTCCCAAAGACTTTAATGACACTCCAGATGCATTTCTCAGACAATCTTCCCGGCGTTTGAGTAGAGACGTCCAAATTTGTCGAAGACTTCACAGGTTGTAAAAACAGTCTTGAAAGTCTGAAAAGGGGAGAAATAGAGATACAGATGGAGGTTTAGCTGAGGTTTTCCTTTCCTCTCCTCTCTAGGAATAGTCTTCAAGCTGTTAGCTCTTCACAACACTGTTATCGCATTAAAATATTCAGATACATAAACTCTGCAAGTTCAAGTTGACTACTATTTAGCAGATGTTTTTATCCATGGACATCAGTTGGACTGATTGTCAGTGGGTGATGATACTGCTAAACTTTGAATATTCTACTAGAAAATTCTAGAAATGCATTTGGAACATTTGAAAAATTCTACTTTGAACCTTCCATCCTTTCTTGGAAGTTTCTACTTGGATACTAACAGCTTTTGGTGGGACCTATGAGTGCTAATGTGGGAGCTCTGACCCAATAGAGGACTTGAGAAGGTGGATCGAGCACCATTTACAGTAGAAGAGCATTACAATGGCCTGAACCACACACTGCTGAGCTACCACCCACATGACTTCAGAGATGATGACGATAACGACCACGATGACGACGATGGTCTGTGCCTCTCCAACAACCACCCACCCTTCTCTAGTGAAGTCAGTGTGGCCTGAGCGTGCTATGCTGGGCTGTGCCTGCGTCTAGGCGACCCCAACCTTTAGTGCAGGACGTGGGCTTCTTAATCACAGACAAAATCCATCCCCTCTTCTCTTTTTCTACTTTTTTCCTCTCTCCTTCTCCTCTGCCCCCTCATCCCTCCTCTCATCTCTCCATCCCTCCTCTCCTCTCCTTCCCTCTGTTTTCTTTTCCCCTCTTCTCACCTCACCAGGCCCAGTCAGCCTGCTAATGATGAATGCCAGAGTCACCACACAAATCCTGACCTCTTTTTTTGCTGCGCTGCAAAAATGCGCCAGATATTTTTAGTTGGACTGGATTCAGGTTTCATAACTGGCCCACTTGCTATCATGGACTCTCTCTCTTTCACTCTCTCTCTTTCTCTCTCACTCTTTCACTCTCTCTCTTTCTCTTTCACTCTCTCTCTTCCACTCTCTCTCTCTTCCTCTTTCCCTCCCTTGCTGTATGTGGGCATCTGTAGGTGTTTGTCAGAAAGAAGTGACCTTTGACCCACACCCATAAGACTGACCTGGTCTGAGGCACTCAGCCTTTTCCCGTCTCCCTAACATGGGTGTTAGCCAGTGTGTCATCTCACACAGACGACAACGATTGGAGAGAGAAGAGAAGAGGAAACTAGGGGATTTTAAACAAGTGTGGGAAGATGAGGGAAAACCACCCAGACCCAGACCCTGCTGGGCTTTTTTTCTGTCAGCTACAAAATCTATGATATTTATTTATTAATTTTTTTCTTTTTTTTTGTTTTGGGACTAAAAAAAGCTGAAGTTGAGGAAGGACAAACGAATGTCACAGACTGGGGCATTGACAATTTCCTTCTCCTAGGCGCTCCTGTGATGCGGCCCCTGTCAGTCAGCGTCCAGCCTAGTGACAATCATCCCTGTGCCAGGGCCCCAGGATAGAGTCCAGCCGTCCTTGTAAACAGCACTCTGCACACTGACATTAACAACACTGGAACCACGCAAATGGACACTGTCACTAACGCACAGAACGTAATGAACGAAAGCACCCAGCACAAAAAAAGAAGCTAATTTCACGCTTTGGAAAATGGTATTGATTATAAATCCAACTAGCATGAATATGTGATTTCTTTTTTTCCCTTCAGTGTTGCGATGTGGCATGTGTTTAAACATACGCATACAGCACTTTACGCATGGTTGAAATCTGCGCTATGATGATGTCACTTCTCAAGACAATCTTCTGCTCCAATGGGGCTTGTGTGAGCATACATGCGTGTATATGTGAATGTGTGTGTGTGAGTGTGATTATCAATGCACTGAACTGAATCTGTGGTAGATATGAGAAATGGTTAAACAGTTGGGACCCTAGTGCTCCTGGTTAAGTGTGTGTCTGTGTGTGTGTGTGTGTGTGTGTGTGTGTGTTTGGCAGGGTGAAGTGGGGGGGGCATAGCAGCCCCAGGGGCCTTTGGACTTGTCAAGCTGAGGGAAAAGAGGGTGTGGGTGCAAAGACAAGATCTGTGTGACAGCTCCTTTTGCACTTGGGGACCCCAACTCACCCAACACCACCCCCCCCCCCAACACACACACACACACACACAGAGCGCTGCCATGCCCAAATGTTTCCCAAACACCAAAATTCGACGTGAAAAGAAGAAAGGATAAGAAATGAAGAGAAAACGGATGTGTGTCAGAGGGAAGGCGGGTAAACGCTCTGAGTGGGTCAGAGAGTCAGAGTGTCATTGTGCCGTGGCGTGTGTGTCAGGCTGGGGGGGAGGGGCAGTGTCATGCCACGCCATCATGGGTGGGGTGAAGATTCCCACTGTGATTAGCCAAGGTTACGGGGTCTCCACCTCACATGTCTAAATACAAGGGGGGTTGGGGGGACCGGGGCCACACAGCACTCTGGACACATTTACAACAACATGGGCCGATTACAACAGGGAGAGGGCCAGAGAAGAGGACAAAAGTTATAGATAAAGTAGTGATTTCAAGGACACAAGACAGGGCTTTGGATATGTGGGTGTATAAATGTGACCGACAGACAATCAGACAGACAGACCAAGAGACAGACAGACAGACAGACAGGGCATTGCACTGACACTACATATGGATAACACTGCATAAGGCCAAACTCAGCTGCACCTGAACTGAGCTCAACTTATTTTGAGAGGCCAGTGTTTTAACACAGATCAGAGAATTCTTGTTTATGCTTACACACAAAGAAACAAATACCAAGATGATGTATGTACACACACACACACACACACACACACAGTTGTTGGTGGGTTTCTTGGGCCTTTCCTGCATTAGGGTAAGCCTGCTGGGTACAAAGGTCCCCTAAAAGCAGAGGCTCAAGTCCCTTTCCCTCTCTCGCTCTGAGACACACACACACACACACACACACACACACAACCCCTACCCGCACCCAAACAGAGAGGTTAGAGCAGGGAGGAGTTTATCCACACCAGTTCAGCCATTTCACCTAGACTTTCAGACTACCAGCTGCCCCAACCCATCCCAAAGCACCTCCTAACAGCCCACCCTCTCTCTGGGTTAGTACAGAGGGGTTTTACACAGACACATCCTGACTAGGCCACAGGATTTAACTGGATCAACCAGCAGACACATAGACATCTTGGAGGACTGATGCAAGACGTCTCTCTCTCGGTGTATGTCTTGGTGAGTATATATATACAGTATGTCTATATGTGTGTGTGCCATGTGAGTATATGTGTGTGTGTGTGTGTGTATGTGTCTATATGACTGGGTTTGCATGTGAATAATCTAAAGGTTTCAATGCCTGTCTGTGTTCAGCCTGTTGTTAGTTTCACAAATACATTATTAACTTGCAAACATAGTGTATTCAGGCTGGGTGCATTAAGTTGCATTATGATGCCCAGAGCAGTGGGAGTGTATATGGGTGTATGTAGGCTATGTGGTGGGGATAAATGAATGAGTGGGGATGACTGACCGGGTGTGTTTAAGCGTGAGTGAGTGTGACTGACATTTCACTTACAGCGAATGAGGAGCGAGCGCGGCGTCTAACCAGCCGGCGCACGGGAGCAGAACCTAGACTCAGCCACATCAGTGTCCCGAGCACTTAAACAAAATACCCACAAGCCCCTGGGACCCATAATTTAACCCAGCATTTGCTACTCTCCCTTCACTCTCCCGCTCTCTCTCCCTCTCTCTCTCTCTCTTCAATGTTGCTCAATGAAAACGGACAAGAAGAAAAAAATATGAGATTGATTTATTTTCTCCTTAGGATGGAAGAATTTTTTTTGTCTCTTTCTCACACACACACACACACACACACACACACACACACACACACAACTCTAACCAATTAGCAGGGCTAGCACTTGTATTGTAGAATGTAGGTCAGAGTGGCGTAATAAAAAGGTATTGACTTTTCTCTCACTGTAAGCGGCGTGAAAGGGGTGCTATGGCCTTGTCCTACATGAGAGGAGGTCCATTAATTTCACTTATTTCAAGCAGGGCCCTGTCAAGTCCTAATGCGTCCAACGCCACCGCCACCACCACTGCTGCCGCATTCGGACGCCGCGTGACATCAGCCCTGGGTCCCGGCTCGAAATGAGTTCACATTATTTCGGCTGCTGAGGAACCTGGCGGTGTAATTCCCCCAGTGGGGTATGTGTGTGAGTGTGTTTGTGTGTGTGTGTGTGTGTGTGTGTGTGTGTGAGGAGTACTCTGGTGAGAGAGGATGTCTAGGGAAATGACAAAGGGGCCTTTCATCCATGGCTAGGCCCTGGTGAGGAGTACCCACTCTCCACCCTTCTACTACCACCAACTACCAACTACTACTGGCGGAAGCAGCAGCAGCACCACCAGTATCCCAGCATGCCCTCTTCATGTCCCTGACAAAGGGAAAGAAAAAAAAAGAAATACTTAAAGCTGCCTGTGGAAAAATACTGTGTGAATCAGTCCATAGCCATGTTGTTCCAGGTCACCAAGTGCTGTTGGTAGGAAAAACAAACCAGAAAATATGATACAACATAGACTGAATACTGAACCGGCAGCTAATGTTGACTGAATTGGGTATAGGAACATAAAAGGAAAGAGATATACTGTGCCCCATTCAGTTAGTGATAGCTGCCAGTTCAGTATTTGGTCTATGTTGTTGTCTAAGTGTCTAAGACCTGGAACAGGAGTATGAATTGAATCACACAGGATTTCTCCTTTAAGCAGAGTCAGCTGCAGATGCACTTATCCAAAGTGACACAGATTTGAAATGCGGCTGATTATTAGTTGGTGACTACCACTGCTTCGCCATGCCCCCATATATCAAACACAAAAATAAACAAATCAAATACAAATCAAATGGAAGTGCTAGGAAGGTATGGCCAGGCTAGGATAGATATAATTGTGTTAAGTATCCTGAACATGTTCTTTCAATTTCACTTACTTGTGTGTGCTTGTGTGAGTTTCTGGTATGTTGGCTTGAGTCACTCATCATGGTTCCACTACCCCAATAATGATGCAGGTGTTGATGCAAGAAAGTTTAAAACACCTGTGTTGTACAATGAACAGCACAAAGGCTGCTAACATGAAACATCTACATGACGAGATTGGAGTTATTTGTGTGGAGGTAATATTTATTCAACACACAGGCTGTTTAAGGATCAGCGCATCAATGGCTAATGTAGTTTATAATTCTATACAAAGACATAAATCTGATCGAACAGCATGAAAATTCTGCTCAACTCAGTTGTATTCATATAAAACCATAGCATCTCTTTACAGAGCCCAGATGTTATCACAGACGGTTGATACTCAATCTTTGATGTTGTGTAAGCAATATTAGGCTAATTACAAACACTCAGTGATTAATGCTTAAGCCATAAAAACACAATGAACACTTGTAATGTAATGTTATACTTTTCAGTTATGTACTGTTATGTACTGTATGTACCAAGAACCCAAAGAATAAGAATGAACCGATTCATATATGGTGGTTTCTGAGGTCTGAGAACCTGAATGGGCATCTTTTAGTTCACTGGCAGCAGCTGTAAAAACAAACAAGTTTTCTGTTCAGTCTGAACCGCTGAAGAAGATGGAAAATGGCTTAAAAAAAGAAAAAGAAAAATAGACCAAGAAAAGAAAGAAAGAAAACCTTCAGCAACAAATGGAAAACCCATGCAATAAATGGACTTGTATTATATGAGTGAAAATGGGGAAAGGGTGTTGAAAGCACTCCCTCTTCCTGAAGACGGCGGGGGGATGAAGTTGTGTGTAAAGGCTATCGGGCCCTGGAAACTAATCAGTCTCTGGCAGATAAGAAAGTGGGCTTTATGGTATATGGTAATCAGTCCCTTCCCTGGCTGCAGGCATATAACGACATGGTGTTATTCAGATGTTTGATGAAATATGCATTTCTGAAATCTGAGCCTCTTTTTATCATTCTTTTTTTTTCCTTTTCTTTTTCAACGTACAAGGAAGTGGCATCACTCTGAAGTGAGACGAGTGGCATGAGACAGAGCGCAAAACAAACACGACATTACACTCACAGCGAGGGGTCCACAGAGACAGAAAACACACACACGCACACACAGATTCTTTTCCTGTTTGTGAGCTAGGAAACAGAATCTTCTAGTTCACAATGAAAAGGAAAAGTCAAGAAAGGCAACAGTAATAGCTGTTTCAGCAGTGGTCTCTTGCACCCCAAACACAGGTAGGTGTCTTTATAGACGCAATGCTTCATAAGCTTCAAAGCCTGTATTTCTCCACTGATAAAATACAGAAAGAAATCAACACTCAAATCAAATATAAGTAAACAGAAACTGACTCCATGGGAGGCATATTTCAAATATATGGATCATAACAATGATTAACATTTCAGAGCAAACTTCAAACTAAAGACCCTATAGACACCTTGGGAACACTACGTACCATGAGATAACACTGACACACTGACACACAGTCAAAGCACTGGAGAGTAATTCTCCAGTAAATCACAGAACAGAAGTCAGCAAAAGAATACCCCATGCTAACCATGACCAGAAAACTTGTCCTGACTGGTATAAGAAAAAAGTGTTAAAAGAAAAAAAAAATTGGCTTAAATATATTGATGATTTTAGGTTTCTCCTCATTGTGATACAAGATGATGAGACAATGCCAAAGGCAAACAAGAAGCCTAGTGAATGACTGCTGTGTGTAGATCAGGGGTGCCCAACCTTTTTTGACTTGTGAGCTACTTTTTAAATGACTGGGTCAAAAAGACCGACCACATGATTTTTTTTTAACAGCTGTGTAAGGCGTCCATTCAGTCCCACTCCATCAGCTCAGTTTAGCCATTTCATTCATCAGCACCCTCTATAACACATAGCACACCTGGCCCTGATATGGCTCTGATCTGGCCCTGATACGACTCTACTCTGGACCTAGTCTGGACCTGATATGGCTATGATCTGCTCCTAATACGGTTAGATCTGGACCAAGTCTGGGCCTGACACGGCCATTTTCAGACATAACTTCCAGTACAAGTTTCAGACAACTTTCAGACAAGACTAACCATTTTCAGACATAATTTCCAGTAATTAACTGGACATCTACACATGGATATTACACGACACGGATGATTCAGACATGGCCCTCCAACTCTCAGATAGAAGAGTTGTGCAGGGTAGCCAGCAGAGGGAGCTGTACAGAGTCGCATAGAATCGATAGCCTAAGCCTTATGGTACTTTGTGTAGAAATAACGATGTTTTATTTACTCACACACAGTATGAACAGATAGCAGCCTATATGCTTGCTTCATCTTATCTCCACAGTTCTCCCTGATGACAGAAATGCTAAGTCATGCTAAGCCCAAACAAGCTATTTTCTTTGATTAAACTGCTAGCATGATCCACCCAAAATGAAACCCACTTCAACCAATTCAGTGGGCTAAGTTAGTCTAATTCCTGGTCTCATCATCTCACCTCAGGTAGTGGCAAATTATATTTCTGACGTCTCTAGATTGAAGTTTTAGAAGTAACATGGAAACCCTCCACTCCGGACAAAGACGAGGCTTTCCTGTAGAATGTGGCTACTGGTGTTAGCAAAAGCGAGGCTAGCTAGCTGCAGTGGGTTTTTACAGACATTAACTGTGTCGTTTCACACCTAAGTGCAAACTTTCAGTATCCAGACATGATACTAGGCGGTGAGTTTTTCGATCAGACATGCAGCCTGCCATTTGATTCTCAGATATCTGAGTTTCAGTTTATGTCTGAACACGATTTATGATTCTGATTTGGCCTAGATCTAGACCCAATACCCTGATGTAACTCTGATATGGCCTTTATCTAGACCTGACATGCCTCTGATATGGCCCTGATCTGGACCTGACATGGCTCTAATATGGCCCTGATCTAGACCTGACATGGCTCTGATATGCCTCTGATTTGGCCCTGATCTAGACCTGACATGCCTCTGATATGGCCCTGATCTAGACCTGACATGGCTCTGATATGGCCCTGATCTAGACGTGAAATGCCTCTGATATGGCCCTGATCTAAACCTGACATGCCTCTGATATGCCTCTGATATGGCCCTGATCTAGACCTGACATGCCTCTGATATGCCTCTGATATGGCCCTAATCTAGACCTGACATGCCTCTGATATGCCTCTGATATGGCCCTAATCTAGACCTGACGTGGCTCTGATATGGCCCTGATCTGGCTCTAATCTGTCCCTAATCTCTTACAAATTTTCCTCGGGTGAGAGTCTGACTTGTTTGAAGTGTCTGACACTAATGAAGGAGGTAAAACTACTAAAAAGCCAAACAGAGTGAGAAACAACTACAGCTACAGAGGAAGCTACTGTATGTTTGCTAGGGTTTGCCAGATGATTCTCTCTTCACTTCGTGGTATAGATTTTACATTTGTGTGTTTTTTTTCTTTGGGGGAATATTAGAAAACATTTGGGGGAATTTAGAAAACATTATCAGTATGGCACAATATGGCTCACACTGTGAATAATGTGAACTTTCCCCATTTGTGATGACATTACATTGTGCTTCCACACATATAACGAGCAATATTTGTCCAGGGAAGCATTTCTAATGCATTTATATATTCTTCACAAATTGAATCTCTCTCTCTTTCTTTCTTTTCTTTTCTTTTTTTTTTTTTACATCAAACTGCATGATAAAATGCCCCAAAACACAGGTTAGTCTGGACTCCCGAAGCCACAAGACCTCAATCTGCACCCTAATCAGCATGAATCAGAGGAGCAAAACCAATCATATCACTGAGATTGACTGGGAACGGGGGAAAAAACATGGCCTGCTGTCCTAATTATATACAATCTAGTGTGTTGTGTCGGACAGTAATCCCTGCCAACGTTCTTCAAGAGGTTTGTTTCATGACACTCAAATGAGATTTCTACTATATCATAATAAAGCTCTACCTAAAGCACTGGGGTTGTAATTGGCACTCCGTCAGGCTACCTGTCCTTGGAATCAGTGTGTTATTCTACCTGATTCCAGTCTAATGACTTCAATCAGGATGCATGCAGCAATACCTCTTATGTCAAATTATGCAACATACTGTACACATCCACACATGCACAACATGAATGGATATAGAAGTCTCAGAGATTACTGTTTGAGCTGTCGTGGCTTTCAGAAGGTGTGTAGGGGGGTAGGACATAATCTAGTTAATCTTTGAAATACATTATACATCATATACATGAATGTCACGCATTCATACATTTGATATGTATCTTTGTTTCTTTTTTATGATTGTTTTTAATAACCAAATTCATATAATTAATGTGGCCTTGTATGTTTTATATTATACGTTTTAAATAACATCCAGGTCCTATTGAACTTTCAGATGGAATTTTAAAATGCAACTGCTGTTTTAAACGCCTCCTGCATTCCTCCAGCTATTCTTTGTGGACCTTTCAGATGTTGTCCAAATCATGTGGAAGCACCAGACTGCACCAGAATTCATTTGCATCTCTTACTTTGCTGACTTGTACTCCAAACAGTGAGAATATGAAAGCTGTCATGTTATATTGTTGCAAAGATTTTTTTCCACATTCAAAAAGCTCAGCACACACACAGTGTACCTTCAGTCACTGATGCATATCAATTTGAAGGCGGACAATTTTTTTTTAAGTGCTTCTGTGTGTGCATTGTCACAGCAAGCATTGCCTTGGGCATTTCAGGGAAATATGTTTAGGTATACATGTATGTACAGACAATTTCTTGACAATGTGACACAAACAGTTAGGATACTTAAGGATAAACTGACTTCATCACGATACAGAGAACACATTTGTATGTGGCATCGATACACCAATGAAACTTTGTTACCCCTTCATTTGTTACTGATGACAAATCACAGCATTTTAACAGCACCATCTCATGTCAAACGAGGGGCCCTTTTATAACAAAGGCGTCTTGGCAAATGCCTTTACACAATTCATATTTATTCAAGACTGCGTGTGTATGAGTGTGCCTGCTGGTAAAATAGACAGAATCGCTGACATAAATCGAAGCAAGAGTGGAGTTAATTGATACGTATACAGTGGCAGTGGATTGTTTATTACGCACAAAATGAAGGGGATGGGGCCTTTTATCCCCTGTAAAGCGCTTATGGCGAGTCGGTTAAACATCCCCCCTCAACACTGGTGGGCACTAATGCAGGGGCGTCTAGAGGGCTTTAAAGGGCCAAGTAAACTTTGCTCAGGCGCCACAGCATGTCCCAAAGACACTGGCTGTGCCCTACTTTTGGGCCTCTTATTTATTGCTCGTAATGAATATTATTCGCATTTAAACACACCTCATATATCATACATACTATGTTGATGCATTATCCCGGCCGATGATTAACAAGACGCGGCAGTAACAAGGCATCATTTTTAAGCTCAATTTTTTTTCTTTACCCTCCTCTCTCTCTGTCTCTCTTGCTCTCTCTCTCTCTCTGACCAAGTTGCTACAAGCCATGTGCGACAATAATTAAAAAAAAAAGAAAAAATGGGCAGAGGATGAGTGGTGCCGGGAGGAAGAATATGCGAGCTGGAGGGGGTGGGGGGAATGAATTGGAGTGTGTGTGTATGTGTGTGTGTGTGTGTGTGTGTGGTGGGGGTTGAAGGGGGGGGGGTAGGCAGCAGAAAAAGCAATTACTGCAGCAACATTAAAAAAAAGGAGGCTGTGGCGTGCTTCTGCCGCTGAGATATATCAGTTTAAAAGGCTGATTGATGAAAGCCTAACGCGAACTGAAGGAGAGGCTTTGCGGCGAGACATCGCCACTGCACGCACTTCATTAGCTGGCATAATTAGCCTGGTGCTTCAATTTGTTAGCACTGGTGGTGATAATGCAAACATCAAAACACCCGGCCCTATCCACCCAACAACCCACCCCACCCCACCGCACCACACCCTGCGTCCACGCCCATGCCTTGCCCGCGTTAGCGTTGGTGCCCGCTTGCCTGACGCAGTGCCCTCTCCATCAACCAGGCAGTAACTAATGCACTAATTATGCCACACGGGTATGGGGGTGTGGGGGGAGGTTAGCGCGGCCTGATTGTCACTCTGTCCGAGCGCATTACACCATGCCATCGCTACCATGGCACTGACATGCCCGGGCTGGGAACCTTCACTATGCATGAGATATAATAAGAATCATAAGGCGACAGAGATGTGTCGGCATGGCAACGTAACACAACGCCGCGTAGTCAGCTGGAGGTGAACAAAGTCTCATGGCTAATCACTAACCACTGACATATCAAAACAATAACCTACTCCTCCTGCATACCACTACCTTTAGAGCTGCTCCTCTTCAGCCTCAGATACATTCCTGCCTCAACACATTTATCTTAGATCCCTTTTCGTTAAAGCAAGTGACTATGTGTATGTCTAAATACACCAGTGAGCATCTCCTAATCCAGCCACGCTAGATACAAATACATAGAGTTGTCTGAGATTTGGCAAACCATTTCAGCCATAGGGAAATAAAAGAATTAGTCATGTATCTGCAGAAGCCTATACTGTGAGCAGCCACCCCCCCAGAAGTCGTCTCTCTTTTTGCCTTTTCAATGGAGACAAATCACCAGCCTCCCTCTTCAGGCTGGACATGTTAATCTGTGGAAATAACAGATCTCTTCGAGCAGATGAAAGAAATTGGATGAGAAAAAAAAGAGAGAGAGAGAGAATCCTAGCAGAAAGAAAAGAGAATGGGTATAATTTAATCAGAAATGCACTTGAAAATCACCATATCCATCATTATCTTCTTGTGAGTCGATGGGGGAAAAAAAAAAAAACGTGTGAGGAGTGAGAAAAAATTCATTTAAGGAAGCAGGTTTGCGTGTGGCGGGAGAGCCTGTGGGAAGTGTTATTCATTGTTAAGCGCGGAAGGTAGGCAAAAGCAGGACATTCATCAAGCGACAGACAAATGGAGGCGGATTACTAGTTAGACAGTGTAATAAGTACCATCTAATTTCCTCTTTAGAATCAATTTATGTTTCCGAGCATTGGATCCCCATCAGGGGAGTGCTCTCGCCTGATGAGAAATTGCATAGTCAAAAAATCAGTTTCCCATAAAACTGAAAACTACCCAGACTGGTGGGACTGGCCCTCTCTTGAAAAAGACATGGATACACTACAGTCTGGGGTCACACATTAAAAAAAAAAAAAAATAAATAACTATAGAACGCAAACAAAAACTAATGAGGACCTGGTCAGTCTTATTATACAGTTGTCATGAATACACTACATGGTGATTCTAAAAAAAATTTAAACCATACATTCATCAAATCAGAAAGAGATTCAGATTTCATATCACTGCACATTTACAAAATAATTGCTTACTATAAAATAAGACTTTAATTGTTCCATAAAATTGAAATGAGCAAAGTAAGGTTGGACTTTAGAACTATGTTACATAGTTTGTACAAAAGGTTTCAAGGCATTCAAAGATTCAGAAAGCTTTATTGTATATCAAATAAAAAAGTTATTCCTGGTATGGCTTAGGCTGGGCTGAATCATCCCTTCCACACAGAGCACACTGGTGCAGGGACCACTTTAGTAAATGCACTCCATTGTGAGAAAATGTGTGTGGCCTTTCGCCGTAGACCTAAAGAAGCTAAAATACTGAATCAGATCGACTTTCAAAAAAAAAATAAAAAAATGAAGTAATAGACTAGAAGTCTCCATCAGCACTCTGAAGATGAGTGTCCCTCCCTCCCTAAAATGGTTTTCCTTGAACCTGAGAGTGCTGATCTAAGGATGGTTAGCCTAGCATCGCTACAGTGGCAGCCAAATGATGGGGCACCCAGCACCAACAGCCTAGAGCCTGAGGCTGTGATATACGGTAATGATGAGCTTCTGGAGGAGGGGAAGGGTAACACACCTGCAGGCACTAGGCCTGTCAATGATGCAGGACAGGCTTTGCTCCACTGAGGGCAGGGGACTTGCAGTTTGCCAAGGATGGTGAACATGTTCAAGAGGATAACAATTCAATCATTATTTAATGTCGATGAAAAGTAAATCAAAATAGATTTGAAAGGAAATATCCTGTTCAAACGATTTTAAGGTGCGATAGTGTTTACAGCCGTTCACCAGTAGAGTGGCTGGCGAGTTTACTGTATCACAGAAAGCTACGACACACTCCTAATTAAGGGTGGCGAACAGGTAGGGCATCTTTAATTAGCCATTGCTCTTGTTTTGTGGAGTAATCATTGTAATTAATTCAATGTCATGTGGTATTGGTGTACCGTGGGTAGTGGCGGTGGGGAGCCTCCCCTGTTGGGTCCAGGCTAACCCCGAAAGTTCAAACGTTGACTCCAATCTAAGTATGGATCAGAGGTAATCCTTAGCGTGTCACACGCGGGCACATCAATTATGCTAAGCACAGGAGCGGTCTCTGCCCCCAAGCTTTCATTACTGTCAATGTGATGACGAGAAGCTTCAAACCAGCAGAAATGGACCATCAGGTATACCGCCGCATCTGGCATCCGGAATATTCCACCTGCCGCCAACAGTAAAAAAAAAAAAAAAAAAAGACACTGTGCCGGGACGTTAAACTCGGGGGGTCTTTGTTCTCATTGTCCATTTCATAAAGACTTTCCTTTATGCATGGCGCTGTGCGCAATTGCCTGCGCTAAATGACGAGACCCATGGGGATAAGCAGCGTGTGTGTGGCGCGGGTGCCCGTGCAGCTAACGATTAAACACGAGCTGAAACGGTAAAACAACTCTCCTTGCCGTCGAGCAGAGCGCCAGCATCAGCAGAGCGCCAGCATCAGCAGAGCGCCAGCATCAGCAGAGCTTCCTTATTTATTTAATTTGGGGGAAAGGGGAGGCATTTCCAGGCAATTGCACTGGAAGCAAAGGGTAGAGCCTGCTGGTAGGGCCTCATAAAGCACCCTCATCCATGAAAGGCCTCCAGGAAAAAGACACAGTCAATTACCTAATGCCCCGAGTGGGGGAGGGGGGGGGGGGGGGGGGGCTTCCCTCTCATTTACGTGTGGGGTATTTATTAAATTGCTGTCACATCTGACAAATTTGGGCAGCTAAAATTGGGGGCAATACTGTTCAGCGCTTTTTTTCCTCTCTCTCCCTCCCTTCTCTTTTGCCTCCAAACCATTTCCTGTGGAGCACGTGCTGGCGTGCAAGATTGGACACTGGTAAGTAAATTGGAGTGTGTGTGAATGTGTGTGTGTGTGAAGGCGTGTGTGTGTGTGTGTGTGGTCCTCCAGTACCTCTTTGTCCTGCAGTGTGTGCTTGTTCTCCTCTCTGAAGTGTTTAGTTCCGTACGGCAGTGGCTCAAAGGGAGTCCGTGTGTGGATCAAGGGCTCGTACTTCCTGCTTTTGTGGGAGTTAGCAAATGGCCAGAACCTGCAGACAGAAACAGAGAGACAGAGAGAGAAAGAGAGACAGAGATAGCGAGAGAGAGAGGGAGAGGGAGAGGGAGAGAAAGAGACAGAGATGGAGCGGGAGAGAGAAGGCAGCAGCGATGACATCATGCCCTAACCGTGACAGTGATTAAGAAATCCTGCTTGCGCTTGTCCAGAACAACAAGTGAGAGCAGTGACCAAACGGAGCACATCAGACCAAACACCACACTTAAAAAAAACAAAACAAAACAACAACAACAACAAAACAAGACACACCACCACGCTAGTCGTTCATCAGCGTGAAGTCAAAACGTCATCTCTCACTGTACTGCCCAAGAATCAACACTTCCCTCTGTCATCTCCCCCCATTAACCTGCACCTCTCAACAGCAGTGGCTCTTTATCTCCGTCGCTGGCTTGCATTAGCGAAGGCCACTGCTGCCTAATGCCTCCAGCTGAGGCAATCACACACTGCACCCCACCCACCGCTTGACGCAAATGACTTATATATCAAAGCACTGCTAAACTTCTCTCGCCAGCCAAATGTCTTGTGTTCCTTTTTTTTTTACTGAGTCCAAATGGCCCTGCAAGTCAAATGGTTTCTTAATGGCCTGTTTTCTTGTGCATGGTTGTTGCCACACATGCTGCGAATGGCTTGGGCTTACGCTCCATGTAAATAGCTGTTACTTAGGAAAAATGCCAGATGTTAATTACAGTGAGGTTGATTTTGTAAATTGCACCCAAGACACACTGCCTGGAGGAAGATTTATCCTGCATAGTACAAGAGGTGTCTGTGCAGGCTGGCAAAGCCGTCCGCTGGGCATTGGCTTGGCGCATCAGAAAACAAACAAACAAGAGGCAACCTTGGCACTTCCTGTGAACACACGCCGCAATAAAAGCCTTTTCAAATGGTCCATGCTATGCCAGCACCAGCCTTATCACCATTTCAAAGTCTGAAACACACTCCCTTGTTTATCTAAACACACTTTCAGAGGGCAGAGGAGAGAGAAGTCAAATTTCATTCCAAAAAAAATCTAAATATCAGTTGTAAATATATAAAATAGGAGGCTTTACAGCACCCAGATAACTGTGTTCATTTCATGGGTTGTTTATGGTACTTGACAAACTATCCTTGCTTCAAATAAACCCCAGTATCACACTCGCAAACTGGCTTGCAGTTTTGTAGTCCTGGAAGTCTGGAAAAAGTCCTTTGAACAATGAGCTGACTGCTGGAACTAAAGCCCAGGGAAGAAAAAGTTGCCATCAGCAGAGGTTCTATCCCTTTAAGTAATGATACAATATCGCACAGACATTCCTATTCGCCAGAGACAAGCCTCTCGCACAAGACGGATTACAGTGCAAGGCATGCTAATGTGCACATGGGACAGACATCACAGGGAAAAAATTAATGTGGCCCCAATGTCCCAGAATACACAATGGTTGTGGCGGTAGCCGGCTGGTTCGCTTACAGCTTTCATTGCCTCCGAATTGCATTTTAATAGGGTAGTTTTTATTCATTCAGAGCCATTAAGGCCGGTTTGACTTCACACCGGGGATCCTTGGCAGTGTGGACGGAGCCCGGTGACAGCATGCAAGGTGGTCAGTGGAGGGAAAAAAAAGAAAGGGAAAAAAAGAAAGATAAAAAAAGAGAATGAGAATCTGACTAAATACCCCCACTTGCCTAATTTGACTGTTTTCCCATAAAGTCCAACATTGCATCCTCTCCTAACATTTTTGAATTCCACGCTGGCATTACTTAGCTTCTAAAACTATGCAGAAATGAGATGAAAATGAAACTATTTTGGATGTGATCCATAAGACGAGGCATGATTGGGGATAGGATTTTAGACTGTAAATGTGACCAGCACTACAAAGCCGTCAACTAACTCTGAAGTTTTTTATCCAGCTCAAAAGGACCCTCTTCTCTTTAAACCATTATAATCCACACAAATTATTATCTGCATCAAAAAGCAGTCCAGGCCCTCATAACGGAGGCAAAAATTAAGCTGGCGACAGATAGACAGCAGAGGAAAGACTGGCACATTTAGGTGGCACTTTGAAACGTTTTCAGTCGAAATTAGGAGGAAAAAGACGGCAGCCGCGGGATCAAAAGGCGACTAATCATGCTTGGCTCTGCCCTGGAGCACTCCACATGTATAATACGATTTTCTCAGTAACTACCTCTCCTATTTGCAGAGTGTGTGTGGACCGCTCTGTGTTAATGGGGTTAGCTAATTTAGTGTTTAAAGTTGGGGAAAAAAGGAACTGGCCCTGATTAATAAACGTTGCACACTGCGCTTGTAATTAAAATAAATGGAGGGCTTTTAAAACAGAGATGGTACTGTTAGAGGAATATTGTCCAAAATGTTATTATGATAATCCCCCTCTAATAATTAGCCTATAGTCTGGGTTTGCAGGAGTTTTAGCAGCGATGCATGCTGACGGCTAATAATAGCCAAGACTGCTGTTGTTTTTCTCCTGACACTGTGGGATGCTGGGTGGCCGCAAACAAGGCAGCGAAGAAAAAGTCGCTAATAAGTGTATCATCCCCAACACATTGGGCAACTGGCTGAACTTTCATGGACTTCACTGAAACTTCAAGAATTCTGCTGTAATGCAAAACACACACAAAGCAACTGAATCAACAAACCAAATTAATGATTAATTTAATAAATTAATAAATTAAATGTATATAATAAAAAAGTATATATTCCAAAATGAAATTAACATTTATACAAAATGCCAGATCTGACAACATTCAACATCTGAGCTATTAATACCAAAATGATTTTAAAAAATAACAATTGCATTACAAAGTCATAACATGAAAAGGTTACATAAGAACCTGAAAGCACTGGAAGCTGTGGTCTAGGAGTGTAGCCTGCAGCAGTTTTGTGATGACCTTTTGTGAACACCAATGTGAACTTTTTAATATGGCTTTGTCTCTCTCTCTCAGAGAGCCACATGGTGCAATATGGGACATTGAAGTATTCAAATGGTGGGGAGAGAGAGAGAGAGAGAGATAGAGGGAGAGAGAGAAAGAGAAACGCATGAAAGCTGCACAAACTGTGTGGAGATTGAAACAAACCCAGCAAACAGGGTGGTTTAGAAGAGGTGTGAGTGTGTGCCTGTCTCTGTGTTTGTGTGTGTGTGTGTGTGTGTTTGTGTGGGTGGAGTTTTGTAAGAGGGAAGTTGGTGTACATGGGTCTGTAGAAGTTCAGGTGAGGCATGTGGTGTGTGTGTATATGTGTGTATGTGTTTGGATAGGTTTAGGAGGTTGCATAGTCTTTGTGTGTATGTATGTGTATCTCTGGTGCATGTGTGTAGGTGTGTGTATGTGTGTGTGTGTGTGTGTGTATACTCACGGGTGGTGGATGAGTCGAGTGTTGAGCTCCTGGCTCCTGAGCTGGTCTCTGGCCTCCTCCAGAGCGTTGATGGATGTGGCCACGCGGAGCGTCGGACTCAGGGGCCGCTGTCGCTGTCTCCATACCTCCTCCAAAGGACGGAAGGGCCCCTGGCACACCACACACACCACACACACCACACCATCCAGGACAGGACAGAACAGAAGCCGCGGATCAACAGAAGTGTTTTATTGCCACAGCGGCCAGCCGTGCTTCATGTTATTGATGAAGGCATGGGCCGCGCCAGGCTGCCCGAGAGTCTCACCCCTCTGAAAACACACACACACACACACACACACACACACACACACACACACACACACACACACACACACACACACACACAATCCACTGACCCACCTTTCCCCCTCCTTATGGTATTAGCCCAAGCAATCCCCTCATCCTGAACTATGGTTATGTCCACACTGCCAGTATAACAGTACTTCATTCATTCTGACTGGGGAGACTTTGCGGTGGACTTACTGTAAAATGAATAATACCACCAAAAGATTTGTGAAACCAATGAATCTTTACTTCAAAAACAAACTCAGCGTCCCCATCTGAGAAATCTATACACAGTTTGAAAGTCCCTATTTCATATAATCTCAGGCAACAACAACAACAACAAAAACAGCGAAAGCAACCATGACAACAACAACAAAATTAATAACGACAACAACCCAACAATATTTATAAAGGGCAGTCACCACACGAGTGCTTCTGCAATCTTCCCACATGATCTCAGCCACCCCCCCCCTTCCCAATTAAGCATGCTAACTGCGTCTCATTAACAGCTGTCCTGATGCATGTTGAGCAAGTGCCCCATCCATCTTAACCACCTCATACACACGACTAAAGAGCAGCCTTCCACTCTGTCATAACTTCTTCCAGCAAACACACATACATACACATACACAAACACACACACACACAAACAAGCCTCTCCTCTTCTCCCACGGCCTCCCATCCGGGCAGAGACAAGCATCTGGGCTGGCCAGTGTTCAGAAGGACTTCTGTCAGCCGTGATGGATGCCTTTCCGTCGCCCCGGACTACCACTCCAGCGCTGCTGGATGAGCCGCACTCCCTCAAGAAGCCATGAATTACAGGCATCCCATAATATCATTTCCCTGGTAACGAATGGGCCCGCTCGGGAACGACGCTGTGCGTGGATGGCAGAGGCCAGTGCGGGCCAGCGGTCGGTCCGTCGCTCGGCTGCTTGACGAATGATTCGTTTGATTTTTCTGCAGAATCATACGCGGGGTAATGGTCTAGTCCTTTTTTTCCGTAAAGCTCCATTTGTTTTTTTCACGTGAACACACAGCGAGTCTGATCCACTGGCCACTGATTCAATCAGCTCGGCCTCCAACCACCATTTGGATTCCTGCAATTCCTCCATCCCCGCCCGTCCGCCGACTCCGACTCGAGAGAGAAATCGTCGCAAACACGGTTCGCACACACACACACACACACACGTCGCACACACAAGTTTTACCTGCTATCAGACGAAGCGACACGGGAATTAAGTTTGCCAGAAGTCCATCAGGCGACATGCTTTCGTTCGTTTGGGAGGCCGCAGACTGGCAGTCTAGTCTGTTGTTTTATTTCTCTGGATCCGACCTCTGAACACAACATGGTTGAGACGACGGCGGCTCATCTTGAAGTTTTTTTTTTTGTGTGTGTATATGTGTGTGTGTGTGTTTTCTTGTTTTGTTTGAGAGTTTGACCTTCAGGGCTCTTTAATTCATGCTGCTGCGATGGTCCCTGTCCTTGATAGTATCAGCACCAGATCAGCACCCTGGGTTGACCAATCCCCCCCGCTCCCCCAAACAACACAAACAATCAATCTATCACTCTCCGATGGTTATCACAAAGAGGGGAGAGGCCTGCTGAGAGGTCCTCCTAAAACCACAAATAATTGGGTGAGAGAAAGAGAAAGAGAGAGAGAGAGAGAGAAAGAGAGGGGGGGATAGAAGGATAGCCAGAAGAGAGGGAGAGAAAGAGAGGGGAAGAGGGTGTGATGAGGAGACAGGAACAGAAAAAGACTGAGATGAGGAGAAAAAGGGAAAGAGAGAGGTAGAGGAGGAGAGAAAGTAAGGCTATAAGAAGGAGGAGGGGTGTGTAGAAAAGGCTGGAAAATGCAGAGAGAGAGAGAGAGAGCAAGAGCAAGTGAGAGGGAGAGAAAGAGAGAGATGAGGTGGCGAGTTGAGGAGGGGGTTATGAGGGGCTAGTGGTGGTGTTGAGGGGTGGATTTCTCCTTTTTCCTTTTTTTTGTGGAGGGTAAAAATCTCAATAAATAATGCATTTCCATCCAGTGGCGTCTGGTCTGAGGGATGTCGCTGTTTTTTTAATGAAGCCCCGCGTAGGCACGGAGAGGAGCGGAGCAGGCCCAGCTGGAGGGCGCCGTGGCCCGGGGTGAAGACACTCGGCCTAATAAAAAGACATGATTCACGCCTCATTTCGCCTCACTTATGTTTTACATTAATAGAAACCAATAATAGGAACCGGTTACCATAAAAGTCAGACACCGTAAATAACACAAGTGGCAAATACGTATCATCAAACAGCGCTCACAGCTGGACCAGATGACATGGTAGATTTGAGGGTGCTTAAAGAATTTCCTTGTCAAGGCCGTTTTTTAAACGCTGGCCTACAGTATTCCCTGGGCTGCGGCATGGCTTGATAGGATGCATTTAATAAAAGCACTCCGGATGACAGGCATGCTTATCTGCGTTCACCCCACTGTCTTAATGTCTCTGTAGAGACCCGAGGAAACCACAATGAGGAGCGTTTAATGATATTATTCCTCTTTACTGACATTTTTTGAACAAATGAGCTCACGCTGACAGTAAATCTGGCCTTTAATCATTCTTATCGGCTGATCTGAGCTGATAATTGCCATTACACTTTGTTATCCACTCACCACCGTCCATTAAGACACACAGACAAAGCCACTCTGGGAGGAGTGAGTCTAATTTTGGAGTGCATCTGGAAAGAGATAGTAAAACTAGACACAAGATGGACCCGCTGATACACCAGCACTTTGAAGAGCAAACGTCATTCATTATTACATTATCCGATGTTGAATTATTATCAGTGTTATTAAAATGTTATTACAATACTGCAAAAAACTTCACATGAAACTATGACATGACTTTGACATGACTACCAACTGTCAGGTCCAACTGGACTAGACCAGAGCTTTGGAGGAGCGTATGAGTGCATCAGAGGGTGTGAGGGAGTGTGTGAGCGTGTGTGTGAGACAGTGAATGTGTGAGAGAGTGAGTGCTAATGTGTGTGGGAGTGTGAAAGATTGAGTTCAAGAGTGTTTGTGTGCGTGAGAGAGAGAGTGGCACCTGCATTTTTTTGGTGTTGATGGGAGGCAGGAAGGAGGTACTCTGGTGTTCCCTGGTGACCCTCAGCTGCCTGAGTTTGCGTCTGGCCTGCTGGACGGCTGACTGGGCCAACACCGGAGTCACCCTCTTCAAACGTTCCTCCATCTCACTGGGGGCCTCCCGGAATGGAGAGTTAAACACACCTGGGCACTGGGAACACACACACACACACACACACACACACACACAGACACACACGCATGCATGCACACATAAACACAAGCACATATGCAAACACAGACACACACATACACTCACCCACACAGAGACACACACACACATTCAGTACCCTGTAAATCAGACCTCTTCAACCTTTTCACCGTTTGTTAAACATCTCAAAGGGGCGGCGGACAAGAGTTGCTCAATACCAGCTAGCCTTCAATATCAAACGCCTGCCTGGCCAACACAGAACAGCATGACATAATGTGATATGTGGGTTTCTGTTATAGACTCTCTAAATTATGTGTGACAGTTATCACACTCCCCCGCCCCACCCCCCCAGGAGGATGATGGGAAGGCAGAGCTGGACTCTGATAAATATTCATCACTCATTTTAACATAAGGAAATCAGGGGCTCTGTTTAAAGGGACCCAGAGCCACTCACTGCACTGCGGTGTAGTGTAGTGTAATGTGGCGTGGTGGGTAAAGGTGCAATGTAGTGTGAGTGTGTGTGTGTGTGTGTGTGTGTGTGACAAAACCTCGAGAGAGCGTCACCACTAATAGCTTCTCCCTGACCCCTCGACAACAGGCCACGCGTGGCAGAGAATGGAGACATACACTCTCACTTGCTCCCCACCTACCTCTCTCTCTCACACACACACACACACACACACACACACACACCAACCAACCCCCGACTATGCCAGGAGGGATGCTTGCAATCAGACTTGTCATCTGACTATCAGGAGTGCTTGTGTCTGATCACAGGTAACCATGCAAAAAATACAATTCAACACCACACTGCGCCAGGGGGACTTGCGTGAAAATGAACCTTTTTTCTGTGTGTGTGTGTGTGTGTGAGCGTCACGTCACTGAAACAATTACATATCCCACCAGTTCCACACAGTGTCAGATCCATCATTTCAGCAAGTGCCATATTTGGGAGTGGGCTCCAACTGAGCGCCCTCTCTAAAGAGCCATTTCAGCCTTTGTAGCGAGTGCCACTAGCGCTGATTGGCTTCAGACAAATGGAAGAATAATTAGACTCATCTAAGCGATCTGTCCACTGCTGTAATTAGGACTGGGAGATCCGTTTGAAACATTTCCTACTATATATGCAAATAACGGCTGAATTTTTAGCACACATCCACCCTGTTGCCCCAGCAGCATGCGTGAGCACATAGCAGGGGTGTGTATATGTATGTGTTGGTGTGTGTGTGTTTGTATGTGTGTGTGTGCAAGTGTGTGTGTGTGTGTTTGTGTGTGTGTGTGTGTGTATGTGTGTGTTTGTATGTGTGTGTGTGTGTGTGTGTGTGTGTGTGTGTGTGTGTGTTAGTGAGTGTGTGTGGGTGGGAGCTGTGGACTCAAGCCTCAGTGCGGACATAAAGAAAAGACCAATGATGTTGACCCCCGCACAAAGGAACTAAATCTATGTCAGCGCAGGCACTTTTGGCCAGTGGAATTTCTCCCTTTTAACGATGAACTGTGGGAGATCCATTCATTTCCTGGTGACAAGGTCAGGCTGTGGGAAAAGAAGTCCCGCACCATATGCACAGAAGAACAGACAGAGAGAGAGAAAGAGAGAGAGAGACAGTGTAAAAGAGAGAGAACAAGAGAAGAAGGAAGAGAGTGGAAGAGAATAGAGAAAGAAGATAGAAAGAGAGAGAGAGAGAAGGGGAAAAAGAAAAAAGAGCAAGGAAGAAGAGAAAAATGTAAACAGAAATAGAAAAGAAAGGGGGAAAGAGAAGAGAGAGCGGAGAGGGAGAAAGAGAGAAAAAGAGTGTTAGACCTGCAGACAGTGTTCAGCCTCGCCCACATTGACACACTAAGGGTCTCTGTAAGGCTCTCTGTTTAAATGCTTGACCTTTTAGAGGAAAAGTGTTCCCACCACCCCTGAATAATGTGCATGAACAAGTGTATGAGTGTGTGTGTGTGTGTGTGTGTGTATGTGTGCGGGTTGGGGGGTTGCTTTGGTGGCACATGAAGCTCACACACTCCTTCCTCATCTTGCTGATGCTCAGGAGAGCAGACGACAGAGCCGGTGATTATCAGATCGCTGCGGATCGCTGGGAGCTACAACAGAGCGCTGGCGTCATTATGCATGAGGAGCACAGCGACAACACTGATTGCTCACCCACCCACCCACACACACACACACACACACACACACACACATACATGCACACACGCACACACCCGCACATGCACACACACAAACATACACTCACACACACACAGACACACACACACACAGACACACACATCCTCGGGCACAGGCACATGTAGACCCTCACATCTGTTGTCTATTAAGCACCAGTGTCTATGATTTCTCCACTGCCACCTTAGTGACTCCCAACAGCTGGCCAACGCGTGCCCCCTCCCCACCCCTGACAATCGCATGCGTTGTGGGCATTACGTGAGCACCCATGGCAGATTGGGCTGGGAGCAGGGGGTGGGTGGGGTTGTGGGGGAGAGGAGAGGATCGGTACGGTGAGGATGGGCCTGACGGGAGAGAGAGGTGTACGTCAGTGCCAGTATAACAGGAAGGCGAAAGGGTGCGGCGCAGCGTGGCACGGAGCGATGCAATGCAATGCGATGCGTGCGCAGACCCATGAAGGGGAGTGTGTGAATGAAACATCAAGGGTGTGTGTGTGTGTGTGTGTGTGTGTGTGTGTGGGGAGGGGGGGGTGACGCTGGGCACGCAGTAATGCTGCTGAATCAACATTGACCACAACACTTCATCATAATTATCAGGACACGCTGGAGCCTGGGGATTTCTAGAAAGCAAAATAAATAAATAAATAAAATCCATTGAGCAACTCTGTGGTGGTGCAGAGGGACAGTATATGCTAATGCTAATGCTAATGCTAACCCTCATCACCACCAGACTAGCATTTGTGACTAACATAGATCTCCTATGTTTTATGCCCCCTCTGATGTTTGACATTTTGATGTGCCACGTTGCCTGTGTAAGTTGTAAAGTGAGACGTACAGAAATCTACAGGAGACTGAGGATGAATTTCCCCAAGGGAACAATAAACTTGTATAAGTAAACTAACTAAAAAGTAAAGTTGACTGGTATTTAGCAAACTCTTTTATCTAATGGGGTCAGAAACCTGTGTGTGCATTCACACATACTTGGACGCAGGTGTCATGAATGTTGCATTTAGTTGTATTTAGTTACGTGTGTGTGTGTGTGTGTGTGAGAGAGAGAGAGAGAGAGAGACAGACAGAGAGAGTGAGTGTGTGTGTGTGTGTGTGTGTGTCTATTCACCTGTTTAGTGCTGAGCAGGAAGTGCATCCTCTGGGCCTGATGGTATTTCTCCTTCTCCTCCCTCTCCAGTGCCATGCGCTCCCTCTCCTTATGCTGGTACGCTTCAAACTCCACAAGCTCTTTCCTTTAGCACACACACACACACACACATACACTATGAATATACATAGAGCAGGACTATAACAAAACAGTGATTGCCACGGTGAAAATACATAGCAATGCCTTTGCGGACTGTCATTAGGCTGCAGACCACAAACACTCACTCACACACACACACACACACACACACACACACACTAACAACAAACCAAACACTATAGAATACATCTTATATATTACATATAATTACAGTCTATAATGTGTGGTGTGTTCCATTTCACCACATTTCCAGTGTTCCTGTAAGTTTGGAAGCTCTAAAGAACTAGGCTGGGTGGGGAGGCAGGTCTAAATTTAGTGTGGAAGTGCGCTGAAAGAGGAAGGATATATGGAACATATATGGTCCTTTACTGGAGCACGCCGCCCTCATTTGCAACCATCATGTGACGTGACGCGTACTCCATCCTCTCTGACCTGAGCCACCCTGGACACCCACATCGCATGCATTTACTAACAGGCGCAAGGAAAACTTCCCACTGTACTCAGCTTTAGCCTACCAAGCCTACTGGGCAAAGCACATTGATCACGCCTCCCCTTAAAAAGGAGCTCAACATCTTTTTGGTGTTATGTAACTTTGATTACTCCTACAACCTTGCTTTTTTTACTGCATGCTGCTGTTCCAAATGAAATGAAATGAAAGTTTAAGTTTAAAAAGTACCAAAAAAGTTTTTTCAGACAGGTGCTATCCGCAGTCTATTGTATGGAGATTATGTGTGAGGAGTCCAGTAAGCACATACAGAGGTAGAGTATATGTATTCTATGGTAATAGAGTATGCATATTTGTATTTATGTACTTGTATTTGTGTGTGGAAATATGAATAAATAACACGACCAGTGTGAGTGTGTTATCACATCAATCATGCATGATGTCTAAATGATCTATTTAAATCTTTACTATTTATAAGGTACGTATGTGTCATGACATAATTATAATGACCTAAGATGTAGTCTTTATCCCAAATCATATTATATAAAAAATAAACATTCATAGTCCATAAATCAACAGTCACACCATTTCGATTTGCGTGTAAAGCACAGCAATAAAAAAAAAAAAACATCTACCGGTCTTCAACCATCTCCTCTGACTGTGTTTTCAATTACAAGAGCACAAAAGAGAATATTAATACTTGCCTTTTTATAAGGTTATGGAGCCTGCTATATTGACATTTAAAAATTGCCGCACATTACTTTTGCAGACGTGCATTTTTTTCCCTCTCTCTCGCTCTTTCTCGCACTCTCCCTTCCTCCACACAAGATTAAATTACAAAATAAATGAAACATGCAGAGTAGCATGGCCTCCATTTTTCCACCTGGCTGCTGAAAATTGCTTATTAATGTGAAAGAAAGTTCTGGAATACGGCGCTTTAGTTTTTTGGGGGTGTCCGGGTTCTTGTTTCTGCTTTTCCCCTCTTTCTCTTTTTTCAGTGAGGTAGGTATGTGTATGTGTGTGTGTGGCAGGGAAGAGGGGTAGCATTTCCTGACCAGTTTGTTTTCTCAGTGGCGTGCTGTCAGCATGACCTTTCCTAACCTATATCTCAGCCTTATTATTAATTGCACTGTAGTGGACAAAAGCCAAACAGATTTGTAACCATTGAAGGGGCTGGCTATCTGAGGCAGCTACTGGTCTGCAGGAGCCCGTGAAGCTCATTAGCTGTGATCGGCGAGCACAGAGACATGGGGAACAGCAACCAGCGATGACCTCCCCGCGTCCTTACCACACCACAACACACACACACACACCTCACGTACACGCAGTGCTTAAAGTGGAAACTGTGTCTCACTTTCACACGGGAACATGGGTACACAGGTTCACACACACACACACATACTGTACACACACACACACACACACACACACAGACACATACAAAGATAAGCACAACAAAACTAACTCTAGCGTGGACTGAATGATGTAACAGCATTAACCCTGAGCCAAACATGCAGTCAGCAAACTCAGTTCAAGCGCGTGCAGATGCTCAACCTGTAAATGAGCATGACCAATTTAAAACCTCGTTAAATACGTGAACACAGAACTGACGTCGCTAATGAGGCTACAGTGTGTTATAGTGGGACCTTTTAAAGCAGTGGGACTTTTTAAAGCAGTGCATCAGTGAATGTAGTTCCACTGGAACTACTTCCATATCTGACACTGCTAGGCACTTTACATTTATCACCCTCATTCACGTTGCTTTCCTAAAGCTCAGCTGAGGTCTGTCATTGTGCAGATAAATCATGTCGCTGTTGCATTCTCCACCACTATCGCTACAGTTTCAGCTAAAAATACATCAAGTTTTTAGGGCTCAGAGTTCCTTCAAGGTGATTGATTTTTCCATGTGGTTTTACAATAGAGCAAGTTACTAAATACACCCAGGCTTACTGTAATATTGATGGAGAGGACTCGCTCATATGTTTTTATTCTGTTTTTGTAAATAACAGAAATAATAGATTATGAGAAAAGTAAACATATAATGAATCATATGTTTGAATGTGAATGAGTGAGAATATGTATGTGAATAAAATGACAACTGTGAAAAAAAAAAAACTGACGAATCAAAATGCAAACTGCAGATACTGTCATCGGTGAAACTTACATATTGAAAATGAATCATGCAATGTAATAAAAAAAATAAATAAAAAACAAAAGATCAGCAGATCAGCCGATGAGAGGTGAGCGAGAGAAGTAAAGCAGTAAGAGGATAAGAAGGCATCAGCGAGAGTGGCAGAGCCCTGCACTGAAGCGACACACTGACTTATCTTCCCTGTGCAGCCCAGACAATACCCTATCTGTGCACTGTACACACCACGCACTGTACGCCAAACGC
>JAIFZK010000068.1:210000-377500 GCA_027481765.1 Tenualosa thibaudeaui
TTAATAAAATCAATTTGTCTCTCCAAACATGCCCCAGTGAATTCCAAGTAAATATAAGTGCAAAATTTATTCAAATGGATGTATAAGTCGTCTCCCTGAGGGACAGCACAAATATATCAATTTGTCATCATGAAACTCTTAGATAATTGATCTTAACGAAACTCATAATTCACTGCCCCTTAAAACGTCCAGTAGAGAATGGATGGAGTCACCATGTGGTATTTTGGTTTCATTCTCTCCCCTTACCTTATCGTCTCATTCTTCTTGGATAAAGCCTCCAGATATTTCTTCCGCTCGTAATAATTGTGTACGTACTTCCTCACATAATAACCCCTCCACATCTTCTGGATCTGTAAAGAGAAAGACAAATTTCACCTGCGGGTAATTTTTAAAAATAACAGCACACTTACCACAGAATATAATATGTCAAACGACAAGTGAAACAAAGAAAGAACATTAACAAGTTCAACAAAGTTGTTAAAATATAGTTTAAATATTTTCAGACGCAGCATAAAATGTTCAGCATAATTTCTGTGCCTGTGCAGAAGAACTCCATCTATAGCAACAGACCGATTTAAGTGTCATTTGTATAAAATAAAACTGCAAAGCTTTTCCTTTCAGGACTAATTCATTCTGTATCTGTATTTATTTCTACATTTGTTTTTTAAGACTAATGCTCCTCTTCTCAGTCAGAGATCCTATCGCTTTCGCCATGGCATGCGCTCTATTCATTAACTCAGTTGGTTCACAGCCATGCAGAGACATCACACTGGCCAAGATAAGAAAAAAAGAAAAAAACACCTCCGTCCCCCCACCATGAGCACAGGAGTGTTTGAGGTATTGCCGCATCAAGACACCAAGGCCTTAGAGACTGATAACACTGCCCAAGCCAAGGCATCAGTCACTGATCCATCCTCTCCAAAACCAAAGAGGACAGACGTCCTTCAGGCTAATTAAGAGATTAAAACAATAGCAGCTGAGAAAAATAATAAGGGAAAAATAAAACAAAATGAGAATTGCCATTGATCAGCAGTCAATAAATAATTTTAAATAAAGTAATTGCTGGCAGAGAATCCCAAGTTCTTGGTGACCTTTTAGACTAGTGAAATCAATGTTGCATATTGCTCAATTAGGCCTAATACAAATCCAGGGAACCTTGTAAACACTGGTTTCTATTAACACACTAATACAATGGCCTTTGGTAAAGAGTATGATGAAGACTTTAGAGGGGAAAAAAACAAAGGGATAAAAAATGAAGAAGGTATAATGCATAGAGAAAAGGGACTGGCGATAGCTGCAGCTTGTGTTTTTAGTGGCCGATACAAAGCAGGAGGGAGGAGATGTCCTTTCAAGTACACTCGGCCCGCTTACCTTGGCTTTATTAGACGTGTCTGTTTCTGCTGTGACTGATTACCGACTCGCAATTTGTTCCCACCAAAACAGCTCGAGTTAATTGGCCTGTAATTAGCCAGTCGTGCTCTTTCAATTTAAAGAGAATTAATCTGAAAGGAAGGCTCAATGCACACCTATATGGTGCATTTGGAAAACTGGTCTATTGTGCCTATTTCTGCTTCTTCCACAACCAATCAAATCTTTTATAGTCTTCAAATTTCTGACTGACTGAAATCTACTCAGACGAGAAATTAGGACACACATTTACATATTTTTTCAGCGCTACACAAAACACATCTAAAACAATAGGCCTTTTTTAAACAATATTTCCTATCTATTTTTCAAACCAGAAATTTACTCTTGTCCTCGGACATTCCTATCACATTTTTTTTTTTACCCCTCCTTTTTAACAATGCTCATAAAACACTTGTGTCCTACTATGAAGAGGCTTCTGTTCACATCTAAGTGGTAATAAGGCCTTTGCTCTGTGGCCTCTGGCCTCTAATGGAGGGGTCAGACGCTATCGTCTCCGCTGGCCGACTGAAATGAGAGCCTTACGAGAGCACTGTGACTGGACTGGCCTCTGCACGGCTGGATTGCCACACAAATATAAAACGTCTCGTCTGAGGATTTCGGGTGATTGCCAAAACATTGCGCGCTCGCTAATATGTGTTCTTGTGTAAATGCTGAGAGTTTGTTGGACTTGTAAAACTCGTTTAACAATTTCACTTTAGATGGGAAAACACAACATGGAGTAGTAAAATATAGGATTTTGGTTTCAGCCTCCTCTACCATAAAAGTGCCAAGCTATCACTCAAACCCAAAGCCTTCTGATTTATAGACTATGAAACATGTTATATTGAAGTGTCCCAATTGAGCCTTCAGTGTGTTCACAATCTCTGATTTATACATCTCTTCCACAAAAAGGCGCAACCTTTTATCTGCCTTTCTTTTGCAAGCATTTCCTCAATTGGAAAATCTATGGTTAACTTGCCTTTCTAGCTGAAAGAATCAGACCGCGACAGTAAATCCAGAAAACAAAACAAAACATTTATGGTTTGGCTATGGTTACTAGCAAAGTGTTTCTGCACAAAGATCAATGGGCAAACATGTGAAAGGCTTTGGCATTTTCTATTCCAACCTAAGACAGTGGTGCTGAGAATATTTAGGTGCGGTGACACTACACTACATTTATCCAGATACACTCCACAAACTCATTCAATACCAGCTCGCATAGCAGTTATCTCACAGGCCCCTGAGCAGTGTTTAGCCCAGAGTAGCAGAGGCCCACATCTGCACGTTTGCTTATTACATTAAAATGCCAAGTGGCTTCTCCATTTTGCCAAACACAGAGAGACATATTCACCCTGACAGCCATTAGAGTGTAGAACTTCTTCTGCCTGGCCAAGTATGCCGTCTGCGAATGTAAAAAGAAGACAGCGTTACAGTGGCCACAGCACCCAGGCTCCCTCCCTGCTCCCGCTTGAACATGCCCGACATAAAGCACACTTTATACATAATACATAATAAGTCACTGAAGCAGCAGCGAGTCGGGGAGAGGGAGAGGAAGAGCAGAAGGGGAGAGAGAGAGGCAAGTCAGACTTTGTATTGAAAGGACAGGGCTCTTCTTAATACATAATGCAGACATGGGCAAGAAAATCTATGGTAGTCAAGCTGTGAACTAATGGAGATATATGATGGCAAGCACCTCTACGCTGAGTTTGATAATCAATGGCGCCGCGCGGCAGCAGCCCACACGAACAACGGCAACGGAATATTCACAACACGTAACACTGTGATTTATTCACTAGGGCCACGTTTCAGCAGACACTTCAGAGAACCATAAAAGGGATACACATTTCAATATGTCCAGTATAATGATAACTAAAACTGTCTGCAAGAGAGAGGGGAGGAGGGGTCACAGAGAGAGAGAGTGAGAGAGAGACAGAAGAAAAGACTAGAAGAAAAGAAGAAGAATGTTATGCATTATCTTAGTGCTAATTTTGAACTAAGGGGTAATTTGCATGCAGAATCATCTTGTGTACATTTCAAATGTACTAGGCTGTGCCACCTACTGTGTTGGATATTGGGTAAAACTTGAAATCTATCTCTGCCATTTAAACTACTTCTGGATAGTCATGCATAATATTTGAAGTTCAGCCCATCTTCATCCCCGGCAAATGATTTTGGGGTGCACTGGGAGTTGGATTACGTATCAACAATCTGTGGGCAATTAGACCTCGGTAGATGCAATACGCCCAACACAAGGGCTGAAAATAGCCTGCTCGGTTACATGGTTCTAAACATCATAGTTCAAGTCAGCAAAATCTGCTGGCTGACTAGAAAGTGAAATTTAAAACCCAGAAAATGTACAAGTTACCATATGTAACTTACATTATTTTCGAGGGGTGCATAATATGATTCATATTAAACACTAGAATATATTATACCTGCCCTTGCAAAATCAAAATGTTAATTTAAGTGCATCATTACAGTGTGCAGTAGTTAATAGTTGACATTTTTGTCCACATTAGTTTGAATGCAACTTACCTCTTGCATTTGTCTGAAGACAGCCCTTGCAGCAAATCCACGCCATATTTTCTGTATGATGACCGCGTTCCTGCTAAGATACCTATGGAATTGATGCTATTAGTATGTATAGACAACAAACTGGTGATTCTAGTACTTCTTTTTTTTTCTTGCTATTTTTTTAATCTGTGCAGCGCTTACTTACCACTTACATACCACTTCCACATCTATAGTCCACATTATCACATCTGCTAAATGCAGGTCCTGAGTGATTTCTGATTCAAGACCATTAATTTCAAAAAGGCCATTTATAACATGAGAAAATCAATGCCTCTATGGGGACTATAGTAACCCAGGAGCCACACTTAAGGAGCTCAAATTGTGGCTAATTAACCACTTAATACATTGATCAATTAACTAAAGTAATCTGAATTAACCTACTGTCTGGAAGTTTGTCTGCTGACCCTGCAGAATTATGTTGAGGTTAAGCTGGCAAGAGCCCCTACACATGATAATGTTTTGGTCCTAAGAAAGTGTGAATGTGATTCAGCTTAATTGCCACATCATACATCTAGCTAATGTTGCATAATATAGAATGGGTGTGGTGCACTTTGAGGGCAGTTTGAAGTGCTTGACTGAGACCAAGAGGATATTTGAAAATTATACGTAATGTCATTAATAAAACATTTTATTATTATTATTATTATTATTAGTAGTAGTAGTAATAATAATAATAACAATAATAATGTTATCATCATCAACGGCATTCATCACATACACTATAATGACAAAACACAGAAATAATAGATACTGGTTATCAGGGTTGTAGCAACACCAACAGGTAGGTGGCTAAAACAAGCTATGATAGCATTCTTACCTCACATAAGCCCGCACCCGGCATCCTCTGATCCAGCTCTGAATTTTAACTGCAGCTGCATTCTCTCTCTTTCTGTTTTCCTCGGCAATCCTATTACAGTAAGTTATATAGTAATATATTTGAAATCACAATTGCTTGACCACTTTGAACTGCGTTGGCTAAGTCGGGACAAACTTTAGCTTAGGCTATAGCAACAATCCCACCAGCCAGTAACCGATGATTATATGGCTTGATGAGCTTTTCTGTAAAGCTTTATATAATATTAACAAGATTAGCCAATGAAAGATTTACCGATCACCTTTGTCTGACGAAAAACTCCACTCTAACTTGCTGGATTTTACTTTGAAATTTCACCAAACGTGCCATGATGATCCCATGAGTTTACATGTTTCCATAGCAATACTAGTAGCGTGTTGTGCAACAGTAGAAGCAGGAGTCTGTTTCCATACCAACCGGGTGTTTGTGAGGTCACACGGAACTTCTCAATGACTGTATCTATATACAGCACACCCGTTTAACGTGTTTGTGTGTTTAATGTTTGTGGCCAAAACCCAGAGAGAGAAAACCAACAAATTCACCAAGACAGGTTGAATCAGGTAGGAAGTGTTCATGGGAAGTAGATAAATTAACCTATAAATCGATATTAGCTAAATATTTTTTTAGCACACTGGGTATATTTGAATAGTCTGTTAGCTGTTGATGTTGTAGGCTGTTTACTTTATCTAGTTTTAAACACATTATACATTATTATTTACATACCAAAACACCACGATTTTAAAAACTTTATTGGTTTGCTGTGTTAGTCTTTTTGTTAGTATTTTTATATTGTGCATTTGTCGGATGTTTGCCAGCTGAATTCTTCATAATATTCTTAGCCATGATGGGTTTCATGACCATGATTCAGACATATTATTTAAATGGTGACAGATCCCAGGATGCAGATGGCCTGGCCCTGTGCAGTGACTGATTTGTCACCAGTGCCCAGCTCTCACTTGCCAGAACACGAGACGTTATCATTTCTCATCACACTAGAAGCTTTTCTCTCTCTTTCTCTCTGTCTTTTTTCTTCCCCTCTATCGCTCCATGTCAGATATTCTATCTAGCCATCTAGCAGCAGATGCCCGATGTCCAGCTAGTTTCCCGCAGCCCAGATAACCACTGACAGAGGCGGGCCAATTTGCTGTCCCGCCACAACTGTGCACGCGGGTGAAAATATGGGGAAGGGAGTGACCCTGTGGCAGTGTGGCCCATCCATCCGAACTCGGCGGTGGGCTGGCCACCATGGTAATTGCCTGGGAAGTAGTGTTTTGACAAGGCGGACGGGTGCAAGCCATCATTCCTGGCGCACGCTGATGAGGTGTCACCTAGAGAGAAGCTGTGGAGCCGCCGCGTGTTTACACGCCAGTGGGCAGCTGACCCACTTCACACACACACACACACACGCGCACACACACACACACGCACACACACACACACACACACACACACACAGCAGTTCTCCTTGCCCAGGCTGTCTGCTGTGTCCTGGACCTTTCAGCAGGTCAGGGGACATGAGTGTAATTGCATGTTCAAGAATATGAGGGTGTAAACAAGGGAGTTTATATTCACTTTGGCAGCAGATCATCTGCATCTGCTGCCATACATCAGTCCCTCCACTTTAATGTACCTGTCCATCCATGGTCAGACATATTACTGCACCTTATATGCATCTCTGGCAAGAAAAGGGGCATGGTTTTAAGAAGTGGACTGCAGGGTAACTTGGAAGTCTAATTTTACAAAAAGAGAAAAATGTTATGTAACAGTTATGTTTTTTTTTTTCTCATTTCAAATCTTCGCTCAGAGGAATATGGGCTATATGTTTTTTGTTATTATTATTTTTTTCATTCCAAATGTTTTTGATCTCAAAACACTGACTAGTGAGACTTACACCGTCTGGAGTGGATGTGTAGTGACACTCCCCCATATTTAGAGAAGTAACTTACGACTTTTGCCATCCGCTTGAAAATCATTACGCTGTTACTCTTTCACCGCTGCAGGTGTGTGTGAACGAGGTGAGGAAAATGAAAATCATATTTTTATTAAGTTCAGTTTTTATCCATGGGAATGGGTAATAAATTGTGAGGTGGTGTGAAATGGTTGAAATCTGCGGGTGTTTCATCATTATTTGTGGCCCGGTGCGGTGCATTGCGAGTGGACAGAGGTGATCCATTAGAGAGGCTGATTGGGCGATGGCCTGGCTGAACCTGTGGATGGCATGCCCCTTGCGGAAGGAAGGGCATCCTCAGCTACTGGCCTCCGCGCTGTCAGCGGATGAGCTGCAGATTCATCACTTGAGCAGCCCGGTTTACTGTTTCATCATTACCCTTCCCCCCCACACACTATTTGTCAATGTGTTTGACCAGTACCACCAATATACTCTGCTCACACACTGCGCTTATGTTGTGTGTGTGTGTGTGTGTGGGGGGGGGGTTTGGCTTGTTCTTTTCTTTTTTTTTTTTGCTTGTTTCATCGCCTTGAGCATGTGTGTAGAAAAAGAGAGGGATAGAAAGAGAGAGAGAGACAGAGAGAGAGAGAGAGCAAGTGTTCTTGTCCTTTGTGGTTATCCACCGCTGTTTCCCATGCCCATCACCAGGCTCTCATTCCTCAAGCTTCTCCGACTTATTACTCATCGTCCAGGTGATTCCAGAAATTTCTTGTCTGAGACTATTTTGCATTTCTCTCTGTCTCTCTTTCTCTTTCTCTCTCTTTCTCTCTCTCTCCCATCCCATCCTATGCCCATCCTGCTGTAATACTGGTTTGGGCGGCGCCTGGGCTTCATGGCCTGAAGAAAGGCTTAGCCTGTCTTTGATTGAGGTCTTTCCTATTTCATCGAGCCACAGTGTTTTGGGTATCAAGCTGAATGGCTCAGATAGAGAGAGAGAGACAGAGAGAGGAGAAGAAGAGAGAGAGAGAAAAGGATTGAGAGAGAGAGAAAGAGAAAGGGTAGACAGGAATAAAGAGAATGGGGGGAGATAAGGAAAGAGAGAGAAAGAGAGAGGGAGGGAGGGGAGGGAAAGATGGATGTTTGGTTGAGTTGAATAATAAAATGTGTCAGTGCCTTTGTGGCTGTCATGTCTGCTCCTCCACCTCTTCTCTATTACCTTCCTCTCAGTTTTTATGTTCCAAAAATAATACTCTCCACAGCAGCTAGAAAGGCCCTGTGTGCTGTCCAGGGCCCCAAGAAAGCAAAGAGAGAATAAATCATTTCATCCTTGTGTGATCACTCCAAGTCTGAACATCCGTCTGCCCAGGAACCCTTTCTATAATTTCACAATTCAGCGATCAATTATCCCTCTGATCCTTTCTTCTCTCTCTCTCTCTCTCTCTCTCTCACGCACACTCTCTGTCTCTTTTTGTCTCTCCCTCTCTCTCCCACACACACACAAACAGCAACACACACTAAGGTGTTTTCTCTTTGTGGTTATGCTCTTGTGCACAGCAACCTCTGTTTTAAGTCTTGAGATGTGAGCAATAGTGACATCCTGGTTGGTGGACAAGAGACGACAGGTGCGATCGCGTGTCCAAGTCCACAAGTGACACAGAGGTTAACAGACATATCGTGTCCCTGTTTTGCATGCCAATAAGCAGCTCTGATCACGTTCAACATGACCATGGCTAATTCACACCCTTCATCTGTAGGTCTTTAAAATCTCTGGTAGCTGCTATTTGTTTTGTTGTCTTGATATTGGACACTCTAGATGCACAAGAAGACCATTAGGCTACTGTACTCCAGAGTATAGTCCTAATTGTTAAATGCGATGTGATGTTGATGTAAGGTAGCTTCACTTCATCCACAGTGCTGTGTTATTAGTGTGCCCTATAGATTTGTGATAATTTGTGATTTTGTGAGCACATTTGGAGACAACAGGAGATACGCCTAACCCAAATAGATTAGGGTGCACAATGCAACCATGCACAAAGGAAGAAATATGGAAAACATTTTTAAAGCAGCACTAAAAGAATAGGCTTTAAAACAGTAACCTATATTTCAGATGAGATTTTTTCAGGGGATAACACTTGTATTTTTGAGGGTATAAAATTCTCTGATTTTTAATGTAAGTTATGTACATAAATATAAATATTCATGTTTTTTTACAAAGCAAAACATGTCACCTGTCTTAGGAATCTTTTCTCAGCCTTTTGTTTCCATAGCCACCAGCCTACATTAAAGCCCATGCAGTCCTCTCTGCTGGTGCTCTGAGATTTTCCCATGGGCTGGCTGTGGGCCGTGCTGTTCTGGGGCAGTGCTGGGTGGGTGGGTAAGTGAGGCTTGAGGGGTGCGTGGGGTGGGGGTAGTCTGGTCTCGGAGATCTGTGGGTGCCTATGAGGGCCATGCAGTGTGCTCTCTCTCCTCAGCCCTCTCCACAGACAGGAGCACTTCTTTGACCTGGAGGGGGAGCTGTTTGACCCTGTTTCAGCAATGCCGCTGTAATGGATGCTCCCTCACAGCCTCCCCAAGGAGGGGGAGCATTGAATTTCTCTTTCTCTTTTTCTTTCTCTCTCTCTCTGTCTGTGTGTCTTTCCATCTTTAGTGCTTTTTCTCTTTCTCTCTCGCCCTCTTTTTCTCTCTCCCTCTCTTCCAACCCTCTTTGAATAGGAGTGTCTGGGAAGTGAATTGTGGTTGTGCTTACAGGGTTGAAACCATCAAAACAAAACAAACAAAACAAAATGGCAATTGAACAGAAATAATCTCTCACAACATTATTCAGTCTTACGTTTACAACAAATCAATTTAAATTAAATAAAATATAAGTTATTATGACAAAGCAGAATTATTCAGATGTTCTCTGCCATTTTAGTACTAATGTACTTACTTTACATCACTTCACAGTTGGTAAATAATTTAAAGATATTTTATCATAACAAGAAATGAATGTGTTCCCAAACTATTGCATGCATTTGACCATTTCAACAGCACTGCATGTGCAATGTATATCAAATCTATGTAAGATTATGGTTAAAATTGTGTCTTACAAATTATAAAGATATTGTATAATTTATAATTGTATAATAAATAATAATAATAAATGTATAATTTATAATAATATCAGCAGAACCATTTGCAGTCAGCTGATAGGTAAGAGTAGCTTGTTTTAACCTGTACCTTGTGGCTGAGGCTTTGAGACCTCTGCTCAATATGGTGCAAAGTCAGTACATGACAGGGTTATGTTATAGCATTGACCAACCCTGAAAATATGACAAATACGTAACAATTTCACTGGGAATCAGTTGCAATCATTTTAAATTTCAATACCCTTGATTTCCCCTTGAAAAGACATTGACCTAAGTTTGATTGTATTTTCTGTCTCAAATGTTCAAACTTAAACAACTACTTCTCAGCAGAGTGGGTTAGAAACAGAACCTTGTTCAGTCCTACTCTAATACTTCCTTGGCCATGTGTTTTAGAAGTGATTGTTTTGGGGGCGGTTCATCTGTAAACAGCCCCAGTCTGTGTGCACTGAAGGTTATTTGGCTTGAAAGCTACGGTAATTCGGGGGAATTAAAGCTAATCTGAAGGCCCCTATCAACAAAGCAATTCATCTTTGCTTGAAGGGGGGTGAACCAAGGAGGGAACCAGAGGGGTAGAAGGGGAGTGGGGGGCTCTCATAAAGACCTTGGTCCCCGTGACCCCTGACCTCTCGCAGTCATGGTTCACCCAGGCACCGTCCACTCCCTCTATCCCATTTCTGCCTCTGTTTGCTTGACCGCCTGCCTGAGCGTGGCCGGGATTTGTTGCCTGTTTTCTTGGTCCCCTTATTGTAATTGTCCTGCCCAGTTTTTTATTGCAGCCATTACAACTGAGAGATTAGCTTTCAGAAGCTTGATGGTGTGTCACTTAACTAAGCTGGGCCTCAGTGCAGTCTATTTGTCAAAAGTTAGCCAATTTAACTATCAAATCAACAGAATAAGTGGGGCTCAATGCATTGTGCACAAGTAGTTTGGAGGTAAATAAATAAATAGATTTGGTCTAAGGAGTTCCCAGCAAGCCTTTTGTCATCATTTGGTAACCACTTTGTTGCAGTGTGTTGATGTTTAAGAGCAAAGAAAAGTATTTTTTTAGTTTGAAAGGGCATACTTGGATTTTTTTAATCGCTGTAAACTTCTGGACCTTTACTTTGTGTGTGTGTGTGTGTGTGTGTGTGTCTGTGTGTTAGTTTGTTTGTTTCTGCATGCTTCAGGCCAAGTGTTTCCAAAATGCAGTTTCCAAAGTGTTGTCACTGTGTGTGTTTGTGTATGTATGTGCCTAGTCATTTACATAAAAGAAAAACATAGCATACCTTTACTGTTCACTGTGTGAAATTTACATTTTCAGGTAACTTACACTTAACACTTAACATTTATTTAACCTGGAACACATATCAGACTGTGTGGGTTTTTTTTTTTTTTTTTGGTCTCAAAAGGAGAACTACCATCAGTCATCCCATAGTCTGTCCATAGTCACAAAAAATCAGCAAATCGCCATTTAGCTGTTGTGTGTAACTAACCTTGGGAGAAGCATAGACTAACATTCTTTTAATGTTATGTGTTAGCTGGTTTGGCAAAGTTAGATCAAGGCTTATTTGCTTCCTCTAAGCAGTTTCTAACCCTTGACTCATTAGCATTCTTACCGAGTGCCAATACTTAGTAGCTCTTGAAATGAATTAGGAATGTATCTATAGAGACGGCCATGTACCAATACTTACTGTCATTTGTGTGTGTGTGTGCATGTGTGTTGGTGTGTATACTGTATGTGTATGCAGTAGGCTATGTGTGTGTGTCTTTGTGCATTCAAAGATGTGACCATTTGTGCATGCCTGTGTGTGTGTGTGTATGTGTGTGTGTGTGTGTGTGTGCGCACGCGAACACTTTTGCCTGTTAAACAGCTCACATTAAGCATTCATGAAGGGTACTGCACTTGTCTAGTTCTGAGAGGGATCTTCCTATCCTAATAATTATTGCAATGAAATCATTCAGCAAATTACTCCACAATCATTTGAGAGAGTGGCTCACAGTTAAGTCATCAAGTCACAAAGGTCACACTTGTTTCTTGAGGATTATCCTTGTTAGGGGGATAGGAAAACACTAAATATTTCTAATCCTGTGTTATTTCCCGCATGGATGGTTAAAAGACACTATAAGCCTCATAAAATTCAGTCCCTCGACTGCGGCCGCAGTTGAATTCGGAGGCAGAGGTGCTCTGCCAAAATATTGCTACAGAATTAAATGTCAAAAATCTTCCTAAGTTGTAGATATATTGTTCACAGTGGGCGATTTTGATTAATACATTTAATCTAAATCATCGAAAGTTCCTCTTCCTTTTATCCATAAAAGGCAGTGAGACACAAATCAGTTTTAGTGTAGCTTGATAACAATTGGAAAATAATGCTTCTTCCCAGCCGATAAATTGTTGCTTATACCTCTAACCAAAATCAATTCATCTTCTCAGGATTTATTAAAATCCCGGTAATAAATCTTCCACAATGTTTGTTCATCTGTTTTTTGATACATTTATATCACTTTTGTTATGCTCTAATGTTTCCCTGTCGCCACGGCGTAAAATGGAAAAATCTATTTTGGGCCAATTTAATAGTTAAAGGAGTGAGCTGGTGGTGAGGTGGCGTAAATGGAATCAATAAAAATGGCAGTGTGTGAAGCAGATAGCACCTTTCCCCTTGAGTTTTTGATTAACCCATCTCGCAGTGGACTTGACAGCAATATACCGGCGCTTGTTTGGGAGGGATTCCCTAAGGCCTTTTTTTGTCTTTTCATAAACCCTTCTGGACACATTTGGAAGATTTTTTATAGGTGTGCATGCGTGTGTGTGTGTGTGAGCGTGCGTGTGTGTGTGCGTGCATGTGTGAGAGAAAGAGAGAGAGAAAGAAATAGAAACAGTGTGTGTAGGAAAGAGAGTGTGTGTGAGAGATATTTCTTTTTATCTTGAGGAGTTCTTTAATCTCTGTTCTGCCACACCACTGTATGCTGTATGCATACCAACTGTGTTTATTGTTTGCTCCCATTGACTAGGGGGCACTGCTGGAGTAATTTAGATGAAGTGTGAATTAATCCTGCCAGCAATTGGTATGAATCTGACATTATTTTATCCATCATATGCAAATGAATGTTCCCATAATCTTAATATTTGTCTGTTACAGCTTTTGTTTTGTTTTTCTTCAGATTTCTTGAAGTACTTTTTCTCTGGAGGACTTTCACCACCCTGAAAAACAGAACAGAAAAAGAAAAGAAAAAAAAACAGGATTGTGTGTGAGGGTAAGGGAGTAAAGACACACACACCTCAGTCCATCTCTTTTCTTCTGACTAATAGTTTGGGTGTGTGTAAAATGGAGAAATACAGTATGGCTTATTGCTGAACACCATACTGTCTAATTTGCTCATGATCAATTGCCAATTGAATGCATACTGGGTCAGAGAGAGAGCGAGAGAGAGAAACGAAGCCGTCATGATTTATTGTAGGTGTTAAAAAATAATTTGTTTGGATTGATTAATGTTAATTAATTATGCTAATTCTGCTGGATGAAAACAGATGTTTCCCCCCTTCAAAACACCAGATTTTAATTATCGACTTGCCACATTTTTACCTAAAAATAACAGTGAATGTAGCCAATACAGTCTACAAACAATCTTATTAACGTGACAAGCAGAATCCTCCCTAGGAAATTGTTGTCTAGCATGACAGAGCTGATATGATTTTTGCTCTGATTAAAAAAAATAGTACCTCAGTAAACCGCATGGCTCTGACAGCAGTTCTCCTGAACCGGTGTGTGTGTGTGTGTGCGTGTGTGTGTGTGTGTGTGTGTGTGTGTGTTCCACATCATCCATCTTTGTTTACCCAGGCGCAAAAGCCCTCACTACCATCATCATTCGCCCTGCCCTTAATTCCTGTTAACAACCCCCTTTTCCCTCCACGAAATTCACAAAGCTTGACAGCAGCAAATCGATATGCATTTAGTAAGCTTTTTTTCCCTCCATCTATTTTTACTTGTTTTTTTTGATAGGCCTGATCATTTGCGTAGGGGAACGATAACAGATCTGCTGTTTGTGACATGCTGGTGCTTTGGCACAAAGGACAGACTGGGACTTCAGTAATGAGTGGCACTCTGCTCTGCTTTCTTGCTGCTTTGGAAGGGTGAGGAGGAGGCACCACACACACACACACACACACACACACACACACACACACACACACACACACACACACATACACACACACACACACACATCCAGCACCTGGAGCATCACTGCATGTGTGTGTGTATGTCTTTTTAACTCACCGACTGTGAGTGCTGTAAAACTCGCCACGGTAACAGGCCTTGTCTCTCCTGGACCCCGGCGTCCCCGGCGCCACACTCCTTCTTTAGTCTGGAGACATTTGTGCTGCCGCACACCATTGAAGAGTCCTCTCTCGGCGAGATGATGAGCTGTCATTGTCACCGTCCCCCCAACCAACCCCACCCCCCCCCACCCACCCACCCACCACCCACACACACACACACACACACACACTCACTATCCACCCTATGCCCATCAGACCTTTGATATGGTAATTCAGGCTGACTGACTGGAGTAATGAACAGGCTTCTGGCTGAGGTTAATACACCGTCTCCGCTGACGATGATGCCCATACACAGCCTGCCCTGCTAACCTAAAGAGACTCAACACCACCACCACCACCACCACTACTGCTGCTGCTGATGTTGTCCTCTGGGTAGATGCCCATAGGCCACTAGTGTAACACAGACCCCCAGATGCACCTTTTTTATCCACGCACAGGCTCCCTGTCCAATCATCACCTTTTCAAATCTGTCGGTGTTTTTAACTGGCCATGTCATTTCTTGTTTTTTCATATACCAGTACTACTACCGTTTTTCCAATTTGTTGTGCTATTGCTGGTCCCCATTTGTTGTCATAACTTTTATCTTCATGATTTATTTAGCTTTAGCTAATTACCGACAGCTTTAGCTAATTACCGACTGCCAATTTATGTCATGTAAAAACTCTTTTGCCATTGCTATGGTGTGTATGTTTCTTTCCAGACCTGTGATGCGTGTGTGTTTTCCAGAATTCTCAGTGTTTTTATCCATGCAGTTATTTTTTTATGCTTAGCATTTTTGCCGTGTTGCCACCCCCGACTACGGTGCCCTCAGGTGCTAAGCTAGCACTGCTTAGACTCACTGTCACAGTGGCTCGGTGTTGGGCAGCTGGGTAGGATCTCATTCACCTGCATGGGGCTGAAACCAGGATTAGAGAGTGTTCATCACACTTTGTGGCTGATTGTGTGTGTGTGTGAGTGTGTGTGTATGTGTGCTTGCATGTCCGTGTTTGTGCATCTGTGTGTGTGTGTGTGTGTGTGTATGTGTGTGTGTGTGTGTGAATGTGTGTTTTTCAGCACTGGGTGCTGGGTGCTGTCAATCACTGGCCTCTAGGCTTCTCCTCTCCCTGCACACCCCCACCCCCACCCCCAGCCCCGCAAAAAACACACACACAAACACACAAATACAACCCCCCTCCCTCTCCGGCGGTCTCCTCTGCAGCTGTCATAAGAGATAATACAAGTTAATCTGCCATCCCGCTCCCCTCTCTTCACGTCACTCCTCCCTATCTGTGAAGTCAGATCCAGCCCACTCATGTGGGCTCTATTTATACTCTGTGACAATTTCCCATCTTAAACCCAAGAGCCATGTTCCCATGGCCACTGTTTGTGTGTGAGCTGCCACGGAAATAAGATGACGCCCACCAAGTAAAGGGTTCAAACCCCAACGTGACTGACTGAGGCGTCATCTCTGTCCCTTAGGGGTGGGGTGGGCTGGGTTTTGACGGCAGGTGTTGGGGGAAGGAAACTGGATCTCCGGGGCCGGACAAGATGTTCCAAGCTGGGCTTTTTGGTGCACAAATAAGGACGAGGATGCATTTCGGGACGGTATTTACTAAGAATGCAGCCACCCAGCCAGCCACTCTCTGCTTTTTTAGGTTAACAACTTAGGGTAATGACTGTACTGCACTGCTTTAGTCATCAATCATCAGGTGTGATTTTGAGGGCTATGTTTAATGTGGAGTTGTGGAGTTGGAGTTTTATTTTTATGGAGCAACCCTCCAAGGGAAGGTGTGTTAGTGTGTGTGTGTGTGTGTGTGTGTGTGTGTGTCTGTGTGTGTGTGAGTTCTGCTCAGTAGCCCAATTTCAGCTCAGTACACCTGCAGATGTTTCCATTCGCAGTCGATAAAAGACCTTGCGTCTTTCTCACAAAGAACGATTTTGAAATGCAGTGTCCGAAATGCGCAGTTGTTTTAATGTCTTATTCCCTGCAGGCCAACTCAATAGATTTTTCTATATAGGGCATGAGGTGACCACAGGAATAAATGGGCACTCTAAAAAAGGCCTTATTCTCGATGTTCTTTTTTTGTCATGTTTCTGTACTGGAAAGAGATGGAACAGTAAGACTATCTAATAGACATTTATCACTGCCGCATCTGTGCTCGTAAAGCAGTGGTATTGAAAATATTGTTTATGTAAAGAAAAAAAAAACGAAAATATGTTTTTTGTCACTGATATACCGCATAAGCAGGTCCTGTTTCATGTGCTCCCTGGTGCTGGGGTGGTAGTGGCTAATATATCATGACATGAAGAATTCCCTTATCTCCTCCTTGGGAGAAGATTTATGTCCGTCTTGTTGTGGTGGCATGATTGCTGTTCATGGTATGAACCCTTAATTGATCGACAGTGAGAGACCACTAATCTGTCAAGCACAACAACTGAGTATCATTAAAGATTTCCTCCTACTTTACGGCCTAATCCATAGTGTGTGCTTTACCCACACAACCTAAGCACAGTGATCCCCTTGTGCATGCACGTGCGCACACACACACACACACACACACACACACACACTATATCTGCTGTTCAACCCAGACATAGGCGGACATATATATATATATATGTCTCTCTCTATATATATAGAGAGAGATAGAGAGAGAGAGATAGATATAGATACACACTTGAGTTGTGTGTGTGTGTGTGTGTGTGTGCATGCTTGTGTGTGTGTGACTGCATGTGTGCATGGGACCTGCACATCATCACACTTACTATGTAAATGACACACACACACACACACACACACTCTCTCTCTCACACCCTGGCTGATGTACACGACAGTGGAGAGGTAAAAATAAGGTTAACCCAGCTCTCCTCCTGGGAGCGCCCACTGCTATGTATTTGGTTTGTGATTTATTGATGGCCTTGCTCAAGCTGAATCACATGCTGCTTGCATGGGTAGAGGAGGAGGAGGAGGAGGAGGTGGAGAGAGAGAGAGAAAGAGAGAGAGAGGGACCTCATGCCCAGGCAAGGGCCTGTCTTGTGTGATGTGCTTAAAGTGTTATTGATAGCGGGGATAAAAAATAGATCATACCAGCGTCTGTTTGAGCTCGTGTTCACGGGGAGCGCAGGAGACGTAAGTGCACGGCTCACATTGTTCAGCCTCAATGTCATCTAGTCATGAAGGGATGGAGGTGGGCACATACGCTTGCTTATATGCTTCTACAAAAGCTTCCATCGCCCGTCGCTTGATCTTTGCATGCCTCTCTGTTCACAGAGCCCTCTTCAGTGGCAGGGCCGGACTTGGGCCAGAACCAACAGCCATCTGAATGCCCGAGGGGATACACTGATGTTCATTTGTTTACATTCATAACCAATAACCAGGCTGAGACAAGCAGAGAGAAACACATAGGAGGGTGGACTGAACCTGTGTGAACAGACCATTGGTCCACATGCTGCCTGAAAATCCCTATTGGAATTAGAAATGAACCCTAGACTGGGTAAGGACTAGATGTATACCCCACATATCAATACTGTCCACTCCAGAAATAGTATGAAATATTTTAATTTGTTAAAATCAGTTTTACCTTTTAAATTAAGGATTTTGTTTTTTGGGGTGCACTTTAAAACAGCAGGCTGACGACATCAGTCAGTGACATGCCTTAATGTTGGTCAATGTCACTTTAAATCAGATCAGTCTGATAAACAGAGCCAGAGATTTAAGTGAAGGGGACAAAGACTCTTTTGTTGTTTGTGTATATTTAGGTCCTGACTGTGGTTGCATCGTGAGCTGGGTCGAGTTCATATTATGCTGTCAGATGATAGTTGGCTTCTGGGCTTCAGCTCAGACCGAGAGAGAGAGCAGCCAATGCAGGCGTAAGTGGAAGGCCTGGCCCCTGTGACTCTGGGATGAACTGTGGGTGAAAAAGTCACCTTATCCAGTCCATAGCTACTGACAGGACGTGTCAGACTGGTGTGTGTGTGTGTGTGTGTGTGTGTGTGTCAGGGAGGTTCAGGGATCTGATCTATTGCAAATTTATATCTGAGGGAGCCCACCCCATCTGTTGCCTGGGCGGGAGCTTAGTGGCATGGATTTGCTGCTGGAGTTGGAGGATTTTTAAATTAAAATGTATTGCTCATTCTCAATCTATTGATTTACACACAGCTGTGTCAATATTAACTCCTGCAATTTTTCCAATAAGTTGTAAGGATCTGCCAGCCAGCCATAAATTCATTACGCTGCTTTGAGTTTCAGTCTCTGTGGGTTTCTGGCCCTTACCGTTTAGGTATCAACTATTGTTTCCTTTTTTGTTGCAGTGATGGATATTGACTGTTTGAAGAGCTAGCTGCGCTTTGCTCTCCAGGGCTGAGTGATATGTCTCTGTTAAAAGTCAAGAGAAGAGAGTGCTGTGCTTTCAGTGTTTAGTTCATCTGTAAATGCAAAAGAGTTGCCTTACCCTGCTTAAAATACTAGATCACAAAGCATATTTTCCAGGAAAACTTAAACAGGCTTAATATTTCTTTACTCAAGCAAAAAAAAAGAAAAAAAAATCTCTGATTGACATTCGAAAGAGTGTATCCTTTTAATATAGTGTATTTCTGTGTTATTTTGGGTAAAACAATTAACTTTCTGAATTGAACCCCATTAACCCAATGAATTATCTGAAAGCACATTGTTGCTTATACAGGCTTATTTGGGGTATGGCAGATTTGCTGGTGTGCATAAAGTGTGTCATTTAAGGTTGTATACATTTGTTGCCTGACATGTCTTACAACAACATAATATTCTGCCAATGTCACAGAATGTGAAAGAATTGCCCCCTCACTTCCTGCATGGGTCTCCAGTGCTTTCTACATTAGGATATCAGATGTGATTGCCATATTTACACAAATTACATTTCAGTCAAACACAGTTTGTCATACTCTCTTCTCTAATGCCCACTGCATACAGTGTATAGATCCTTATAACACACTTTAAAACTTAAAAACACATGTAAAGGTCTATTTTTAATTATTAAATAACCTTAAAGCCTCATACCTTTGTTAAGATTATTGTCTCTGGATATATGTATTCCACTGCTGGTTTTACGGTCTGTACTCTTTAGACAATATCTACACTTGTGCTATATCTGTGCTGTCCTATTTCCTTAATGGCAGCCTTGTGGTGTTGTTTTGGCAAAACCCCATCTTTCGTCTGCAGCCATAGAGTTATGTATTAGGGTAAGAGGCACTCTGTCATGCCTCTCTCTATGACTCATGCTAGCATAGGCTACAAAATAGCTAAATACCTGCTGGATCTGTCTGACACACTCTCTGAACTCTGACTTCGCCAGAGGCTTGATGTTCACTTGTAATGCTTGGATAATCTACATACAGAGTAACAGTCTTTTTTTTTTTTTAAATAACACTATTTTTTTTTTTCTCAATTTAATATTTGTATCCACACCGCCTCCAAACACACACGCACACACACACACACACACACACACACGCATACACATACACAGAAATGAAAATGAGGTACTGCTCGGCCCCTCCCAGTGATCCATCTCCATTCCAGAAGCTTCCGTCCCCTTGGCGTGCCCCCTTCTGCGTCTCCATCCCTGTCCCTCCTCCTCCTCCTACTCCACTCCTCTGCTCTCTTCTCCCTCTCCCTCTCCGACTCCTCTCCTCTCTCTCTCCCCCAGCGGTGTGGCCGCCACTCCTCTGGCCTCCCTCCGTCATGGCGGCTAATCTCCCTTTCTCTTCTCATTGTCAATACCCATCTAATTCTGCTTTAACAACAGTAATTGGCTGATGGAGTAGCAGCTATAGATTTGCTTTCCTGATGACTCCTTGACTTTTTTCCCTCTCTCTCTCTTTCTCTCTCTCTCACTATCTCTCTCTCTCCCTCCCTCCTTCTACCACTGGCAATACTAATAGAATTCCAAATCCTCGCCACTGTGATCGCGTCATGAGTAGGTCAACAGTTATGTCAAGGTCCTATTGGAAACCTTGCATCTAACATCTTAATTTAGACTTAGCCATCTCTTTTTACTTTCCTCTCTCTCACTCACTCTCTCCCTCTCTCTCTTCCTCTCTCATCCAACTAGTCATGTATGTATGAGCAACTGCATGTAATTCTTTCAAGTGGAGGTTTTCATTTCGTTATTGCAGAATTCATTTAATTTTGCGACATTCAATTTCGCATGTGAATTATTTTGTCTGGCCATTATTGGCTGGTGCGGCTGTCTTGGCTGAGGGATTATAGATTTGATTTCCATAAGGCTGGCACCTCCTGGGCCAACTCAGAGACTACAGCTCATTTGTTTATATTTATAGACTTTGAATTGAATTTCTGATCAATGAGAGGGGACAGTTTGTACTCTTTCCTTTCCCCAAGTTTAACAAGGAGAGAGGAAAGAAGTTATCAGGCCCCAATGGATTGGGTTTGCCGATGGTTCAGGTTACTGGAGGATCCTCAGTGGTGTAGCTGGAGAGTTCAGAGTCGGGCAATCTCTCTGTGAGGGAGTTCGAGAGGTCTTTGGGTCGGACTCTGGTTGTCCTTATGCCCCGAGGTCATGGGAAGAGAATTGAGGAAACCTGAGGAGGTAAAACGGCTTCCAGGCGGACGACAAATTTGAGCACATCACGCATCCCACGGACGCATCACCCGTGAAGTGACTTTGAGTCGTGTCGTTGAGCTGCAATCTTGCTTATGTTCCTCCAGTGCGGTGAACGTCTCTAAAGCCTTTAAAGCCGGGCCCCACCATGGTGCCCGTCGGCAAACTCCACGTTGCCCTAATTTCACCCGCTCTCACCTTCACTAAACAAACAGCGCTCATGCTGATGCATTTACATGGACAAACATCTGCATGGGCACACACACACACACACACATATCACACCCCACACCCAAACCTCACACCACATCCCCCACGACAAGGTCAACTGTACCGCCACATTTACGCTGCAGCTTAATTTTCCTTTTTACTGTAAGTTTTATTGACCCCCCCCCCAGACCCACCCCCCCTCACTTCTGCTTGTGTGCTTCAGTGGACCAAAGAGGAAGAGAGAGAAAGAGGGAGAGAGAGACAGAAAGAGAGAGATGGAGAGAGAGAGAGTTAAAGTGAGATAAAGTGGGAGAGATGGAGAGACACATGAAGCAAGGGAGAAAAAAGGGTTAGAGAGAGAAGAGAGAGAGGGATGGAGTGAAAGAGAGATGGCGACAGGAAGAGAAAGAAAGAGGGAGAGAGAGAGAGAGAGGAGAGTTCATTAGATAATCCTGCAGGCGTGAAGGGTCCCCTCATTTTCATGGGAGGCAAGCGTATCAGTCGTACCGACCTCTCGCCACAGATAGATCATAATGGGGGGGTGGGGGTGTTCTCGCACACTCAAAGAGTTGATTGAGGTAATTAAGAAAGAGAAGAAAATTCTCAGTAATTAAGACAGTGTGAGGTTTTAAAAATATTATTGGTCTTGAGTCAGTAGACAAAAGCCACTGACTGAGAGAGGCATAAAGTAGTCGCATGAAGAGTGTGTGTGTGTGTGGGTATGTGTGTCTGTGAACACATGAATGCACTGTATCCTGTGTATGAGTAAATGTGTGTGTGTATGTATGTGTGTGTGTGTGTGTGTGTGTGTGTGCACGCATGTGTGTCTATGTGTGTAAATGCTTGTGTGTTTATATCAGTGAATGTATTAATCAGTAAATCAGCATGTATCAGTGTGTGTGAATATAGTGTAGATCAGTATGTGCACATATACAGTACGTGTGTGTGTGTAAGTGTGTATGTCTGGCTGAGTGAGTGGTGAGTGTGTGTTGGATTGGAGGGGGGGCATCATACTCAAATGGGGTGAAAAGGTAAATTAGGTTGTCATGCTAATTTAGTGTCAGGTGACTGCGTAATTGAATGCATAAGGGACATAGCTGAGGCAGGCTGAACTTGACCCAGCTAAAACGAGATGACCTTGACCCCCTCCTCCTCCCCGCCTGCCAGCAGCCGCTACCTCCACCGCCCCTCTCGACGCACGACTGGCCCACTCCACCGCCGCCGCTGCATGGCCCTCACCGTCCTCCAGCAGAGAGATAGAGAGAGAGACAGAGGTAGAGAGAGAGAGAGAGAGAGGGGGGTCAGCAGATGAAGCCTATAAATCTCCCTGCTCTCGGTGGCTTTGAGGGGCATTTACATTGAAACAGGCCATGCGCTGGTGCTTTATGCACTCTATGAGCCCAGAGTATGGATGCTCTCATTCACAGCGCGCTGCCCTGCACAGCTGCTGCTAACACTGCTATTGATGCCGCCACCGCCGCTGCTGGTGGAGCAGCTTTTTTAATTATTTATTTAAAGAGATATATTAGCGGCTAATCGCTAACGCTAGCCAATGAAGCTGCAAATGATGGGATGAGGGGGTCATTAGCGCTAAAGAGGTAGCCTACTGCTTTTCACTATTACTGATTATTAATTCTACTGCCTTTTGGCGATTCGTCACAAGAGGTGAGGCGCACGTGCAATTCATAGATGAGTCTGGGCTAAGGGAAAAGGAAGGAAGTTTCCTATCATCACCCCTGGTGAGGTGATTTCATATCCCAAGTGAATTAAGCTTGGGCTAAGTGTTTATATTTGCATTTATATACATGCTTCTCATACCTTCTGGTACTGTCATGTAAGTTGGTGTATTTATGTGGTCAATAGGTTGTTAACGTATTTTAGATGTTCTCTTGATGTTATTGGGATGTGTGTTTGTATGCCTCTTTTGACTTGCAATATAGAGTGATGGCGTTATTTACAAACACTTTCCCGTCGTAGGTAATGTCTCTTCAATAATTCAGAGCGGTCCTGAATGGACGCTCACTCTCTCTCCTCTGCGCTGGAGATGGGTATCATAGGTCATCCATTGGAGAGGGGACGAAGGTCACCTTGGCTCTTTCTCTCCCGGTGAGAGCTTTGTAATGGCAGCTCTGGCCTGGTTATTCAGCCGGGATCTTTACCTGATAAAGAACTTTGTCTACTCATTAAGTTTTTTTTTCTTTTTCTTTTCTTTTTTTTCATCCTGTCCCCGTGTCCTTCGAGCCACCAGACTCAGACTGAATTTATTGCTTTAAATGCAACTTTTTTTTTTTTTACTCTTCTCCTTTCTTCGTCGTCAGACGTCCACAACAATGCAGTTTGCGTTTTAGCAAATGTAAAGAGAGAGAGAAACAGAAAGAGAGAGAGAGAGAGGAAGAAAGAGAGAGAGAGAGAGAGGGAATGGGGAAATGCACTATAGAATGTTGTTGATGTAGGAACTCATCCCAAACACAATGGAGTGTGCGTGTGTGTGTGTGTGTACGGGACGGGGACGGCCGAGGGCATCTACTGGATAAGGCTACAAAGGGCCGGTCCTGAATGGAGCCGTTCGCTGTGTGTCGCTCTGTGGCGATGGGTTGCTACCCCAGGTCTGTGTATGGCTGGATACTACAGTAGGTCTGCAGGCATTAGCATGGAAGAGAAAGGGTCCAGGTTTGTTTGTGTGTGTGTGTTTGTGTGTGTGTGTTTGTGTATGTGTGTGTGTTTGTGTGTGTGTGTGTTTCTGTGTGTGTGAAGGACATGCAGGTGCCCCCCCCCCTCACTCCCACTCTTCCAACCATCAACCCTCCAAGCCACTCTTGGGACAGACTATTTAAAGCCATAGTCATATGCCTGCTGTCTTTTTGGTGGAATAAATCAGCAATCCCACATAAAAATGTATATAAATTATATCTGTGGATTTGGTCCTTACATTATTTAATTCTGGTCGGGCAGATAAGAATCATATTATATATTCTATAGGACTCTTTCATATGGGATGGGCTACATATTTTAAATGGGTTACAAACGGAAGTCATGTCTTACATATATTTTTATTAAACACCTACTAAACAACTCTAATTTCTGCTAACATGAATATTTGGCATTTCTTTCTCCTTGTGTGTTTGTATTGCTAGTTTTATAGTACTGAGCTATAACAGCGGTGTGTGTTTGTGTCAGAAGTGTGCTTGCACTGCTTTTTTTGAAAATGCAAGCATTATGTAGATGTTAGCAGTATGTGTGTGTGTGTCTGTGTTTGTGTGTGTGTGTGTGTGTGTGTGTGTGTAAATGATGCAGTAGTGGATGAAGACGTTGGGTGCTTGCTAGTGGCTTGCTGGAGGATGCCTGTCATCACTACTCTCTGCAGGCCAATTAATTATGATGGCCTACTTATGATGTTTAATTGTGATGATTTATAGTGTAAGTAAATAAATATGCGCACGACGGCATCTTAGCAGCTGTATGCTTGATCTACATCAAACCCTCTGCCGCTGCCACCATCACCGCCGGCGGCTTGACTTCCTGTTTGTTTATTTCTAAAGAGAGCCCCGCCAATGTTACCTTGATAAGACACAACGTCATTTGTTTTGCGTGTGACAGAAGATGATCATAAATAAATAAACAAAAAAATAAATAAATAAGGAGCAGGTTTAACATGTGGAGATGGTCCCTGTAAAGAATGAATGGTCTTCTCCTTCATCAGCAGTGCAATCAAACAGGGATGCGTGTAGCAGCTAAGTACCAGTGGCGGTTGCCGAGTTACCGAAAAAGACAAATGGCATTAAATGAGAAAACATGGTGTGAATTGCAAATCGAGATGACTTAATTTTCTCCCGCTATGTTGTGATGCCATTAAAACGAGACTGCAGTAATTATCTCTCTCTCTCTCTCTCTCTCTCTCTCTCTGTGAGCGCGGAGAAAAGAGTCACCCCCTTCTCCCTCCCTGCTAGGACTGACCTTAAAACAAAACCCTTTCATTTAGTCCACATTTCAGTTTAATCAAAGCATTTGTGTTTCCATAGACCCAGTGTTAGGGTAGTTATTTAAAAAAAAAGGTAATTAGTTATAAGTGGCTGTTTACTTTAATTGTAATAAGATTTTTTTTTACATTCCTCCTTTTTAAAAGTAACTTTGCTGTCCTTTCCATCACTTTTGAGTTGGTCTCTTAATCAACAAACCCTACAAATTTACTACATGAAAATACTAGAACAAATATTATTCACATGTCTAGACAGAGAGCTCAGAGGACGGTGGAGAAGAGCACAACTCAGCATGGCCACTGGTCTGTGAGTGTGATTAAACTGGTTAGAGGTGAGCAGGCTGGGAGCTTTAAAAAAAAACGAAAAAAAAACAATCTCCAGCATGTTAGCACATGTTGTAAATATGCTCGCCCCAGTGATGTGGTTGTCATGGCAGCACTGGTCCATCCACCCTGGCTTCGGGTACGCAGTGGTGGCGATGGCGGCAGCAGCACTTTGTTTCTCAACCCGTCTGTAGAACACGGCGCTTGCGGCAGGGAAGGCCGCGGCGGCCAGCGGGGTGGATGGGGGGGAGGTCGTAACCCTGACGATGACCCCTCATCATTTCCGCGGGCAGGTGATGGTGGCAATTACTGGCGCGGGCCGTGTGTGCCGCCCGGGCGCCTTCTGGAGCAGGTCCCGGTGATGAATAGCAAATGGCTGCCGCCCAGTGCACAACTCCAAACCCAAATAAATCTTCAACATGTGATAATGACAGGGTGTGTGTGTGTCGGTGTGTATGTGTGAGAGAGTGTGTGTGTGTGTGTGAAGAAGACTGGCAGATATAACTAGCCACGGCCGCTGTCACCCACTTTACGGGTCCGTCCGAATCCATCATTGCCTGCCAGGGGTCTCCAGCAGTGCTGGACGTGCAGGCCCAAAGAAGGATGGCTCGGGTGGGGGGAAGCACCCAGGTAGTCCCATCTGGCATGGAGTAAATGGGGCTTTTTTTCGTCTCCTCTCTTTCTCTCTAACATCCCCCTGACACCATACACACACACACACACACACAAACACATGTGCAAACATGTGCAGACAGACAGACACACACACACACATCCACATATACACACACACACACAGAGCCAATACCCTCTCCCTCCGGACTGTTCCTCTGATTCAAGCTGTCCGTCAGAGTAGGCAGGTATCCGATCCCTCGTCACAGTGAGACGGTGTGGAGTAGCCGCTGTACGCTAAACCAATGACGTCCAACATTATGCAACCAGTAGCTCTTTCATCTTTCCCACCACCAAGGCTGGTCATTTTATAACCTGCTCAGGATTGTCAAACAGAAACAGATTCTGGTAAATTCCTTTGTTTTATGTGGTGTATGTGTTTGAAAGATTGAGTGCATGAGTTTGAAACATACCAGTTTCATTCAGGTTACACAGAGTTTGATTCTAAGTTTGAGTATTGTAGCTCTGTTTTGAAGCATGCCTCTCTAGATCCTGCCCCAGGAGATGGGGTTCAGGCAAAGGGGACGGCACCTTTGAAGTGGCCCTGTAGTGACGCTTCCCCCCCTTTCTTCATTGTGTTGAAGCCCAAAATATATCTCTCTCACACATACACACACACTTTTATGCAGGTGAGTTGACATGAGCAGGAAGGGACCAGTCTGTACATTCATCTGTGGCTTGTCTCACATGGGTACACACACACACACACACACACTTTATATATATATATATATATATATATATATATATATATATATATATATATATATATTTGTTTATATTGCACACTCTCTCTCTCTCTCTCTCTCTCTCACACACACACACACACACACACACACACACAGCCGTGGCTCCCTTTCTCTCTTTCTCTGTGTGTGGCAGTATAAACAGAAGTGTCAGGCGCAGCAGATCTCTCGCGCTGAAATTTGGGCAATTTGTTTCCACGCAGTGAGAGCTGCTCCTCTGTCCTATTTTTGGAGGCCCCTCCAGTGCCCCGCCATACGTTAGCGCATCAGTTATGGTGCCACCGCAACATATGGACTTTTCATCACTGTCCGCCACAGAGTCCCTCTTGAATGTTAGCCCTCTCTCTTTCCTCACTCCACCTCTCTCTCTCTCTCTCTCTCCATGTCTCTCTCTCTCTCTCTTTCACTCTACTTTCGCTCATGTTCCATCATTTCGCATTCCCTCCCTCATTCTCTGTCTTTGTGTCTCCTCTCTCTCTCTCGCTCTCTCTCCATCTTTCTTCCGCTTTGCCTTTTTCTCTGTTTCCCTTCCTCTTTATCTTCTCTCTCATGATCACTCACAAAAACACACATGCGTTTTCTTTTTAATTCTATCCCGTTCTCTTACCCTCCCTCCCTCCCTCCCTCCCTCCCTCCCTCTCTCTCTTCTCTCTCCCTCTCTCTTTCTCTCTTTGTCTCCTCATCCATTCTCTCCCTTTCTTTCTGTACTTCTGTCATTTACTCTCTCATTAAGCCCCCAGCCCGTGTTTTTCTAAGGGTTTAATTCATCCCCTCCCTTCCTCCCTGTGCAGCACGAGAGCTGCTTGACTTCTTGACTCGAGTTGAAAAGACAACATAAGCCACTAGTTTGTATGGAGGAAGTCGCATGGGTGAGCCTTTGCACAGAGACACTGAGCCAGTGAGTGAGTGAGTGTGTGTGTGAGTGTGTGTGTGTGTGTGTGTGTGTGCCAGAGCCAGAGCCAGCCTGGCGACGCTCAATCTTGCATATCAATGGAATATTCAAAGCGTTCCATCCTCTTCACCTGCGGCCTTGTTAACATTACACTTAATTAAGCAGGGCCGTGGACTCACCAGTGCCTTTGGTGGGATGGGGACTCACAATTTGCCAACATTTACATGCTTGATGCATGAAACGACTTTGACAGTAACATGAAAGGGCTTTAATTAATGTTTGGCATAGCAATGGATCCTCTGCCTGCCTTCCTTCTTCTTCTCTGAGAGAAAAGGAGGCAAGAGGCAAAGCTAACATCTCTATTCTGCCTGAGAAGTGGTTGCATGTTGATTGAGGACATTGCCTGTTTATTTTTTTCTTTAATTGTCACACAATTTGTAACCACAGTTTATGTTTGTAACGTTAGTTCGTATTTTTTTTTTTTTAATTTTGTACAGCGTTGATTATGTGGATTGATAGGGAGTAAACATTAACACAACATCATGTCACAGTCCATGTGTGTGTGTGTGTGTGTATGAGAGAGAGAAAGAGTGTGTGTTTGTATACCACCATCATGCCCCTGTCCATGGGTGGAGGATGGACACCATTTCCATGCATCGAGGCCTTTCCTATGGAGCTGACTGTAAAACGCTCACTAAGTACATAAAGACTTTAATCGTTAAGGTTTTTATGACCAGTGCGCACAGACACACACACACACACACACACACACACACACACACTGCTTCAAATAGCCACATTTCAGATTTATGATGTATTACTCCAGAAATTCTATAGAGATCAGAGTAGGTGATTAGAGTGGTGACCTTCCTCATTAGCTCATCTTGAAATTTTTACATTTTAGCTTTTGATTTTTGGGGGGAACAAGTCTGTTCATCAATGGCTGTGTGTGTGTGTGTGTGTATGTGTGTGTATACACGCCCCACACCTCACACACACACACACACACACATAGCAATGGATCCATACACACACACAGGGATATATAGATAGATGGGATGTCCCTATAGAGACTGTAGAGGCAGAATGGCTGGAGACTATAGGTTTGCTTTGCTGAGGAAGGAGGAAAGCTGACCTCTTTGATCCCTTTGTATAGATAACATCAGACATGTCACACCACAACTGGTCACATACATGTCAAAACACAGCCAACCACATTAATGCTAAACCTCAGAAGTAGTTAAGTAAGGAAGTAAACATAGCAGAAGTCTTTTATTATTATTATAATTTTTTTTTTACATTTCCTCATATGATTTCCGTCCTTGGATATTGAATAGAAAATCTATGTTGAAGATTTTGTGGCTACAAATAATTTTATGTAATAATAATTATTTATTAATTTGTTATTTAATATATATATTTTTATATATATATATATATATATATATATATATATATTTTATTCTACCATTTAACATTGTCAAACAAAAGGCTTCACTGAAATTTTGTAATAAGGTAAAATGTGTCCTTTTCAATAAACAGATTTGTACTGATTAATTTATTGTACGATAAATTTTCTGTTTGTAAAGAGTCCCTAGAAAGATCATTCATTGGTATTTATTATTTATTATTTCCTACAAACTTGAATACTGTATGTTGTTTCCCATATGTGTGTGTGTGTGGGCTCAAGAGAGAGGGCTCCAGACTGCTGCTGTCCTGTCATCTCTTTCCCAGGCCCTATAATGAATGAGACGTGTGTGAGACGTGCTGCAATCTCTCCTCTGAGGCTTTGCAAATGGCTCCACTCTGCATGGCCTGCTGGTGTGTGTGTGTGTGTGTGTGTGTGTGTGTGTGTGTGTGGGTGGGTGGGGGGGGGGGTTTATAAGGGTTGGGGGACAAAGGCAGGAGTTTGGATTCAGAGCGAGGGTGTAGGTGGGGGTGGTGATACATAGTCCATGGGAGGGCTCGGGACACAATGCCCTGGCAATCTGTTGTGCTCTGTCACCGCACTGTGTGTTTCTAAGTGTGTGTGTGTGTGTGTGTGTGTGTGTGTGTGTGTGTGTGTGTGTGTGTGTGTGTGTGCATACATGCTGACAAACCTGCCAGCCAGCACCTAGTCAGGACGCGTTGGCGTGCGACAGCTGCTGGACCGCCATACACTGCTCTTTTCATTCCTACCATGTTCCATGAATTTGTGTGTGTGTGTATGTGTCTGTGTGTATGTTTGCATGTGTGTTTCACATAACCAATTATTCATTCTGTGTAGGGTCAGTGAGTTCCCACAATGTTCCATGTGTGTGAGTGTGTGTAGGTCCATTGCTCTATTCCAGTAATGTACCCTATACCCTGTAAAGTGAGCAGGATATGTATGCATGGTGTGTGTTTATTTGCACAAGGGCTTGGCTGTCTGTGTCTGAATGCACATGTACATATCTGAATGGATGTGTTTATTTATGCGTGATGTGTTTGATCTGTGTGTGTGTGTGTGCGTGTGTGTGTGTGTGTGTGCATGTGTGTGTGTGTAATCCAGTGATGAGCTGACTGTGTGTGTTTGTGTGTGTGTGTGTGTGTGTGTGCCTTGTCTTGTGACACATGTTGGCCCTGGTTAACCAGTAGAGGCCACTCACAGCATTCAGTAAAGCTGTCAGACAGACAGCCTCCCTCACTTGGTCTGGCTATGCTATCATACCCTCCACACACACACACACACACACACACACACACACACAAAAACATGCCTACACGATCATATGCGCACATGCGCGTGTACACACACATGCACACACACAAAATCATGCACACGTTATCATGTGCGTACACACACACACACACACACAGACAAGATCAGACACAGACTCTTATACTGAACGTTATAAATATATCTCAAGTACACACAATCTGTACAATGTGTAGATGGTAATTTACAGATTCCTTACAGATTGCTTGGCATCTGTGTAGTTTCTCAACTTTACTTTCATTATTTTTGATATTTGTCTGCATTCTGTTTTTTTTTAGTGTGTGTGGTGTGATGTCACTACGGTGAATGTTTTGTTTGTGTGTCTGTAATTTATTTTCTTTTCGAAGCATTCCGAGGCAGCCGGAGCTCAAAAACCATCTATCACACAGTCGTAAAAGCTGATAAATGATTTATCCATGAAAAAATATTAACTGGAGTCTGGACAATTGATCGGCCGATGATAAATGTGCGAGTGGAGGATTTCGTCGGCGACACAGAGAGAGAGAGAGCCGTGAGGCCTGCTTGTAAACATAGATGTTGGGCCGCGACACGCGCTGGGGCAAAGACAAAACCGCTGTGTGACTCGTCGTAGCGGCGGTAGACCCACAGACAGACACTGAGAGTGCACTCAAGGCAAAGATCAGGCCTTCACTGTGATCTATGACAGTGTCATCCAGAGAGTGCCCATAGTGCTGCCTGAGTGTATCACTATCGTTATACCATAGACAGCAGCTTTATACCACAGAAAATAGCTTTTTCAAACACTTGTGAAAATGCTTTGCACAATAATTGCAACACATTATCTCAATTCTTATCATGAATCAGTGCCTCTACTGTTTCTTTGTTTGATATTATTCGAAGGAGACCTTTTTGATTTCTGTGAATTCATATTGCAAGATGATTTGGTCCCCATGAAGTAACCTGAAACATTAGAGATGGAGGTGTGTGTGTTGGTGTCTTACAGACTCACTAGTGTTTATCTCAATTCAACTCCATAAACTTGAACTCATAAAAAGTTTTGACCGCTGTAATTGAATTGCGTCCAATTTCACAGCATGTTTTTGACACATCATGTAGAGTGTGTTGCCATTCCTCTGTCAGTACAGACTCCATCCATGTGTGTGTGTGTGTGTGTGTGTGTGTGTGTCTATCTACCTGCACGTGTGTTGGGAGAGTCTTTGTGTGTGTGTGTGTGTGTGTGTGTGTGTGTGTGTACATGCACGTGTGTTTTAGTGTGTGTGTTTGTGTGTGTGTGTGTCTGTCTGAATGTGTGCGTGCATATACATGCGTGAGTACCAGCCTTATCCACCAGAGATGGGAAACGGGAAGTGTTAGTGTGCGGGTAAGCTCTGGATTTGAAGCTCAATTCACACAGGAGGGGTAATGAAATCATCTTAATCCCTGCGTCTCCCACTTCTCCCCTAAAGCATGAAATCTCTACCCTCCAGATTCATTTATTATTCCACCTTTAAAGGGGAAAAGGGGAAAGACAAATCAATAGATGGCACTGCTTTGAAAATGTGTGGGGAAAGAGAGGATGCGAGAAAAGGAGGAGAGCAGAGAGAGAGACAGAGAGAGAGTGAGGGAGTGATAATTAAGACGTATGTAGCACCTCTCTGCACTCCTCCGTCTCATTCTGCATGCTTTATGCAGCCGCGAGCCAGTGAGGAAGAACTGGATGATGATGGAGGTGTAATTGAGAAAGGAATAAACATAATCACTCTTTCTCCATCTCTGGCCTGCATGTAGCGCTTTCTTTCTCACACACACACATTTCAGTAGTCTCTCTCTTTCTCGCTGCCTTTCTGTCTCTGTCTCTCTCTCTATCTCTCTCTCTTTCTCTCTCTCACACACATTTCACTAGTCTCTTTTTTTCTCACTGCCTTTCTATCTCTCTCTCTCTCATACACATTTCATTAGTCTCTTTCTCACCGTCTTTCTTTCTTTCTCTCTCTCTCCTTCTCTCTGACATCCACACACACTTTCGCTAGTTTATCTATCTTGCTTTCTCTCTCTCTCTAACACACACACACACACACACACACACATTAGAAGAAGGCTCTGAGGACTGTGAAGAGATTGCAGTGAGTTCATCTCATACTGGTCAGCTCTTGGACTCTTGGTCAGTTGATGTAGTCAGATCAGTCAGATAGAGGCACATGGTTTTTGTTTTTCTATTTGAAGTTGATTTGAACAAAAACACAGAGCATCTGAAATCCTTATGTTGTTGAGGTTTGTTGGGGATTGTGTGTGTGTGTGGTGCCACTATGATACCTTTTATTTCAGTTTGAAGAGGTGCCAAGGTGTACAAATACAAATTATAATGTATGCACAAATTACAACTCAATCAAAATCTTTTTAAGAGTGTATCTTTAAATAGAGAATAAGAGAATAAATAAAATAAAAGATTTATAGAAACATGCTCACACAAACTTTCTGTTTCATCCTTTACTAGTTTTGTTTTCACTTCTTTTCTTTTTTTTTTCCAAAAGTGTTCCAACAAGTAAACAACCAATTTTATTTTCAAGAATAACCTCAGTGCCCACCCAACTCAGATTTATTTTCCACCAGTGGAGTGTGTGTGTGTGTGTGTGTGTGTGTGTGTGTATGTGTGTGAGAGAGAGAGAGAGAGAAAAGTAACAACAAGCCAAACCAGTCTGGTATTGTGATATTTGTGGTAAGATAAGTCAGTAAACAAGATTAATATAGCGTAGAGAAGGTTGTCGGCGGTCCGGGCCAAAGGAAATAAGTTGCCTGCGAACGGAGCATGCTGTAAACTGAATAAGACTGTCAGGTCCCGCGGCAGATAATGTGATCACCAGGCCATGTAACGCGGCATGACAGTGGGCACGGGTGTGTGGCGCGCCGCACCACAGCGCTGAGAATGGATTACAGTGTTGCACTGCCATGCTGCCATGTCGCCATGCCACTACGCCACTCGCTGCTCTCCCACTCGCAACCAGCGCCCAAGATGGCACTCAGATTAAAGACCCTGAAACACCTTAGGCTCTCTGCAGGCAGCACACACACACACACACACTGATACACACCCACACATACTCAATGATACGTACACACACAGTCAAATACAAACATAAACATATACAGACACACACACACACACAGCAGGATAAACCAGTAGACTGCTCACACACACACTGATATACACCCACACACACACGCACTGATACACACCCACACACACACACACAGTCAAATACAAACATAAACATATACAGACACACACACACACAGCAGGATAAACCAGTAGACTGCTCACACACACACTGATATACACCCACACACACACGCACTGATACACACCCACACACACACACACACACCCACACACACACACACAGTCAAATACAAACATAAACATATACAGACACACACACACACAGCAGGATAAACCAGTAGACTGCTCACACACAGATATACACATACAGACAGTACACAATTCTGCCTGTATGCTCACAAATATAAACATAAACACAAACCCACACACTTGCATGTACACAGAGGTATATTATTAGTGAAGATACACATATTACAACATGGTGGTCCATGCAGAATGAATTGCCCCTACACTAAGGCTTTATATACAGACCCACTCTCCATTATTAGAGCATTCATTCAGACAGGTCCACACACCCACAAACACACACACACACATACACACACACACACACACAGACACACACACACACTCAAGTTAAACTTCTGCCTTAATCACACTGATCGAGTGTTTCAGTTTTATACTCTGCAAGATCACCATCATAAACACACTCATCACCTCACTTAATACACACACACACATACACACGCACACACACACACCCATGCATACTCACACACACACATAGATATACATATATACTGCGCACACACACATACAAACATATATATTCATAGTACAGACATACACACGGCACAAATCGAGTTAGAGCTATGGGCACACAAACACACACACACACACATACACACTCTCTCACACACGTACAGTATATACACCCTGTGATGAACTTGACTAGGCATTGGATTGTTATACACTGTGAAGTAATCTTTATGGCTGGCTCCCCAGGGGAGTCATTTGCATTGATCATTTTAGTCAATCTTATTTCATCCCCTGTGTTGTCCTTGTGTCTGTGTGTGTGTGTGTGTGTGTGTGTGTGTGTGTGTGTGTGTGTGTGTGTGTGTGTGTCTATATGTGTGGGTGGGTGTGAGTTTCAGGATATGCTTTATTTTGGAAGATGGCATTGTTCAAAGCTTCTGAAAGTGTGTGTGAGTGTGTCTGTGGATGTGTGTGTGTGTGTGTGTGTGTGTGTGTGTGTGTGCGCGAGCATGTGTGTGTGTGTGTGGGGGGGGGGGGTGAATAACCAAACTAACAAATCACTGCATTGTACTGGCTCTGGAGGTGGGTGCAATTAGGTTAAAGTGTGATTGAACGCAGAGGGACACACACGGCAAGAGAGTGTGTGTGTGTGTAATTTGCGGCCGGTGTGGGAGGGTGTGTCTGCTGGGGTGAGTGGGTGGAGGTGGAGGATGATCAGATTGTGTCCTCCACAGGCAAGGCTGAGTATTTTTGTATGTTTGTGTGTGTGTGTGTGTGTATGTGTGAGTGTGTTGTGCATGTTTGTGTGTAATATGTACTCTATGGGAAGGATGGGACCCTGTTTGTGTTTATGGACCCATGTAGTCTTTGGACTACATGATTACTGTGTTTGTGAGAGAGAACATTTTTGAATGTGTGAGTGTTCAGGTGTGTGTGTGTGTGTGTGTGTGCCACAGTGGGTGGGAGATAGGCTCCCAGTGGAAGAGCTCAGTGCATCTTCCCCCTGCTGACAGACCAGCATACATCACCGCCCTGCTCTCTGCTATTTGTTTTCTCCCTCTGCACTCTTTCATTATCTATTTATTCCCCCACTCCCTACCTCCCTCCTTTCTTCCCCTCTCTCATCATTTCTTCCTCTTCTCTTTTTCTCTCTCTTGTACTGACAAATTCTTTCAAATGCTATTCTTTTGCATCTTTCTCTTTCACATTTACTCTCTATCTCTCACACACGTTTATTCCCTTTGCCCCTCTCTTCTCTCACACTCTGTATCTCTCCATCCCTATTCTTTATCTCTCTATCTCTCCATCATCCCCCCTGTCTCTCTCTCTCTCTCCCTCCCCCATCTCTCTCTCTGTCTCTCTCTCTCTATCCCTTTCTCTGTCTCTCTCTCCCCTTCAGTAGTAATATGAGCTCATGCTGAGGTTCTCCCAGGTTCCCATGATGGTCAGTGAGGATCATTTACATCCCTGATATCTCATCATTACCTCTGTGAGCCCTGTCTTATTTATAGCCTCCATCTCTCCCTCTCTCCCTCCTCTTTTTTCTCTCCTGCTCTCTCTCTCTCTCCTTCTCTCTCTTGCTCCTTTCCTTTCTCAAATCTGAAGTCTCTCCCTCCCTTTTTTACTTGTCTTTTTCTCTCTACTATTCCATCTTTATCTCTCCATCTTTCACTCGTTATTGACCCAATCTTTTCTATTCTTTCTTTCTTTCTTTCTCTCTCCCTCTCTCAAACTAATATCTGTTGTTGTCTCAGATCTCTCTTTAGGTCCTCTCCTCTCTCCTCTCTTCACTCCTCTCCTCTTCTCTTCTCTCTTCTCTGTCTTCTCTCCTCCTCTCCTCTCCTGTCCTCTCTCTATTTTACCCCTCAGCTTGCAGACTGTGTCCACTTTAACATTAGCATGTCAAACTGGGCATGCTCCGTCTGTCATGCTGTCTCCTCTCTTCTCTCATTTCCTGAATGACTGAACACACACTCACATTAAACCACCAAACATCTTCATCTACAGCAGCACACGATTTACATACACACACACACGCACATAGGCACACACACAGGGGCCATTGACCTTAGCTGAACCTCAGAGAGAGAGAGAGAGAGAGCTAGGGAGAGACATGTAGTCCTCCCTACCTCCAGGATGCTGATATAAGTCGTTATCGGGCGTTTGATGCAGCCCCTTCTGCACCTGGGTCAGTTTCCCATCTCATCCGATTGTCTATTTTTCTTCCCCTCCTAGACCTCATTTTCCTCCCATGTTTTATCATGTGGGTAATCAATATCGTCATGGCCCTCTATCGATAACAGATACATCCTGGTCTTCCCTCATGCAGAGAGGCTCTTTAACGGCTGGGGCCGCGAGGGTTAAGTTTTCCCCTCTCCCTAGTTCCACTGGAAATAAAGCACGCCTCGGCAGTGCTCAAGAACTTCATAATATGAAAAGAAAATTGATTTTCCGGAACGAGATTCCTCTTTGATAAGGTATTAGCGCAAAAGGGAAAATGCCCTGAATCTTCATTAGGGCACTCTGATATGCAGTGCGGAAGAATCATTGATAGAGAGAGAAAAAGAAGAAGAAGAGGAGGGAAAAAAAATAAAGAAACAGAATGAAAAATGAATCCAGAAAGTAGAGGATTCATAAATTTTGAGGAGTGAAAAGAAGACGCAAAAGCCCCTGGTAAGGTGCATGGTAAGCCCCAGTAAGAGCCGCCGTTGATTTCCTCTTTCTAGGAGGATAAGGTTTGAAATTAGGGAAGGGAAAATTTTCTATATAATGTTGATGTTAAAGACATTAAGCTGCTGTGATATTTTGGAGGGGTTCTGCCTCATTTTCTTCCTTGTCTGCTTTTAAAACTAAGCAAACAGCAGAAGGATGGAAGGAATGGGCCGGGAGATGAGGAATATAGGAACGGTCTGCTGACTGCGTGTCAAATTTCAAATCAGTCTTAGCGAAAGATCAGGTTTTAGGTGGGGCCAGCGTTTGAAAGAAGGAAGAGAAGAAAAGGATGCAAATACCAAGAATTATAGTCAGAGAAGAGCGATGTAAGCAGATAACTTTGGACACAAAGAAACTCACAGTTAAACTACATAGAAGGTAAGGGACAACTTCCTGTAGAGGAATTGGCAATATTAATTTAACTTTGATTGTTAAACATGTGGAGGCCCTCTAAATTTTCATTATTGAAAAGATATCCTAAGTGAAGTTCAACAGTATAATTGTATGTAATTCAGAGTTCTAACACGTTAACACTCTGCTAATGTGTTAACACACGTGATTACTGTAAATATTTATGTATTTGTTGTGTATGTCACAGTTCCCACAAGCACCCTTCCCTGCTTTGGCTTTGACACACAATATACATAAGCACAGTCGGCACGCAGTCAGCAGCTGTTGCAAACTACTGCCTAATTTGCATCTAAATGGTGCCTTTGGTCTCTTTCCTCTTCTAAGGTAACGTAAAGTAAGTAAGTCGTTATGCAGAAGTAAGGCCGGTTCAGACAGCTGTTTGTGTTTATCTGAGGGTTGACTGCAACTCTGCTGTGCACTGACCTGATATGGCAAAGTAGCCTGCAGTAGCCTTGAGTAGTTCTTGTTCAGATTTCAAGAGCTGTCCCGGGATGAAAGAGTTTCATTTTGACATTATTTGCCGAATACAAGCAGCATAATGCTGGTTGTAGATGCTTCATAATTTATCATGTTAAAAGAGCTGACAGACACATTGAATGAGACTACAAGGAGAAGGCCAGACCACAGTATATTTGAAGCAAAATTTGTCAGCCTGGGATGCGGATGTGGGTTGGAGTGTGGGTAGTTCAAAAATCAATTCCGTCATTTCAGAAGTAGCTCACAAGCCGAAAAAGCTTGGGTACCCCTGTCATAGTAGATAACCTGTGGCAACTACACTCTTTCACGTTGGGTGTGGAGGAAACTGAGGAGCACCACTTTGCTAAAGCCTGCACTAACCAGGGGCATGGGTGAAATTCTTTCTTCACAAAATAAAAATAAAGGAGAATTCTATAACTATAAATGTGTGATTAATTGTGATGAATCGTAATTAAATTACATTTTCTATTGTGATGAATTAGATTATTATTTTAATCAATTGACATCATTAATAATTAAGCTATGTTATTGTTGCTATAGGTATGGATGTATTTCATTTTTCTCAACCCAAAACAACTCAATGTCCCCTTCATTTAAAGATAAAATGGGAGCTGATATTATATATGTGTACTCTACTTTGAATATACACCACACATATAGCAACTGTGTGCAATGGATCTGTGTTAGAGTAGATTTTCTTATATTTTTGTATGTATAAACACTTAAAACATATTTATAAATATGTAGGTGTTTATATGTACACATATATATGAAAGATAATGTGTAATATATCTAATATGAAAAGTAATGATGATGATCACATAAATGAAAAGAAATCCCTAATTAGCATAAGCTGAAAACAAAGAGATTAAAGGAATATATGCAAAATGAATGTATCCATGGACCCATTATTGTGTGCTTTCACTCTAAAATCCATGATCTGGAGCCACAGCAGTGTTGAATGTGGTCTTTGGCTAGCAGCGGCTGGAGATTAAGAACAGGTCCATGCATTGTGTGTAAGCAGTGTTTGAGTCGAGCACTGAAGGTACACTAGCTAACCCTCAGGATAGCGCCACTCATGGGACATCAAAGACTGCAAATGACATGAAGAAACAGAAATGTGACACAGAGACAGAGGGACATGCATTGGAGATGCATTTGCATTTACGTGATGCCACTTTACATGTGATGTAAGTGGACGTTGATAAGACATTGATAATTAGAATACTACCAGAGCTCAAAAACAATAGTCTTACAACTACTTTTTGTCTGATTTCTCTGAAACTATTTTGACTTTAGTTTATTTTGAACTTTTCTATCGTTGTTCCATTGTTTTTATACTGTTCTCTGAATTGTAAACTTGAAACTTGTAGACACCACGAATAATGTGCACTTTGTGTGTGTGTGTGTGAGTGTGAGTGTGTGTGTATGTGTGCATTGTTTTTGCACTGTTCTCTGAATTGTAAACTTGAGTACACTTTGTGTGTGTGTGTGTGTGTTCTTCTGTGTATTCTTCTGTGAGCTGTGAAGGACTGCAGGCGAACGACTCAGTCTTATAATCATAACAGCATAAGCTCACATAAACAAGGTGTGGCCTAAGGCACTCAGCTCTCACACGGGCCGTCTTACCACTGATCATTCCTACACCATGCACAATACACACACATAAACTCTTCACGATGTGTGTGTGTGTGTGTACAGTCTCTTTCATTTTCTCTTCCTCTCTCACACTTTCTCTTTCCTCTTTATGCTGTTTTCATTTCATCAGGTAGTGACTTGTGAGTGTGAGTGTGTGTGTGTGTGTGTATTTGTGTGTGCCACAAACAGGTGCCGCTGGGTGCTCATTAAAAAGTGCCAGCAGGTAAAGAGTGAAGAGGTTGAGGGGTGAATGAGTGGGACTCTCCCATTCATTATGATCCAGGGGTCACTGCTCCACACTCACATATGCTCAGTAGCCCAAGATCTGGAAAGGACACATCAAATAAAATAAAATAAAATAGAATAATGCAGAAATAACACAGAAATATCCTCCAAGTTTGTCTTCAGGTGAGGCACTATTTTCTTCTGGTGTTGTTATTTCCTGCCAGATGTGTTTTGGCTGTTAAAGTTCCGTTTTCAGGTGTTGTTTTATTTTAACATGTAAGAGAGGCAGAGAATCCTTCAAGCTGTCAACGTGCCTCACAATTACCGAAAACAGAGTCAGGCCGGTTAGCCAACGAGAGGAATTGTTTCATTAGTGGCCAGCGGCCTTCTCCTGATGGTCATATACAGATACAAATCACCAGCTGTGTGTCTGTGTGTGTGTGTGTATGTATGTATGTATGTGTGTGTGTGTTTGAGAGAGAGAGAGAGAGAGACCATCTACAGATACAAATCACCAGCTGTGTGTCTGTGTGTGTGTGTGTGTGTGTGTATGTGTGTGTGTGTTTGAGAGAGAGAGACCATCTACAGATACAAATCACCAGCTTTTATCACACATGGGCAACAAAGCAAATTAGCACCTCCGCATTCATCTTCCCTCCACACCTCATCGCTGCCCAGACACACACACACGCACACACACACACACACACAGACACAGACACTCGTGTTTGTGGGTTGTCTGAGTGCACTTTGTGTGTGTGAGTGTATGTATGTATGTGTGTGTGCTGATAAATTGAACGTGTTAGTGGTGCATGTCCTTTAGATCCACACACTGGATGATTGAATTAAAAATAGAGTTGTGGACAGTAGCCTTATTTAACTGGGGAGGATGACTGACTGACACATGCATACAGACTGAGGAGGGGCCAGACCAACACACTTGTGACATTGGCTGTACTTTACATTAGATTTACAATTAAATTAACTCACCTTAAGTATTTGGCTATAGACCATTGCTTTTATTTTTAATGATGGCCTTTTGATTTGTGAATAAATATGACAAATATTCTGAAATGATAATTCGAATTAAATTATGTAATTAATGTTTTTTACTTAAAGTTACAGTATGGAGTTAAAAAAAAACAAAAAAAAAAGTTGACTGCTAGCTAAAAGGCAAAATCTTGCAAACATCTTGCAAGCCTCATTTTCACTGCTACAAGATGCTAATTGGTGGTTGACAACATAGTCAGCAATGTAATGCTGTAGAGCTTTTTCTTATCTTTTGTGGTCATTTCCTACCCTTCACCCAGAATAGCACAGTGCACATCCTGGATGGTTGATATTAGAATAAATTCTGTCTTCTGACTATATACCACTTAAATAAATTGGTACCAAAACAAATTGGATGGTACAGAGATGGTACCAAAACTAATTGTCTGATAAAAAAGGATACCTCAGATAGTAGTAGTAGTAATCAATGCATTTATGTTTTTCAAGAAAGCACAGGATAGGATTAAAATGGACACCATGTCTGCATGCACTCTATATATAAAATATATAATACACACATAGTGTGTGTGGATGTGTGTGTGTGCCTGTGTGTGTGTGTCCCTGTGTGTGTGAGCATGTGTGTGTGTGTCTGACTGTACTTGTGTCTGTGTGTGTGTGTGTGTGTGTGTGTGTGTGTGTGTGTGTGTGTGTGTGAACGTGAGTGTATTTGTGTGCATGCAAGCATATGTGTGTGTATGTTCAACTATGTCTGTGTCTGTGTGATTTCTGTGAGTATTTGCTGTGTTAGTAAGCACATTTGCTGATTAGAAAACTTTTTATTTATTTGTTTCTTTATTTTTGCTTGTGCTCTAATGCTCTATTCTGGACTCAAGATTAATATTTTCAGATAATACTGGTCAAAAGCACATTCAGTTATTAAATATTATGCATATTCATATTCTATATTATCCATTTTCTCAATAATAAAAGAATGCTTTTGAATCCAAACATGTCAATCTGTGCATAAAGATCTGTTGAAATTATGATCTCCAATGGTATTCTCTGCCATGAAATGTAATTGGTTTTGTACAGAGGCCAGTACAGGAGTGAGACAGACATAGAATAAGACAGACAGACAGACAGATAGACAGAGGGAGTGAGTGAGAGAGAGGAAGAGTGGAAGTGAGAGAGAGAGGAAGAGTAGAAGTGAGAGAGAGGAAGAGTGGAAGTGAGAGGGAGAAAGAGTAGAAGTGAGAGAGAGAGGAAGAGCAGAAGTGAGAGAGAGGAAGAGTGGAAGTGAGAGAGAGAGGGTGCTGCTCGTCAGGCCATAATGAAGATTAATGCTCCTCTGCGGCGGTGACAACAGCAAAGAAATAAACTTTGCTTTCTGGGTAGTGTGTGTGTGTGTGTGTGTGTGTGTGAGTGTCTTCAAGCTACCCCCCCGACCCCACCCGCGTAGCTCTACAGATGAAACGAGACAAGTGTCACACCGAGACACGTCAGATTACTGCCACAGATTGCTCGCTGTCACACACACACACACTTTCTGAAGCGTCCAGCCGCCGCTGTTTTTCCTATGTCGCCAACACCCGCATTCGTGTGTGTGTGTGTGTGTGTGTGTGTGTAACCCGTATCCACAACAACAGATCTTGTGCTGTATGCTCTCCTGCACGCAAGGATCATTGGATTGCTTGGTGAAACGTCGCCACAGACACAGAGACAGTCACAAGAGAATATGGACTCTGATAATCTGGCCTGTTTAGTGGGATTGAGCTACTTTGGCAGATTTTTCTGTGTGTTTGGTCTTCCGGGCAGTGAGTGTACATCTTCCAGATGTCTGGGGTAATTTCTCCCGAGCGCACTGTGTGTGTTTTGGCCGCTGGTCAGTCTTTAGCGTTGGTGTGGTGTTTGTTGTCTTGTGAAAAAACCTCACACAGAACACTTCACTGCACTTAAACATTTGCAACTTGGCAACAGAGAAATGAGAGAGAGAGGAAGAGAGAGAAAGAGAGAGGGAGAGAGAGAGAATGCCTTTAGAGGAAAAGAAAAAAAACAGGGAAAGGGGGGAAAAGTGTCCTATCGCTATTGCAACTGCTGCAGCTCTTTGTGGCCACTTGAACTCCACCAGTGGGCAACCTCTCTCTCTCTCTCTCTCTCTCTCTCTCTCTCCCCTCCCTTGCTGTGCACTTGCAGTTTCCCCCTGGGTTATGATGCCTTGTGACAGTGGGGGTCTTGGCTAGGCAGAGTGTGATCGTGCCAGACTCAGGCACAGGCCGGGCAGGGCTGGACTGTGCTGGATTGGGGTATGCAGGCTTGGAAGGGGGGGGTTGGGAGAGCATGAAAGGGGGGCGGGTTGAGGGTGTGTAAGCACGGCTCTACGCCCCTTGCTGTTGTGACAGTGCCAGGCTTGCTTGCGCGTCTGGCCCAGCTGATGCCCTGTCTGCCTCCATCCACGTCTCCTTGACGCTGAGTGCTCTTGCCAAACGCCAGGAACCATAGTCGCATCTGCTCGTCTGTGCGTGGTCCTCGTGTCGCCGGGGCTCTTTCTGTGTGTGTTTGTGTGTCTGTATGTGTGTGTGTGTGTGTGTGTGTCTGTGACTTGCCTGTGACTGTGCTGGCCATGTGGCCAAGGGGCGTTCGCCTTCATTCCTGTAACAACCCCAACACACACTCACACACACACACACACACACATGCACACACACACTTCTCCCCCACCCCACCCCTTGTGCCCTGCCAAGCCTCCAGATAGCCCTGGCAGAGTGTGGGAAGCGGGGTACCTGTTGTCGCCGTCACTCTGCGTTATCCCGACTGACATATACGGCTTCAGAGCCTGTCACCACTGCGTCAAAAGCCAAGTTTGCAGGCAGTGCTGTCTTGGCTCGCTCAACTCCAGCTTTGGCCTTTTTGTCTGAAATACCAGATCTTTCATGTGTGATATCTCCCACTACTGCACTATTTATACCAATCTGGCTCCCAGCAAGAGGGTAACAAAGTGGAAAAAATGAAGAGGGAAAAGACAACCATGTTGCCAGAAGTGATTTTTTTTTTGTTTCATCCTGCAATTGTACTGTATACATTTCAGGAAACTTACTTGTCACAAAATGGCCAAGTGTAGCATTCCCCCCCCCCCTCTCTCTGCCTTTTGTCTTTAATCATAGTATCTCCATTCATTTGGTGCAGGCTGTTTTAAACAGAATTTATTTAGCTGACTCCGTGGCCCTGCTCATGAAATAGGAATAGGTGAAGGTGTTTAACCTTACCTGTAGGGTGAGTTTCCGCCCCCGTGCTTTGAAATGAGCGGAGGGAGAAGCGAGGCGAGGCGAGGAGCTCTTTACGCGCTGAATGCAGACGAATTGAACTCTTGGCCTCCCCACTCCCCTGTGTGAGGGCCTGCATATTCTCCTTAATGGAAGCAGAATTACATGCTTTCTCTCAGGGAGATGGAGAGAGGGGAGATGGAGAGACGAGGGGAAAGAATGAGAAGGTAAAAGAGAACTATGAGAAAGGGGAGGGAGAGAGGGATGAAGGGTGAGAGAGAGAAAGAAATGAAGAGTGGATGGAAAGAGGGGAGATGATATGGAGGGAGAGAGGGAACAGGGGAGATGGAGGAGGAGGTCAGAGTGTTTTGGTTTTTGCGGGTGTGGGCCTGCTTTATGATAAATACAGAAAGAGCTCCTCTCTGGCCCTCCATTGTGTGGGAGCTAAAAGGGCTTTTAGGACATCAGAGCCCCAGCGCACGATAGGATTAAAATGGACACCATGTGTGCATGCACTCTATGTATATAATATCTTATACACACATTGTGTGTGTGTGCGTGCGCGCATGTTTGAGAATGTGTGTGTGTGTGTGAGCATGTGTGTTTGTGTGTCTGACTGTACTTGTTTCTGAGTGTGTGTGTGTGTGCAAGCGAGTGTATTTGTGTCCATAAAAGCGAGTATTTACTGTGTTAGTAGGCACAAAAAAATAGTTTATTTGTTCTTTATTTTTGCTTGTTTATTTTAGCAGGTGCTCTAATGCTAGATCATATAATATTTTCAGATAATACTGTTCAGTTATTAAATACGATCCATTTTCTCAATTAGCCATCCAATATGGACAGTATTATCAATTTCGTGTCCCATATTGTTTCACACAACTATACACTATGAGTTACATTACAAAAAGTTTTTATTTTATAAACTCCTGACATAATAACTGGGGATCAGTTTGTCTTTTGTGTTTATTGTATCAACACCATGCTGTCATGACACACTACATCTCTGTATTAGCCTGACAGGGGGTTGCTGTTGTGCATGACTCTTTGTTGCCGTAACATTGAGATGCCGCGTTGCTGGGCGATCACTCTGCCCCGGGTGTTTGGGGGAGACGGAGTGTGACGTACTGATGGGAAGGTGTGCATATGTGTGTGTGTGTGTGTGTGTGTGTGTGTGTTAACGTCTCCTCCGTTTCACTTTCTGTCTCGTCCGTCGATTACTCTCCTCGCTCACCCCGTCTGAGGTGACAGTCCCTCTGGTTTTTATGGGCCCCCCGAGGGATTGCCAGGTTTTAGAATTAAAAGCATTCCTATTATACTAGTCATTCAGGTAAGAATTTACGATGCCCGAGTGCCAGCGTTCAGCGCTTGTCAGCCAACATAATTATGTTTTGATATAAACAAGATTGTCGCCTTTATAATGCCTCACTGTCTCTAGTGACTGTGCTGTGATTTAAGTTTGGGTGCTGCGTACATTGAGGTCTCATGTGCTGGTTGGCTAAAGTTGTTGTTGTTATTGTTGTTGTTGTTGTTGTTTATTTATTTACTTCTTCTGTTTGTGACACTGAAAGAACTCTTTTGCGAGTTAATGTTGGAATAGATAAGTATTCAGCCGTGTCAGTAAGACAGGAGTGCAGGTTTTGTCTGTATGTGTGTATGTGTATGTGTGTGTGGGTGGGTGTGGGTGTGGGTGTGGGTGTGGGTGGTGGATGCAGGTATGTGAGAAGGAGCCCCAACACAACTCAACACAAGACAACCACAACACATAACCAGACAACCACAACATAGCACAACAGTGATGAAGAGGGCTTGTGTGTTTGTGTACGCTTGTGTCAGCATGTGTGTGTGTGTGTGTGTGTGTGTTAGTAAATCTGATTGTGTATCAATATGTTGAGAGAGTGTGTGCATGTGTGTATGAAAATGTATATGAATGTGCATCTTTGTGTAGAAACGTGTTTGTGTGTGTGTATGTGTGTGTGTGTGTGTTAGGAAGTGCAAGATCAGGTAAATTTATCACCCCCATTTCCTCTAACCCCCCCCCCCTTCCTCCTCATCCTCCCCTTCTGTCATCTCTCTCTCTCTCTCTCTCTCTCTCTCTCCTGGAGCCTATGGTCCCTCTGCCTCCAGCAGGCCGGTAGTTTTGGGCTTTCTATTAGACATATTGCATGGTTGAGGGCGTCCAGAGATTGGTTACATTTAGTTCAGACGGCATTAGCGCTGCAGCCGCGTCCCATCATTCCTCTGTCGGCCTCTTGCATCGTGATCTATGATTCCTCCATCACTCACGTATAAATCAAGCCTTAAAAGGATTTTTCCCTCTCCACACTCCGCTCGGAAATTTATGCTGTAGTTAAAAAAAAAGAAAAGAAAATTACTCATTGACGAGACACCCCCTTCTCAATGGACACACACACACTCAGAGACACAGACACACACACACACACACACACACACACACACACACACACACACACAGTTCATGTTTATGTATTTTGATGAAGCGAATTATCTTTTAGATTTTTCTAAAACAACAAGCAGTCAAATTATGTCCCAGTTACTCTGAGGGTAACTTAAGGGAAAGGATGGATTATTTTCTTTCTTCTCTCAGGCGTTTTGTGAATCTCAAGATTAGGAAGAATATTCTGGTAATGAATGCCACTGCAGTTGACCACAAACAATTCTCCTGAAACTCTCCCTCTCTCTCTCTCTCTCTCATGCATGCAATTTAAGTCTCTCCATCACTGCATGCAAATGCGGACAGAGATCGTTCAAGTGTAACGCCTTTCATAACCACTCCCACCCCCAAACACACACACACACATAGAGGATGAAGTGTTGCATTTAGACTGCCCCCCTCCCCACCAACATTTGAAAATGTGCATTCTGCCTTTCAACAGCAATTTTTCTCTTCCACACCAACTTGTCTTTTTTGATCAGGAGTCTTTCGGTGCCCCTCATAGTTCCACTTAAGGGTAATGCACTGGGGCAAAGCGCAGCTTTTCTAATCTGTCTGCTTTAAATAGTGAGGGTAAATACAACAAAACTGCCCTTCAGTATACACCCATATAGTTCAGAGAGAGCCCATGCAGCACACATACAATTTGCAAGGTAGTTTAACACAGCATAATATCCATTTCATGAAGACTACTGTCTTCAGATATTTAAATATATATATAAGATATATAAAGTTTATGACATGCCATGTGAATGATAACATTTTAAATATAATTCATTAACAATTTGCTAAGCATTTTTGTTTACATTTATGCAGTAAATAAATGAGTAAATAACCACGGATGCACGCTCCTTATGATGTGGTTTCCATGACGTACAGGAAACAGCTTGGTTAACTGCAGTTTCATCTCCAATGTCCTTTCCTCCATCTCGATGTTTATCCAACATCAATAAAACTACTTTGGGATCCAAATTGCTTAACAAGCTGGCAATTAGGCCCGTAGTCTGCTGGTGCGATTAGTGACCACAGAAGCTGATCGCAGATATCCATCTCTTTAGCCAATTAGACACCAGAGTTATTTGAGGAGACGGCGATGGTCACGGCTGAGCCTGGTCGCCCACGGAAACCTGGAAGGAGGGCAAAGGTGGGGCAGGAAAGCTTTCGGGGAATTCACGCATCATAATCTACGCCATCATCAACAAAGCAAAGTGGCACCTCTTTCTTAGAAGGAAACTTCCCATTAGAGGATTGCTCTTGCCCAATATGAGGCAAGAGGAGGTAGGATTAAGGTCTAGCTTACTCCGTCACATGCACGCACACGCACGCACACACATACACACACACACACGCACACACACACACGCACGCACACACACAGACCACAAACATCTTAAACATCATGGTGTGTGAGGTGTGTGTAAGGACTGTACAGAGAGATATAAACTGCAGTCCAAGGTTGAGGCACAAAGCACTAGCAAGGTTGAAAACTGTGAGAATAGAGTGTGAGTTGATTATCTCCATATTGTGTTTCAGGACACAAGGGCCACATCATTCCTTAAATGTTTTAGTGTATTTCAGTGACTTAGACATCTCAGTTAACATTACAGCAGATAGCAACCTAGAGCTGTAGAAAAGACAGCAAGCCTTAGCCTGCGCCTTAACCACAACAACAACAGAGGCAGACACAGAGCTCATCTCTGTGCGAGAGAATCATCATGGCACCCTTCATTTGGTGCTCATACCATTTTTGACCACTAGGTGCTGCTGTTTAGGGATCCACTTTCACCCCCGTCACATCTTATTACTGTCACTCACCTTTGACTGTATGTGACGCATGCAACTAAACCACAATGTTTACTCTTGGATTGGTGCACACTGGAAGACAGTGTGACAAAAAGCATGTAATCCTGGTCAGCATTTAAGGAGCCTTGCGGAGCGTAAGCTGACTCTGCAGACAAAGGCAACACTGGAAACATTCCCAGGCAAATACATCTTGGTGTTTATTTTATGGAACTGTACATGTAATTTATTTTTATATTTGTATATTTATTTCCATTTTTATTTCCATTTATTTTATGAAACTGTAAATTCTATCACTAAAAATATATAAATAAGTACTTAACTGGAAAGCCATATGATTGTTTTTAGACATAAGACATAATGACATAAGAATAGCATTCTTAACATGCCCCTGAGTCTGTGCACAGTGTTTAAATTTAATGACTTCTTAATTTTTTACAGTACAGTAATGTGACAACACATTAGTTGCCTCACACAAATTGTCGTGAGGCTCATTTGCGTGGAAAATGTCAACAAGCTAATATTACTGTTGAGATTATGGACTTAATAAGCCAGTGTGCCTAGCAGGTGCATTAATAGTCTGTATTTATGTAGTTGTGTTTTTATGTGGTAATGAGAGTCTGTCTGACTCTCTCTCTCTCTCTCTCTCTCTCTCTCTTTCTTTCTCTTTCTCAGTACCTTACTTTCTAACTCTGTCTTTCTATTTTCATCCAATGCTTGAGTAATGCTTTGTTTTCCTTTCTTTTTCTTATCCTCTACGCAAACCGTAATGGAAATAGTAAATGGTTTGGGAAAGGCTTCATTTTGGAAGTACTAATCCCGGCTTTGTATGACTCCAATTTTATGCAAATCCATGTTATAAAGTGATTTTGTTCCTGAGAATGAAATAATTACACTGTCTGCACACACTACGTGCAAGAACATCTTCCTCCGGAATTGAAATATGCTTTTTGTTGCAATATAAATGTTTTACAATATGATTGTGTAATCCATAAAGCCTATTTGTGTATTATTTTTCTTCTTCATCTCATACTGAAAGACTCTCAGTGATTTCAATACATTTTAAATGAGGGTTCTTTTCTCTCTCTCTCTCTCTCTCTCTCTCTCTCTCTCTCTCTCTCCCCCTCTCTCTCCTGCCCAAACTGGGGAAGTGATTGTCAATGGGCCGCATTGACAGTAAGGCGCATTGACTGTTGAGTGCTGTGGTCAATATGAACCCCATGTAGCTCCACCGCCGTCATGAACCTCTGAACTGACTCCAGCTTATTGAAGTTCCCTAATGGCTTTGCTGAAGTTTGGAATCGATACTTCATATCTGTTTGCACGTATTGATGCACATTTCTAAATTCTGCTTGGATAAAGTTTATTTCATTATTTCTTCTTTCCTCTTCACTTAATATTCTATTTTGTACAAAAGGGGCTTTAAAAACTCCACAGCTCATTAATGGCAAAGTTAAAAAAAATACTAAAAACTAAAAAAACCTAAAAATTAAATACTTACATATTGTATATGGAGGATTTTCAGTTATGATTGCTCCTCAATACAATATAACTGTACATCTGATTGATGATGTCCGGCTGTGGCTGAGGTGTGGGCCAAAGCCGGACCGAGTCTGCATCAGTGTGGTATAAGTTCCTGTCATGGCGTTGTGAGGTTTTTTCTCAAATGTTTCCTTAAACTTTCATGTTCCACTCTGGGTGCCTGCAGGTGTCTGGCCTGTGCCCCCCTGCCCAGCAAGGGGGGTCTTTGTGGAATAGAACACAAATTAGCCCAGGCCACCAGGTTCCCCGTGCACCTAGTGATTAGCTCCCTGTGGTGCGTTCAACAGGAGCATGGCACTGTGGCGAACAGAAGAGAAGGAAGAATAAAAAAGGATAAAGGTGGAAGAAGAAAGAATAAAAGAAGAGAAAGAAAGAGAGAAAGAGTGAGAGAAAAAGAGAGAAAGGGATGGGGTGGAGGGAAAAGACACAGGTTGATCTCTGTGTGTAATCCTCTTTGACCAGCATTTATTTTCAAGACCTGCGTGTGTCCGGAACGGCGCCCTTACAAGAATTTGCCCAAGACAAGGACATCCTCGGGGCCTTCCGCCACTGCCATCTCGAGCACCCGTTGTCAGATCTCACCCTGCTGTGCTCTCCAAAGAATTTACAGAGAATAAGAAAGTTGAAGAGAGGGGTGGTTTGGGGGGTGGGGTGTGCCCCGATGTCTTGACCCCGGCTGACGACCTCTGGGGGTCTGGAGGAGAGGATGCTGGGAGGCTAAAGAGGCTGATTAACTGGCCTCTGCAGGCAGGGAGACAAACAAGGAGACAACATGACAGCCAGATGCCCCCAGTGCAAAAAATAAAAGTTTGGGCCTGTAGACGTGCCTGGAGACACGTAGTCGAAGCAGAAGCACTTCCTGCCCATATGCTCAGGGACTCGTAAGGGAAGGAGGGAGAGTTTTATTTCCTGTCTTAAGCAGAGATGAAAATAAGGCTTTATGCTCTTGACAGGGTTGTAGATGGCTGCAGTTTGCTGAGTTTATGAGTGCTGACAGTGAAATAAAAAATACTGCCTGAGGAATTCTTTGAGCTAATGTTCAAAACTCAAGCCTTTCTTTCAAATTCAAATCCATTTAATAACTTTGTCCATCTGAGATTGAATTGGTTTGTATGGGCCATTATACCAAAATGGCACCTGGACACAGATTTAGTAAACACAAATTGTACTGTTTGTGACAGCTTTACCGTGTCATGGTACACTGCTCACTATTCAAGGCTATCTGAGGTGTTGGATTGTGACCAAAGCATACAGTGCTACAGCAATCATAATATCAAGAACAACAAACAACTAGGATTAAAACCAAGGATTACAATCTGTTAGGCTAGTAGATGAGGTTACAGATGTACTTGAATGAACAAGAGTACAGCGTGGTTCTACTCAAAGCAAATGACGGGAAACAGGATAACAGAGTGCTTAGAGCCCATCTGTCGTGCAAATAATTAGCTTGTCGCCCTGTCACTCACCTCAGCTTTGGTCGGTACAGAGAGGAAGGGGGTCATGCTCAGGACCCTCACCGTAATCCACCCCCCTCCACACACACACACACACACACACACACACTACTCCCCCACCCCAACACACCACTAAATGGCTTAACCTTTTGATATGAGGGCGTTACGAGTTCAGAAGTTCCATGCCATGCCCAAAGCCATCATGCCCCTCTGGTTTGGGGTGTGTGGGCTCAGTGCCAAAGTTTAAGAGGGCCTGTTATGTATGTGTGTGTGTTTCAGTGTGTGTGTGTGTGTGTTTGTGTATTTGTGTGTGTGCATACATGCTTTCAAGTGAGTAATATGTCCCTCATTCTAATAATGCCATTCAGTTTCATGACTCCCCCTCGTGGAGCGTGGCTCCTTTGGCCGCTTGGATTGTGAATTTGGGAGGTGTGTCGTCACGGTGACCTGAGCTGGGTTGAGAATGCTAGTAGCACAGCTTGCACTCATAGCCTATTAGGTGAATTAAGAGAATTAAGGTCCTTCAGACTTTAATTGAGATTATCCCTTTCATTTCCTTTCCTTTCCTTTCCTTTGTCCTCTCTCCCTTTCTCTTCTCTTCTCCTCTCTTCCTTCTCCTGCCTCTTTCTTTTTTTTACTGTTATTTTATCCATTTCCTCTAGTTCTCTAACTTTTAATTAGTTTTACCGTAAAGTGATGCTTCTCTCGCTCTTTCTTTCTTTCTCTCCTTTTCTCTCCCACACACAGACTATACTCACAGATTTTCCCTCCTCTCTCTCTCTCTTTCCCTCTCACTCTCTATGGGATATATTGCTGACACAGGCTTTGTTGATGTGTGTGTTAATGTGTCTTAGTATGTGTGTGTGTGGGTGTGTATGTGTGTGTGTGTGTGTGTGGGTGTGTGTGTGTAAGGGTGTGTGGGAGACAGTGAAGGAGAGATGAGGTGTTCCCACAGGAGGTGCTGCATCCATTGGCAATCAGTCTCTGGATGGGTACAGACAACCCTAATTACCTGCGCTCTCACAGACGGGACATCCGACACACTGTGTATGTGTGTGTGTGTGTGTGTGTGTGTGTGTGTGTGTGTGTGCTTGGGTGACAAACCTAGCAGCCAACAACTCTCTGGGCAGCTCAGTGATCTTAAAAAAAACCCAAACAGATAGGTAAAGACGCCTCCGCCTCCTATCAGTCAGCAACTACACACACACACACACACACACACACACACACACACAAACACACACACACACACACACACACACACAGCAAACCCAGAGAAAAAATGAACACAGGACTTGGCATTGGCTGCTCTCCTCCAAAATGTGAGGTGAAAGGGGTGTGGGAAATGTGTGTGTGTGTGTGTGTGTGTGTGTGTGTGTGTGTGTGTGTGTGTGTGTGTAGGGGTGGGTGGGGGGTATCTCCAGATGTCCCCATCCTCAAGTCACTCCTGCAATATGCCCCCACAAGCAGGTGTGTTTGTGTGTGTGTGTGTGTGTGTGTGTGTGTGTGAGAGAGAGAGAGAGAGAGAGAGATGGGGCCTCACATTCCATTATTTACCTGTATTAATCATTGCATCACTCTACACTGCCATAGGGCAGACTTGGCACGGTGTTCCTGATGGGGGAAGAGGAGGAGGAGGTGGAGGAGGTGGCATCAGGACCAACACCAACTGCAGCAGCAGTGGCACTCGTGGCAATGGCAGCATAAATTGTCTTTGGTTTTTACTGCCTCGCCGTCCACTTAAGCTTTTATACATCGCCCATCATGGCAGATGAAACCGATTTTAAGCTCATACAACGCTGCCATTTCAATCCATTATCTGTTTTGCAGGAGGTTATTTATTGATCACGTGGGTTGTGCAATACGTGTCTTTCCCTGGAAGGGCAGTAGAGTGTGTGTCTACTACAGTGTGTGTGTGTGTGCTAAAACCTGTAAGGGTCTGTAAGGTAAATGTTTTGTAAAGGGGTTGTTAAGTGACCATCATGTAGTTGTTTCCCCTGCTAGATTTTTCTTCAGTGTAACTGAGTTAGTACCAGTGGGCAAAGCCTGGAGGGTTTTTATTTAACGTCAACAAGGAGATAAATTGGCACGCGGGCATGCTGGCAACACAATGGAAGGCCAGCACAAAAGCATGTGCCCGCCCATGGGAGAGACTTGGCATTCTGGTGCAAGTTTTCTGTTTTAACAACTCATTTGTTTTACTGATTTTCTGTAACTGATATGCGGGAGCGAGAAGCGAAGCGCGAATACTCCCGCTGCTCCCCTAGCAGAGCCAAGGCTCATTGGTTCCACACACCTGACACGCGCACAAGCACTTAGCCTTTCTCCGCCGTACGGCGCCACGCCGCACCGCTCACGCACCACCCTGCCCCTCCTCGTTCTCCGCATCTGTGCCACCCCGTCCGCCATGCCTGGACCACCCGTTGCAGAATTGCCTCATGCTCTCATGGGCATGTAGCGCTTAATACCTGTCTACTTCGCACCTTGCCTGGCCATTAGCCGGCTGGTTTGAGCTATTTTTTCATATTACGGGAAGAGGGGCCGCGACCTCGCTAACTCCTCATTTTCACTGCAGTATAGGTTTGTGAAAAATCTCATCAGGTAGCTACACTACCTTTAGGAAGTGTTGATCAGGTGTTGGAAATTTATTTTCGCTATGAAAAGCCTTAAAGGACTGCACTTTAGTTCAGTATAGTGGATAGTCCTGCATTCTTATGGCAAATATTGAATTACTGTGTGACTGCAGTGCATGTAACCATAAAAATAGACCTAGACCCACTTACACTCAGATTGTGTATCTACACTGACTACACACATACACACCCACATTCACACACACAGGCTGTATGTATATGCATGTGTGTATATATATGTGTGTGTGTGTGGTGGTGTGTTTGTATTCTGTATCAAAATCAGACATGAAGCTGAGCAGAAACTGTGGTAAAATCCTGTCAGTGGCCAGTAAATCAGGCCTTTTTTTATGCTCCCGCCCTGCCGCTTGCTCGTCCCTCCCTTCTCCCCTCGTCCCCTCTGCCCCGGGCTATTGATCGCCCGTTTGACAGGGATGTTCAGCAAGTGCTCGCTCGCTGTTATCCCAGCCTAAAAACTTGTCTTTGCGAGGCCTGACAGACCCATTTGTGTTTGACATAATGCCTCCGTGCGGTGGCTCGGCTCGGCAAGCCCACAACCCCACCACCCCCACCCACCCAACCGCCTTAATGGAGCGTGCTCAGTGATGACGAGGTGAAGATCATCAGGCTAATATTTGGGCTACTTATAGCGTTCTTTTGCGGTCATTAACCTGCGTGTCCACGTTAAGTGCCCAACTGGAGTGGGTGGCAGAGTGGCCGTTCTCATTCATCTGAGGCTCTCATTGGGTAAAGAGTAGAGGATGGGACAGGGACGGCGGGTGCGGGGGGGGGGAGGGGTGGTGGCGTTAAAAAGGCCCTTTCAACGTTTTAAATGAGCAGCGTCGCTGGTTCAAGGCACAGGCAAGAGGCAGGCCGAGGGCTTTTGAGCAGGAGCTAATTCAACCAAAGTGGTGCAGAGATCTAACCCCAAGCCTGAAAAATGATGCAGGGATCTCGTTTACTCATTCTGAAGCTTTTAGGTCTGAATGCTCAGAGAAATTGCTACCACCCTGAAAAAAAGACAGTGAGAAATGCCATTATTTTTTTTTAGCACAACTGAAAACTGATTCAATTTACTGTGAGCTTTGTGTAGAATGTGTTAGTGAAAGTTCGTCTGATTTATTCCATCCATAATTAGTTAAATAATACTATGAGCTAATTGTTTGAGACACAGTTCAGATACTTTGCCTGCAATCCAATGGAGGCAGTTAAGGCCCCCTTGTGTAATGCAATGCATATTCTCAAATGTTTACTTGTAAGTCAATTTGTTGGAGTGCAAAGGGCAGCGTTGTAATTGTACCAAATTCCATGTTTGGCGAGCAAGTAACCTTGAATTAACCTCAAGAGTCACAGCCGCCATGTCGTCGGGAACAGGAAGCAGGCGTCAGGAGGGGAGGGAGTGTGTGTGTGTGTGTGTGTGTATGTAGGGGGGCGGCAGCACAACGGAAGCGTTTGATTCGAGGATCTCCCGGTCGCTCATTTATTCATTAGCAGAGGTATGGGGTAAATGCCACGATAGGCTTTAATTACTCCGTAAACACCAACACCACTGGATAAATGAAGCAACAATTAGGGAGGCAGGAGTCAATAAAGAGCGACAAAGGCCTCCAGCTCCAAGAAGCAATCCTTCCTGCTTAGCTTACTTAACAACCTCAGCCGACAGACAGCAAGCCCCCCCACTCCCACTCCCCTCCCCCCTCATTCTCTTTTTCCAACCCCCCCACCACCACCACCACCCACACCCCCAACACATATGCACACCCCTCTTCAACCACACACACACACACATACACACACACCACATCACCAGTTCTTTTTTTCTCCTCTCTTCCTCTCTGCTCTGTGAGTAATTGTCTACGCAGCAGTGACAGATGTGCAATATCGCCTCTTCTTGGGGGGAAAAAATTCACAGTTTGTCCAGCGTGTCAGTTCTCTCTTTTTAGTGCTACCGAGGTCCTGCCCCCATTACGGGTGATTTAGAAATGGCGGAAGGCGAGCAGCAGCTGCCCGTGTGTGTGTGTGTGCTGTGCCGTGTCGAGAGCCGAGAGCCGCCGTCATCGTTGTCGTCGTTAGCCAGGACCTCATCTGCATTCCCCCGGTCACTTACTGCAAGAAATTGTCGGTGGGGCCCTCTGGCTAGGAGATGAGTGGCGAATGACAGTGCCTTGATTTGTTGAGAGCCAGAATAAATGGGCTTTTCTAGAGATGAGGAAATATTGCCATTACTAGCCAATTTATGTCTTTTTATCTCCTCCTCAAACATGTCACTTTTGTTACTGTTGCATGGTAATTACTCCCCTCCCCCCAATCGTTTCTCCAACCCAAAAAAGAAAGAATAAAAGAATGAAAGAAAAAAAAAAACACCGTCCAAATGAAAGTGGAGAGAGAGAAAGAGCGAGCGAGAGAGAAAATATGCAGGGAGCAGTTTATATGTTCAGATGGGCTTGGAAATCCAGTAATCCTCATAAATACCCATTTATGATACTCACAGATGATAGACTCATTTTAATTTTGAATAGCTTACTCTCCTGGTAAATAGGATATAGAATTGGAACCCAGAGATTATGATTATCTTAAAAGCACGTCCTCAATTTGTTTCTTTATTGCCCTCTGACTGCTGGTGTGAACACATGGGGTCACTGTCTGGGGCTGGTAAACAGCACAAACATAACAGGGCTCCTGCGATCAGGGGCATGTAAGGCTCAGTCTGAATGAAATAAAATGGGCTAAAAATAGAAATAGCCTCATCCATCTACCCGTAGTAGTATTAAAAGAAATAATCATCCTTCTAGCAAATTGAAATGCCAAAATGGCTCACCACAATGGTAAAATGCAAAATCATCCAGCATTATTAATTTTTGGCTTGTTTCACTGCCAATTGCCCTCACAGAGGTATGTGGTTGTACAAGCACTGCCAAAGCTGCAATGGCTCAAATCAAAGATTACAGCAGAAATAACAACATATATTATATGATTCATCCAACAATGTAATAACCGCCAGATGGATTTACTCTCAATGACTATGGGTTCACTGAACACATTTTCATAATCACAGTGAAAACAATTTCTTCAATGAAATAATTTACCAAGCATAGCCTACAGAAACAGAGCCTTACAAATACAAATAATATTAATCATGGAATAAGCAAATGCTTAGCCTAGAAATCTTACGTTTGGTTCATCGGGCTAACCAATGCTCAGACTCTCATGTTAATTATCAATATCGGTGTTTCTCTACTGGAAGTGCAGAGGAAAGTAAGTCTATCATGAGTGAGTAGCAACCCTGGGCAACTCTGTGTATAATTAATGTAAAAAATACATCTAAGACAGCAGAGTCCTTATTAGCTTCACCCAAAAGAGTTAACCTCATGTGATAATATGTAAGGATTGTCCTTGGCTATCGATTGGTCTGGGTGCCAGTTCACGGCCTCAGCGTTGGCCTAGATTTATGTACTGATTTCTCAGAGGAGGAACCAGACTGTACAAGTGTCCAGACATGGGGTTGGAACATTCAGGTGGATCGTTAAAACTGTTCTAGAACAGGAATGCAACCTAAAAAACCTAAAAGCAAAAGTCTTGTGTTGTGGTTTCTGACTCTGAGTAAATCGCATTTAATGTGTTGGCCTGCTTTACAATGAAGGCATCGCCTTCTTAGCTATTTTTTGTCTCCTGAAATGGATGACCACATCCATTAAGATCTCACTAAAGCATGTAATGCTTTATAGAGCTGACATTGTGTGCATAAATAATTTGCTAATGAAACTGGAGACTAAATCAGCAATTAGCTGGGCCTGCACTTAGGATGTGATGAGTATGTCCAGGCTGCATGTGTCTCGTGGCTGTTAGCGACCTTAGCGTTTAGCCTGACCTTGATGATATCTTTAAAAATGGGGTAATTGCATCTGATGAAGGGTAGAGCACGCCAGAGAAAAAAGGTTACCTTTCAGCCAACACCTCAGCTCTGCGATGCCTGAGTGCCACAGCATAAAAAGAGATTTTACAAAACCTGGACCACTGTGTCTCCATTAATCATAGCATTAGTGTGAGGCAAATAGCAAAATTAGTCATTCATACTGTGATAATTTGACAATACAGTGGTTTCATGAAAGCAACAGCTTTTATTGTCTTTAATCAAGGGTGTAGTTTGGTATCGAAAAAGTAGTAGGGACATCACTCAATCAGAAAATTAAAAAATAAAAAATAAAGGGATTCTGTCAGACCTTGTGATTCCTCAAACAATTCAAACAAAACTTTAGTCAAATGTAAAATTTCCGACTTTCAATTTCACTGCACATTTTGTGTAAAATGAGTGATGACTCAATTTGTTCAGTTTAATGACTGATGTGATGCACACAGGCTCCTTTTGGACCCTTTAAGGACTCTCCATATGGGGATGCAGGCTACAAACCATCAAAATATGCTGTGAAAGTACTTGGTGGAACTGGTCTGGAATTTGCTAAACTCACTTTCAAGTCAAATCAAGTGGGTTTTATTATCATTTCAAGCATATACACTGATATAGTGAGACGAAACAACTTTTCACCATGGATTCATGTGGTGCTACATTTAAGAAATAAAAACACATTTGAGACAGGCTACATTCAGTGCACACTCATATTCATTATTCACTGAAAGCTTTGTGAAGGCGCAATTAGCACAGCACAGCAATTAGCATTCTTTGACCAATATTTCTATGCATTCAAATTGCATTATTTTGAGATACATTTGTATAATGTAGCCTAAGCTAATATAGAGACAGTACAAAAATATAATGGTGGAGACAGTACAAAAGCGCCTTGGTTATTGCTAACTTGCCTTACTAGATAGATGAACAGGTATGACTATGGATTTCAATATTTTTGGAATGTAGTCTTTCATATGGATGGTTGTACGTGGATGGTAACTGAATGGTTGTATGCATGCAGTTCTTTATCCACAACACATGTAAATATAATGTAAATTTAATGTTAATTTTCTAGCAACTGTCTGTTTGTGATAGCAACTAGCAAACAGCACATTTGGGTAGCTCTGGTCAAGTGATTTCAGATGATTTGTAGATGGTATTTGTGTGACAAAAACTCTCACACTCACAATCTCACTGTGATTTTAAACTCATGTGCAGTTTATTTCAGAAAAAGTGGTGGGTACAATTTTAAGAGTTCAGAAAAGTGGTATGGACATGTCCCTACCATCCATACCATAATATAAACAACACCCTTGTCTTTAATAAATTTATGGCAAATGATTCATTATTATACTGAGCGTTATCCCTGAGTACCAGACCTGCAACATGAGTCTATTGTTCACACACATATTAGTGTATTAGCTTTTTCAGGCAATGCACGTTATGGTTATCGGCAAAGCATACACATCTTATCCGTTCATCAAGAAAGCATCAAGAAACTAATGCTGAAACACTTCAGCTATTCATTTATTACATGTTCTGTCAGAGAAATCCAGTTGAACTCCTTAGGAAAGAGCCCCTCCACCCTCACCATCACCACCGCACCACCACCAACACCACAATCACCTAGAGTAACTTCCAGTTCAAAGGGCAAATGAAGGTCGTCCCTCTGCGGCCCGCTATTTCTCAATTTTACTGCTCCAGAGGGAAGAGAAAGGCGGCGGATTTTGCCTGATTCAGGGCACGGCAGCGGCGTTAGTCCCGACCGGATCGCAGGGAAGCCTCTGCCTAATGTCTCCTTTGTCTCCCTATCGCTTGTTCCCTCGCTCATTTGCATGCGCTCGGGTTATTACAAGTACGCATTGGCCCGATTTATCATTCCCACAAAGCTTGTGTTCCAAAAAGGCAGAGACGAGTATTAAGTGTCAACGGGCCTGCCGATGGATTCCTACTCAGCGGCGGCCGAGGCAAAGACAATTTCACCCTCTCCTGTCTCTTCAGCAGCTCTGGAGGAATGGAGAAGAGAGGGAGGAGGGAGGGGGGAGTTTAGACAAGGCCCGGGGGGTGATTGGTGCTGTTTCACCAACCCAGTGATTGTGTGTCTCTTCTGTACGCTCAAACACGGGGAAACAATGATCAGAAGCAGGGACAGAGATAGGATTAGCACACACACACACACACACATCACACACATACATACACACAACACACACACAGAGAACAGAGAGATCCATTTTTGGACTACAACACGACTCTACATTCTCAAATCCTGTTAGGAGAACTATTCCTCTGTTCACCCAGACACATATTATGAATGCATCCAGACAGAACTATTTAAGTTCCAACCTCAAAATTGATTTGAGGCTTTTTCTCCAAATGCTTGAACAGTGAGCAGCCATTGTGGATATGCAAGAGGCGGAGAAAAGGTGGATATTTTCCCTTGTATTTTTTTTATTGTGAGTCTTTAACACCATTAATTAGAGCTGTGGTAATGAATGTGTGATCCATTGTCACTCTTGTGCACTGACTGGCATACTAATGAGAGTCTGTGTGTGTGTGGTGTGTGTGTGTAGGCTGTATTTGTGTGTGTGTGTGTGTGTGTCTGTGTGTGTGTGTGTGTGTGTGTGCCGAGACCGCTGGAGTGTGGTGGATTGCAGAGGAATATACTGCTTGACATTGAACTGGATTATCACAGAACTCTTGGCTTTGCTCACATTGGCTGTTCAATTAGCCAATTAAGCACCTGCCACAGGAGCCCCACTTCAAAGGCAGGCATCTCTTCATATTTCTATTCTCCAGGACAGGCAGGCCCACCCCGCCATACTCCCAGCCCTCCTCCTACTGTTTGGGGCTGTAGGGGAGTCAGCAACCCACAGACACCACTGACAGCTGGGAGAGGTATACTGAGCTGAACACATGATCATGTCTTTATGCTATATTACATGGCAGCTTTGAGTTATTCATAGTAATTAAAAGACGACTCTTTATCAGCTTCATTTAGACCTATTCTTTTATTTATTGATTCTGCCTAACTCATAGTTAATGGGTTTGAGCTTCAACTTGCTGTCTTTTGTTTAATTTTAGAATGTCATCTGCAGATCTCTATTTTCAGACAGAGGCCTCTCAGCTATATCTTGACTGGATCTGTACTAATTTCCCCTTACTCATTTAGATGTTGAATGGTTATATTTCTACTTTATTTAGCCCCATTTAAAACAGCTTAACAGCAAAATAAAGTGCACAATTTATTCTTCACAATATTCGTCTCTGTTAACATACACACATTTCCTGCCTCCAACACACACATACACACACACACACACACACACAGGGTATGCTTCCAGCAAAATTCAACCAATGCATGTAAGACCAACACACACACACACATGGTGTGCATCTGCAGAAGTAAACTCAGGCCTCTTTTTTGGCAGAGATGCTGTTTGAAGGGTTTGATGCTGACTTGGGTTAATTATATATGTGGAACATGTCGGGGAGGGAAAAGGTGTGGGTGTGTAGGAGTGTGTGTTCTGTGTGTGTGTGTGTGTGAGAGAGAGAGAGAGAGATAGAGAGGTTGAGTATATGTGTTTGTGTATTTATCTGTCTATGTATAATGTGTGTGTGTGTGTGTGTGTTTAAGGAGAGGACTGGAGAGTGCTAGCACTCAGGGCCATATGCACTCCTCATGGTCCATTTAAGACGATGATTATTTGCTTTGTCCTGCTCTCTGTAAATTATCACCTCCTCCCTCCCAGACAGGCTGTCTTCTGTGGGGAGGAGGGGGTGTGGGGGGCATTTTTAGATACCCCCTCCTCAACACACACACACACAAAATCACTAGACAGGAGTGACGGGGCTAAAGGCCTTTTTGGAGAATGTGTGTGTGTGTGTGTGTGTGTGATTGTGTGCGTGTGTATGTGTGTTTGTGTGTTTGTGTGTTTGTTTTGAGATTGTTGATGGAGCTTGCATGAAACAAACAAATCCCATAGAAACCTCAGCATCATGTACTTTCTCATTGTTTCTGCATGTTTAGACTTCTCTTCTCCAGAGCCAGCCTGGCAGTGGCTACAACAGTACTACTGTCAGTGAGTCATCATTACAGATTTGAAAGATTTCACATGTGTGTTTTACAATTTTGTGTTTTGTAATTTGTCATTTTAATTTGTGTTTTGTAATATTCTTTGGGATCAATGAAGTATCTATCTATCTATTTATCTATCTATCTACAAAACAATACAAGACTTATCTGTTGTTTGTTGCATTACTTGTGTTGACAGGAAATGATTAATATGTTTACACACATTTATTATTTGCTGACAGTGGCATAGGGGGTTGAGTGTTAGAAATTAGACATTTTATTGTCCTTTTAGGTATGAGAGCTGACCTTGCTGCTCCATCTGAATGACTTGAAGAAGTTTAAATAGACGCTTGGGGCTTTTTTATAAACCACTGCCCTAAGATCAGTGAAGTTGGCCCATATCCTCTCTCCTCTCTCTTCTACCTTCAAACCATCCCTCTTTACTTCTCCTCCACTCTTCTCTTATCTCCTTCTCTCTCCTCTCTCTCTCTCTTTCCTCTCTCTTCCACTCCACTCCTCATCTCTCTCCCCTCTCTCCTCTCTATCCTGCCGTCCTTGTCGCCAAACTCCCTGCTCCCAGCGTCCTCTCCCTGACAAATCCCAGCGTGCCCTCATTGGCTGACCCTGAGGTGCCGGGGATTGTGGGTAGTGGCAGGATTACCTGTAGTGGTGGCGGGGTGGTGCGGGGATCGGCAGGCGGCCCGGGTGCGCGTGGCTGACTGGTGCAGATGGCACTGAGCTGACAGACCCAGTGTGAAGTGGGATGCCTCCCACTGAACTCCAATATACACATCAAAGGCGTTCACAACTCACGTGAGAGAATGTGTGTGCATGTGTGTGTGTGTTTGGTTGTGTGTGTGTGTGTATTTGTGTGTGTGTGTGTGTATTTGTTTTTTTTTTGTGTAATCATGTGCCCGTAAATGCATGTAGAAATATTTGTGTGTGTGTGTGTGTGTGTGTGTGTGTGTTTTTTATTGCACTTGGACTATCTGTGTATCTAGTGTAAACATCTTTATTCATGTTTAGGAGCAGCATGCATGCTTACATATTGCAGAGGGAAGGAGAATATGTGTGTGTATCTATGAATGCATGTGAAAACATTTGTATGGTATGTTTGAATGCACTCAAACTACTGCATGTGTGTGTGTGTGTGTGTGTGCTACACTAATAACCCTAGCCTGCTGGCAGGGCCTGCAACAGCTTGTGTGGCAGTGGCTAATCTCAGGAAATACTCGCATCATGATCAGTGTCACATCACAACACATGTATATGTGTGTGTGTGTGTGTGTGTGTGTGAGAGAGAGCACATGTGAGAGTGACACAGCTGAGTGTCAGTGTTCTGCATGCTGCTTAAGATACAGCAGTGTTCAGACATTAGAACAACAATAGAACAACAACACAACTAGATACCACACACCCTCCTAAAAAATATCTGACACCTCTGACACCTCAAATCCACAGCAGCACCTCACCTGACCGACACTAATGTGCTGCACTCTGTCACTTCCAGTCGCCCACATCGCTCTCATTGTGTTCTCTGCTGTTCCCATAAAAATGTTGGTTGGGATTATGCAATTAATACTGTAATGTAGGTTATACAGTAAATGGAGATTTACATGGTCCTTCTATTATTTTCTATTATTTTTTAAGGATAACAATCTTTATGTTTTTAAGAATCATATTGTTTTCAATAGGACTCTTTATTGGGTCTGCTTCTGTAATGACTTTAGCGGAAGCACACCACCCAAGGAGTGATGGAAACAAAACTGTGAATGAATTTCTGTCATATTAATTTAACCAGCAGCACTAACAACAAACACTGGGTAACTAAAAGGCACTTTATGGAAGCCGAAGCCTGACTTCCTGAGTAAAGTCTTTCTCACAACATTTAACCTATATAAGGTTTAACATAAACACACATTCAATATTTCCTCCCACCTCCACGGCCAAGACTCCCACGCAGAAATGATCAAATGGAGAAGCTCCCGCTCCTCGGCTCCGCATTCGTCTCAAACCATTAATTAACCTAATTAGAGGTAAAAACTTGTTGAGGCACCATGTCAATGATGTATAAATTAAAGCCGAATCTCCTAGTTTGTTTAATTACTGATTTAGAATCCTTTAAGCAAAGCCCAGGCAGAAGGATAATTGATTGTCTTTTAGTTGTATATGGATCGCTGTTTGGCAAGAAAATCTTTAGGTAATCCTTTTTAGGTTCTTTTCCACTTCTCCTCTGCTGGTGTAGTCCCATCCTCCTTCTCCCTCTCTCTCTCTCTCTCTCTCTATCTGAAGGGCTACTGTGTTTGTTCCCCCCCCCCCTTCCTTTTCATGCCTTATTTTTTAAGACAAATGACGATAATTCATCCAATGGGTTTGGATAATGAATTAGCTAGCACTTCTCAAGTGCCTTATTTGGCCCAGTTTACCGCGGCGGTGCGGTGCGCTCAACGGAAAGGAATATTTATGGCACTGCTGCCGTAAATGAAAGGCTTTTACATTTTAATGAGCGCTAAATAGGAACGGAGAAATATTGTTCATTAGCCGTAATCTGCCGAATTGCTTGAGTGAACTTCCTTGTGAGACGGCTGTAAGCGGTTCAGTCAAGTAGAGCAGTTTGTATGGTAATTAAGGAAGCATTTCGCTGTCAACATCTGTGCAGCATTTATAAGGACTGGAAGGCCTCTGATTAGTGGTGTATGTGTGTCTGTGTGTGTGTGTGTGTCTGCCTGAGAGACATATCACTGAAAACAACACCAGCAGCACACCATACACACTCACCCTGACAAAACATACTCCATGTACACACACACACACATAAAATGCAGTGGAAGTCATTATATGCATCCCTACAAAACACAATCAAAACATAATCACACTCAGACATTCTGGACATTATAGATCAAGATATCAGAGAAAAAAAAACAACACAGACATCTACAAAACTAAAAATTATATCCACAGTCATGTAGTCGTACCCAGCATACACAATCTATGGATCCTTAGTACACCCTTTAAGAAACCCTCAAGCCTTTAAAAATGCATTTTGTGGAATTGTCTTGCCTGTTTATAGCATAGCTTATTTTCTACTCACTAAATTAAACATGACACACACACACAAGCATGCACACACACACACACATTTACATTTATGCATTTAGCAGACGCTTTTATCCAAAGCGACTTACAACTCATCAACTATCAAGTGTTCAGGGCCAGTCTCCCCTAGAGAAACTTAGGGTTAAGTGCCTTGCTCAAGGGCACAACGGTGGCAACTGGGATTCGAACCCACAACTTTTCAGGCTTGCACACTACACACACATATCTACAAAACACACTTTTAGCTTGTTTTACACTCTGTTCTCTCAAATAGTGTAGGCTGTGTCACACATACACACATACACACACACACACACACACACACACACTCACATACACACACACATGCAAGCCTTCTTTTAAGGGACAACATAGACAGTACAAAGAAGTTAACCACTAGAACACAACACAAACACACATACACACACACATGCACACACTCATGCGTCAAAGAAGCCTTATCCCCAGAGTGCATTAGAAAACACACACATGCACACACACACACACACACACACACACACACACACACACACACACACACACACACACACACACACACACACACACACACACAGACTTTCTCATACATACATGCATACACACACTCACTGAGACGCAAAGGAAGCCCTCTCCACCAGAGCGCATTAGAAAAAATTACAGTAGTGACATTTCTTCATTAATCATGGTGGCGTGTGGCGTTGCCGGGCAGCGGAGGCTGGCACACGCAGGCGCCCCACTGTGCTGGCAGCAGAGGCCCAGACGCGGGCTTTAGAATGCCACAGCTGTTGCTGCCATCAGCCCCACAAACATATGACTGCCCCCCACACACCCCACCAAATCTACCCACCCTCTGCTCATTCAGCCTGTGCCCCACCCCCCACCCCCACCCCCACCCCTTCACCATACCCCCTCTGTCATATGACAGCCTTGCCATTGCCGTGGCGACCTCTGCCAAGCAGCAGAGTGGCGAGTCTTTGGGGGTTGGATGGAATGGGGGGGGGGGGGGTTGGGGGTTGTGAAATGGGGGTGGTGCTGTGGGGAGACGTGGAGGAAACACAGAGCAGCCAAAAGGCAACTCTCAGACGGGCAGACCAGTGTGCGAGTGGGTGCTCCCCCTGTGCCAGTGTGTGTGTGTGGGTGTGTGTGTATGCCTATGTGTGTGTGTGTGTATGCTGGTGTGTGTGTGTGTGTGTGTGTGTGTGAATGCCAATATGTCTACGTTTGTGTGTGTGTGTATACTAGTGTGTGTGTATGCCAGTGTGTCTACATGTCTGTGTGTGTATGTCTGTGTGCATGTGTGTATGTATTTTTATGTGTGTGTTTGTGTGTATGGCAATGTATATGTGTCAGTGTGTGTGTGTGTGCGTGCGATTCTGCTCCGTGGCATGTGACATTCACGGCACTCCCCAGACGCTGCGACGCCAATGTGGGCAGAGTTGGGCGGCCCGTCACGAGCCACATGGCGAAGGATGGCAGCGGAAACACTCCTGAAAATGTCCTGATGATAGGCCTGACTTATGGGCCTCATATGTCTCCCTTAAACACGCCTGACAGTGTGTGGACATGACAGGGACATGGAGTGTGTGTGTGTGTGTGTGTGTGTGTGTGTGTGTGTGTGTGTGTGTGTGTGTGTGCTTGTGTGTGTGTGTTCATTACATAAATGTGTGTGCCAGTGTGAAGGTATTACAGGGGTGTGGACTGCAATATCTGCTATTTCAACTTTCTGATAGACTGCCCTGGCCTCAATATCACCTCATGGGCCTTAAAGGAATATCAAAGACAGTATGTCTGTGTGTGTGCGTTTCAAATTGAGTGTCTGCTTGTGTTTGAATGCATTTGTGTGTTTTTTATATTGTGCATATTTGTGTGTGTGTGTGTGTATGTGTGTGTTTAGTTTTTAAATGTAATTGTGCATATTTGTGTGTATGTTATCAATGGTGTGTGTGTGTGTGCGTGTGTGTGCTGGTGGGTGATGTACGTGTCTCGGGTTTAGTGGCTGCAGCACTGCTGGGATCTTTGTTCTGCCATATGGCCAAGACCAGAGGGACCGATCAGGCAATGAGGCCAGCCTGTGTTCTCAAGGTACACCTCACCACACTCCAGCACCAGCATACACACACACACATACACACATACACACACACTCACACCTTTGCAGGAATGCACACACACACACACACACATGTCTGCATGCACACACACACACACACACACACACACACACATTACCTGCACTTCTTTATTTCTATCTCTCTCTTTCTTATACTTCATTCTACAGCCCTCCAACACACACACTACCCCCTTACCCAACTCTCTTTTACATCCCTCTCTCTCTCTCTCTCCATACTTATACATCCCTCTCTCTCACTCACTCTCCATCTCTCTTTCTCTCTCTCCCCCTCTCTCTCTCCATACTTTTACAACCACCACCCCCCCCTCTCTCTCTTTCTTATCCTCCACTCTACAACGCCCAAGGCCATTGAGACGTTCTAAGCAATGAGGCCAGAACACTTTCTCAAGGAATACCCTACTACCCTCCTGCCCCCAGCCACCTCTCTTCCCTTCCCCCTTTCTTTATTCCTCCCTCTCTCTCTTTCTCTCTCTATCTCTCTCTTTATCTCTCTCTCGCTCTCTCCTATTAGGCCACCCAATTTTCTTAGAGGTCTGCTTACTTCATTTAGACTAACATACATAAACCACACACATACACACCTAAAAACTGGCGCTATACGCATCCACTCAAACCATACACTTACTTAGACACACACACACACACCACCTACACGTAACACCTTCCCTGACTGAGAGGAAACTAGGACAAGCCAAGTGAGTGGCGTCACCTCTAGTTCACACACACACACACACACACACACATACATACACTGTAGGTGGTTGTGGACCTCACCCTTACTGCCCTGCTCCCTTACTGAAACCTCCTGTGACCACACACTACTGACACTACTGACCACCCTCCGTTCAAACCCCACACTCTAACTTCCCACACACACACACACACACACACACACACACTCACACACACACAGAAGTTCAGGGCCAGTCACTTACAATATTTCTATATATGTATCAAATTTCTGAAGAGCCAAACTTTTTGAGGTCAGGAAAGTAAGACAAGCACCCATTTATTTTATGACAAAATTTAAAACCCATTCCATGTTCTAATAATTATATAAAGCTTTATTATTGCACTGAAGCTTTATTATTGTAAATCGAGCTTTCTTTTCATCCAACTCTGACTGACAGATAAGATCTTATTGTTTGTGTTGGAGGAATTACTGATTACCTACAACCCTTTTTTTTCAATTGCCATAGCATGGGACTGTGAAGCCAGTCAGGGACCCATCTAGCCCTGTCTGTGAGTGTGGGTGAAGCTCTGCTATAATTTTTTTTCTTTAATTTATGATAGATTTACATTTAGCAGATGCTTTTTATCTAAACCAACTAACTAAAGGGCACAATGGTGGCAGCTGGGATTTGAACCCACAATTTCCAGGCTACTAGCATGTTAGCCAGGCTTTTTACCCGCTAAACCACCATTGCCCCACAACAGGGCCCTGGACCAGTTGACTAGAGGCCTGAGTGACGGTCAGTTTGGCGGTCGGTGGGTCAGTGTGGCAGACAGAGGCAGTATTATTTTATGGAGGCCATTAAAGAGCCAGCCAGCATTAAGGGTCCATATTGGAGCACTAGTGGATTGAGTGAAGTTTGGCCCACACCAGGAGAGGGGAGAGGAGAGGAGAGGAGAGCCAGTTGGACAATGATGGCCTGTAATTAGTCCCTGTCTCATGGACAGGATCACATCACACATATTGGATGCAACACACAGACACACACACATCCCACTCACACACACACACACACACACACACAGCACAGGAGCAGGAGAAAGGCCTGAAGAGAAATCAACAGATAAAGGAGTAGTTTGTGACTAAATAATTATTACACTCTTATAGTATTATGTAGATGTATGTGTGTGTGTGTGTGTGTGTAATGGAATCATTCATGGTGAATCTTAGACATTAGCGTTACACACACTCTCCCTCCATCTTCCTGGCTCTCTCTTTTTGTGTGTGTGTGTGTGTGTGTGTGTGTTTGTATTATGCAGTTTGGGTCCAGGATATATTGTACTGTACTATATGTACTGTAGTGGGCCGCCCCATGGCATTGACTTTGTCCCTAGATCTCAGCTGCTTTCAGCATCCCTGTCCTATCTGTCAGTACCCCCCCACCCCCCCTCCAGTCCGTTGGCACGTCCCTGTCCTGTGCCAGGTGTCCCTGATGGCACTGACACTACCACAAATGTGCTGCCAGATTTCGTGCCGCACCCCTGAAGCTCTCATTTGGGGGGTGGGGGTGGCATTTGGGGTGCTATGTCATCCGTCTCTCCCAGCACTGTTCACAGCTTTGTGTGTGTGTATGTATGTGTGTGTGTGTGTGTTTCTCTGTGTTTGTGCCAGACCCCCCAACACTCTTGTCAACATACCCTCACACACACACACACACACACGTATGCAAGCACAGATGCATTGTTTGCATATGTGTAACCAAGAAGATGCACTGTAACAGCCACAAGCATGTATTGAATATATAAGAATGAAAAAAAAAAATAATGACAAGAAACCATTTAATTATGAGTAATAAGCATCCTAGTTTGATACAGAATATCAGATGAAAATATTTGAAAAAATAATCATGAGGTATGAACATATTGCTCCGCTCTTCACCTCACAGACGCATACACACACACACACACTGAGAGTGGAAATGGTAATTCTCAGGTAGAGCCCATACTACTTCCTCTCAGTGGACACATATCCTCTCTCTTTAGTAGACGCTCACCCAAATCAAGTCATTTCCTGTTCGCTTCGCGCCCACCGACACACACCGACACGACACACACATTTGTTCAGCGGGTTCTGCAGTTAACATTAACTACACCATTAAAGCGAACTCTTACGCAGCCTCTACGCCGTTTTTTTTTTGTGTGTGTGCGAGTCGTGCAGGGAGCAATAAAACCGGAACAGATGTTAACAGGCCGCATATTTAAAGATTACCAGGTCTCATGCATGCAGTAAAGCTGCTCTGGGAACAGAAATATTAGCGTTGCGGTTTTATGTTGAGGGAGAATCACAGGTACCGGGCTAGCGGTGGGACAACGCAGAGATGGAGGGAGAGAGGGACAGATAGAAGAAAGGAAAGAGGAAGGAAAGGAGGGAGAGAGAGAGAGAAATGGATAGAATAAGGGAGGGGGGAGTCTGGGGAGGTGTGAATCTGACTGTGTGGTCATTCATAAATATGATTTTTATGAGCGGAGAACGTTAAGAGAAGCTTAGAGAAGAGGAGTAGACAAGAGGAGGGGAGAAATGGGGAGAAGAGGAAATGAGTGGAGGAGAGAAGTGGGGAAGAGAGAGCAAAAGAGAGGAGGGGAAGAGAGGAGAAGAGGGGGAAATGAGAGGAGAGCAAAGTGGGTGGAGTAGAGGAGAGGAGAGGAAAGTGGAGCCAGTAGCCAGACATGGGGCCAGACCACCCCTGAACACCATCCGAAGGGTGGGGGATGGGGAAGGGGGGTGCAGGGGTGTGCGGAGGGGTTCCCTGCTCTGCCCTTCACTGTTTGAACTGTGGAAGGACCCTGGAGCTGGCTGGCCACTTTGTCACCCCACACACAGCCACGCACACACACACTTGCACACACACACACCTCACACACACACACACACACACACACACACACACACACACACACACATACTGACACCCCCTCTGTGAACTGGGCACTGCATCTGATCTCATGCAGGCCTTCTCTGTTTTCTGAATTCCTCTCATTCTTGCTCTGTGCTGTAACCGGGAGGATCGCTGGTGGAGGAACTTCATCCACGTACTGACAGACTACCAGTCATCGCTTGTCACCATACAGGACAAACATAGTTGGTGTGTCGCCCTCTGTAATTGACTGTATATGTGTGTGTGTGTGTGTGTGTGAGAATACCTGTGTGTTCATATTAATTTACAAAGTACAAAACATATAAGTTTGTCTTTGTATTTCTATCACCTTGTTTGTGTGTATGTGTGTTTTGTGTGTATTTATGTGTGTACATTTATGTATGTTTGTGTGTGTGTGTATGTGTGTTTGTGTGTGTGTGTGTGTTTGCGTGTGTGTGTGTTTGTGTGTGTGTGTAAGTGACTGATTGAGTCTTCACGGCTGTCTGTGAATACCTCCTGTGGGTGAGGCTGGGTGGCTGGGTGGCTGGGTGCTCGGCTGGGTGACCCTAGGCCATGTGGCAGCCTGGCAGCACCCGATGCCCGGCACCCGAGCTCCAGAGGCGGGCACAGAAGAAGGCGCCACTCCTGTCCAAGACAGCGGGAAGGTCACCCAACACCCCCAGACAGCACGGTCACATGGCGGGGCTAAGGGGCACTCCAGGATAACACCACTTGCATTACAGATAGACTACATGGGAACTCACCACAGCGGAGACGAGAGAAGTTTATATAACACTTTAAGTTTACTGTAATCTATTTGGTTGTCTTATCAACTGTATACCTACCTTATAAATAATTACTAAGGGCCTTATAAAAAATTTCAAATTTCTATCATAAGTAGTTCAAGTAGTATCCTATATTGACTGTACGTTAGTATAACTTTTACAGAAATTACTTTTACTGCGTGTGAATAATTTTACACTATATGCAGGAATATAGGTGGCACAGTCTTTCGAATGGGTACTTACTGCACTGGTCTGGGTACAGTCTGGTACTAGTGTAGCTGTGTGGTCACATGTGATGGATTGGTGATCTCATGTGGGTTCCTTATTTAAGAACTGACAAAGGGACAAGAGATGAGGATAGTACTTTTGACTGCTGATTAAATGTGCTCAGTCTCTGTCAAGTTACATTTAGGTTTATATTTATGTATGTAGCAGATACTTTTATCTAAAACAACTCACAAAAGAGAATAAACAGCATTGCTGAAAAAAAATAGTTAGCAACAGGAGTTATAAAATTAGTGGTAAAATTGTGGTGAAAAATACATACATTGCCAAATGCTTAGATGTACACAAATCAAACTAAGGTCAATTACCCATTATTTTAGTGTCCAGAGCTTTTTCCATACTAAAAGTAAAACAATGATAACATTTAGTTTTTGAGTGTCATAACATTTTTGTAACCTGTGATAAAAGAATAGGCTTATTGGGAGAGTTCTTGTCTATTTTGCCACAGTGAGAGTGCAGTGTAGTGCAGTGTAGTGCAGTGAGCTCACTGAGTTATTCTGTGCTGTGTGTCTCAGTTAGATCGCCTCCTCATTTGGCCTGGGTCAGAGTCTTCTCGCTTTCTCTTCTCCATTTATCTTCCTCTCTACTCCTCCTCTCTATTTTTCTTTTGCCTCTGCTTTTCTTTTGCCTCTCTGCTGTCCTCCCATTTTTTCCTCTACCCTCCACAACTCTTCTCCTCTTTTACCCTCTCTTCCTCCTCTCCTGTCGTCTCTTCCCCTCTGTTCTTCTCTTCCTTCCTCCTCTTCTCCTCCTCCTTCTCCTCCAACCTCCTCTCCCCTCACTGAGTGTCTGTTCCATTAATAAAAGATCAAAGTTGAGAGGCTCACTTGATTCTCAATGAACTTTTTTGTCAGAGCATAATTAAAAACACTGCATGATAAAATGATTATTAATACAGAAGGAGAATGGAAATGGAACACAGTCAAACAGAGGAACCCAGATAGGATGACTTCTAGCCTCGGCTTCCAATCTCTGGCTCAGACTATTCTGGAATCAGAATCCTGTGAAACAAAGGCTAAGGGGAAAAAAAAAACAAAAAAAAAAAAACAGAAATGTTGCTGTATTCAAGAAGACTGTGTGAAGCCTCTTCTCTTCCCCTACTTCTGTTCTCCTCTTTCTTTTTCTCTGACACTGAGAGATATGTAAAGGAAGTGTTCATTTTGTTTCGTTCTATCACCCTACTGATATGGAGTTTCATTATGGAGACTGATCATTACTTCCTCTAAAGATGAAACATCTTTACCGACATAGACAGAGAGGAAAACAAACTCCATTTCTTTTCCCCACTTATTCTTTTCTATTCATGTGAGTTCAATATATAATGCGAACAAATGACCTGAGAAGGTTATAAGCACATACAGTTATTTCCAAGCGTTTTGAATCTGTTTCTGATTTAGCCTTTGCTGCAGTAGCTAAATAGCAACATCAGTGCTAATGTCCGAGTGTTCCTGTTCTTCCCGGACAGACGCTCACTCGGAGACGTCTTCGCATTTTACAGTAAGACTAATAATCTGTGTGAGCTGGACAATGCTGTGAGTCACAGCACTTCCCAGTAAGAGCTCATTTAAGGGCGACTCTTTTGTTGTTTCTGAGTGAGATGTGTCCACAGCAGCCCATAAATCAGATAGCCTCCCGCTGCTCTCGATGTTATCAGGTTGGTGTCCTTGCAGGCCACGCTTGGATTAATATTTATAAAGATGGGAGGGAGGGTGTGTGTGCGTGTGTGTGTGTGTGTGTAGGGAGGGATGGGTAACAGTAAAACACCCCCGGAGCTGATGGCGTGTGGACGGACAGACAAGTGGCTAGGCGGACGCGAGTGGTGGTGCGGGCAGCCAAGCGGGCAAGAACACACACAAACTCTTACACACACACACACACACACACACACACACACACACACACACACACACACACACACACACACACACACACAGGCAGGCAGGAAGACATGGGCCCACCACTGGGCACCCTCTCCTCCTTGAACCCCCTGGACTTCTTTAATTACTGCTGACCCTGGAGCATGGTGTGTATATGTGTGTGTGTGTGTGTGTACGTGTGGCACTCTTGGCCCGCCCCACAAATCACGGCGGCACAGGGAAGCGCCGGCTGACAGGCGAGCGAGCCGAGGAGTGAGCCGTCTACCCCCCTGATTAACTGCTGGCGGCGGCCACCCCCGTGAACAAGTAAGAGCAGGAGCGAAGCAGGGAGACGCCCGGCAACTTTCACTCCACACTGGCCGCCGCAGCCAATCAGCACACTGGGCTCTGGATGGGCAGGCCTATGGGGGACTGTGTGGTGTATGTGTGCTTCAAGGCCCCAGGGCAGTCTATGTCTGTTTATTTTTATTTTTCATTATGTTAGCTAGGCCTTGTGTGTATGGATTTTAATGACTGTGTGTGTATGTGTGTGTGTGTGTGTCTATGCTCATTTGTGTGTATGTTATGTCTTGTTGAAAGTCTCTAGAAAAATTCACCTGAGGAAATCATCTTAGCATAGAATGTCCATAGTACACAGTACTGTATGTACGTCACTGACTTGACTTCTTGCCATTAGATTGTTTCAATGATAAAAATGAAAACAATCCTTAAACGTTCTACTTCGATCCCAAACTACTTCTGCTAGGTTAGGGTAGGAAATGGATTGTTAAATGGTGGTCTATACAATGGTCCATTAGGAAAGTCTTTTCACTAAAAGAAGCAAAGGCACAGAGTCAATAATACACTGAAACAAACATTATTTTATCAGTGCTTGATTGGTGTGTGTCTCTGTGTGTGTGTGTGTGTGTGTGTGTAATGGAATCATTCATGGTGGACCTTCAACACTGGTGTTACAAACTCTCTCTCTTTTTCCCTCTCTCTTTTTCTCTGTCTCTGTGTGTGTGTGAGAGAAAGAGAGACAGAGAGAGAGAGAGAGTCACTTTGTGCCTGTTCACTCTGTACTTTGTATGTAGTACTGGAGAGGCTGCACATTACCATTGAGATGTCTTTCCTCTTTTCATGTCATCAGAAGTAGATGTTCCCATTCCTTGCATGACTCCGGCACTCGGAAAGATGGATATTGTTCATCTAAAAGACCTCATCTTTAAAATAATACACCTGCTGTTTGACATTCTCTCACCTACTCAACATGTTTTTCATTCTACAACCCCCACCTCAGCCCCCCTGAACCCTAACCCTCCCTCCACACACACACACACTTACACATACACACACACACACACCACCCAAGTGACTTTACTGTACCAGAATAACATACTACCCTTGCAAGTTTAGAAGGCCATGTCAGTTAGCTCCTGTTGTCAAGGCAATGTGCTTTATTCCACAGCATCCGCTGAGTTCCGACGGACACGAGGCTACATGCTGTTACACCGCAGTGACTTATGTGTGCCACCTCCCAATGTATTACATTATTTGTGAATATTCTAATAAATCACCTTGTCATTTACACATACATTTTTATTCCGGACATCACTGATTTAAATTGGGGGAAGTTTTATAAATAAATACGTGGCGGCAGTCCTGACTTTAAAACAGGCATTTCCCCCTCAGTGTGCTGACATGGTAATAACTCAGTGTTGGCGTCCAGGCTCTGTGAGTTATGACACCTCTTCTGTGTTGGAATAGCCTGTGCGTCGTGTCCTTGTCCATTTCCTATTAAATTTTCCTGGGCTGTTTTCATTGGCCAGGACATCATCTTTGCACCTCGGTTTGCAGCGCCTGGTCTGGGCTTCATATTGTGCCTCTAAAAGGCAGGAAGTCATGTGCCATGATCACGTTTGGGATTTTAAAGGATGAAGTCGATTGTGTGGGGTTTTTATAGTACTTGAAGATTGTTGTTCTTCGTCTCTCTCTTTTCTTTTTTTTCTCATCTCTTTCTTTTCTTTTTTTCACTGTTCTTTCATTTCGGTGTGCGAACGCTGCCTAGTTGGGCCACATTTGCATTTAATTTTTGCCTGCATGAGGATATTCATTTTCCTGCGGCCTCTCGCCTCCTCTTCACAGGTAGATCCATGTGATGGAGATTGAGGGGCCTAGCCAGAGTCTGGCTTGTGCAGAGGCAGAAAGGGTCGCTCTAATCTCTCCCCTCCTTATCCTGTGCTTTAATTCAGCCTCCATGGTCACTATTCACTGCATATGCTGTTTGAGGGGATGGTGTGTGTGGGTGTGTGTGTGTGTGCGTGTGTGCTAATCAAGATGGGGTGGGGCGGTGCAGGTTATCTCACTGCATACTTTTTTTAACAATTTCAAAATGTGTGTGTGATTTAAACATGTGTATGTATGTCTAGGTATGGGCATTTGTATTTCTAATTGTGTTTGCAGTGTGTGTGTGTGTGTTTGTGTATGTGACAAGGCAGGAGGAGAAGAGAGAAAAAGGGAAAAGGAGGTAGAGAGAGGGAGGAAAGTTTAGGAGAAAGACAGAGAGAGAGGGAGACAGAGAGAGGGAGAGAGAGAGAGAGGGAGACAGAGAGAGAGGAAGAGTCTGAAGAAATCCACACCAATTGGCACTAATTAGAGGAAAGAGCAAGCTGGCCTTGCTTTTGGCCTGGTGGACGAGTGGAATACTAATGTGTGTTTGGTGGACACGAGCCCTACCACACATAGATACACGCACACACACACACATACACACGCACACACACACACATACACACTCACACACAGACACATACACGCACAGGGTGGAGCAGAGTCAGAGTGAAAACACACACACACACACACACACGCACACACACACACACACACATATACACACACACACATACACACACACACAATGCAAGTGCTGCACATAAACATACACAGACAACAAACAACTATCCACAGTGTGTTCTGTGTGTGTAGCATCACAGTGGGGTGTGTGCTGAGAGATATGACATCAGAGATAGCAAGCTAAGAGATGCTCTTCCAATATGTTACTCTGCACAACATACACACAGACACAGACACAAATACAGAGCATAAAGACAATACACATTACGTAACACACACACAATAATAAGCGTAATAAATAAACAAAGAAAAAAAGCAAGCATACTTAAATCAATTTTGTAGGAACACAGATTCCCATGCATCTTGATATGCACACCTTGAAGTGGACAGTATATTGTGTCTTTGTTGATGCAAACAATATTGATCAACTGCATTTTCATTGTAGGTTTGCTAAACTAAACCCTTCACAACGAAATGCTGTCTTTGGGGAGATGTGCATATTTGTATGTTTGTGTTTGTGTGTGCGTATGAGTGTGCTGGTGCATGTGTATTTATGTGAGTGTTTGCATGTATATGTGTGTGTGTGCATTTGTGTGTGTTTATATGTGTGTATATTTGTGTGTATCTGTGTGTGTGTATGTGTAGGTGGTCCTCACGCTTGTAAGCTTAAGTCTCCAGCATTGTCTCAAGAGAAACGGTGGCGGGGATTGTGAAGGATCCGTCCTGGGTCTGCTATTGATTAGTATCCATCATCCTCCTCGATCTGCTCACCTGGTCCATCTCCCCTCGGGCCGAGCCATCGCTCTGAGCCTGTGTGATGCTGCTGCCACTGCTACCGCTGGCTCTGCTGCGTTGGGCCCATCCGGACCTAATCTTTAAATTCCAGCGCCGGCCGCATCAGACCGGCTCGCCAACCGCTGCTTCCAACCCGCTGTGTTTGCGACACCAGCACACATTCAATCACATCGCTCTTTATGGGATTAGACAGCCCCCAATCATGTCTGGCCCCAACACGGCTGTGCGCACACACACACGCACATACACACACATACACACACAGTTACACACAACAATATATTGTACATACAACAATATATTGTACACACACATAGTACACACTATAGATATAGATATAGATATAGATATAGATATACACATATAAACATGTGAACAAACACACACACACACACACAGACAAACGCAAATACACAAACACAAATAACACAAAACCACAAATACATACTCACCCACCTACACACACACACATACACACACACTTATATCTTCCCCCACCCCTCTTCTCTCCTGCTAACACTACAAACAGAGCATACACACACACACACACACACACACACACCTACAGTGGCATTGGCTGGGCTGTGGGAGTTCCCGTGCCGACGTGGCAATGGGTCTGTGTCCGAGGGAGGCCCCATGCCTGCAGCATCCAGACCAGCATCAGACAGGCTTGGGCGTTTAGATCTAATGTGCCTATTTGTGCTGGGGAGAGGAATGTATATTATGGGATGGTGAGCTAAGAAAGTCGTGGCTTGGCACTCACATGAAAGCCTTTATTTGGAGAGCTGTCGGCATCGGTAACGGCTGCCGTGGTGACAGAGAGGAATCTGTGGCGGTGACAATAGTCATTTGGGATGAAATTGATGTCACATCTCCTTGCCGTAGGAATCATCTCATGCATTACCCACTTCACTTCACGCACATCTTTCCCCCCTGAAACTCTCTGTCTCTTACACACACACACACACACACACACACACACACACACACACACACACTCAGACATGTTCACATACAAATACACAAATACACACACACACACACACACACACATACTCACACCTATTCACTTATAAAACATACACAGACTGACAAACACATATAGACACAGTCTGACATGTTCACACACACACACACAGACATGTTCACATACAAATACACACACACACACTCAGACATGTTCGCATACAAATACACACATAGACACATACTTACACCTGTTTACTTACAAACACACACAAATGCTGACAAATTCATACACTCTGACATTACAAATACAGACACACACCTATTCACTTACAAACACACATACACACACATAACACAAATTTCTTTGTGATTTTTTTCACTACTCAACTGGTTTAAACATCTTTTTGTAACGTGGTTCAAAAGGGCCTAGAGTCAGATGCATATGTTTACAAACATTCACATCTCACATAAAAGTCTTTCAACAGATCGCAAGCAACTGTGCTGTGCTGTTCTGTGCCATATTGTATTGTGTGGTTGTGCTATGCTGTGCTATGCTGTGCTGTGCTGTGCTGTGCTGTGGTAAGCTGTGTCCTGCACTGAAGCTGCACACATCAGAGCTGATATCCAGGGATGCACTCAGCCCAGTTCAATAAATCGCAGCAGCGGTGACAGCGGCACGGCCTTGTGGTCAGAGCCTCTAGCCTCTCCACCCCTCTCCTCTCCACCCCTCTCCTCTCCACCCCTCTCCTCTCCTCTCCTCTCCTCTCCTCTCCTCTCCTCTCCTCTCCACCCCTCTCCTCTCCTCTCCTCTCCTCTCCTCTCCACCCCTCTCCTCTCCACCCCTCTCCTCTCCACCCCTCTCCACCCCTCTCCTCTCCTCTCTCCCTCTCCTCTCTCCACCCCTCTCCTCCCCTCCCCTCTCCTCTCCTCTCCTCCCCTCTCCTCTCCTCTCCTCTCCTCTCCTCTCCTCCCCTCTCCTCTCCTCTCCTCTCCTCTCCTCCCCTCTCCTCTCCTCTCCTCTCCTCTCCTCTCCTCTCCTCCCCTCTCCTCTCCTCTCCTCTCCTCTCCTCTCCTCTCCTCTCCTCCCCTCTCCTCTCCTCTCCTCCCCTCTCCTCTCCTCTCCACCCCTCTCCTCTCCTCTCCTCTCCTCTCCTCTCCACCCCTCTCCTCTCCTCTCCTCCCCTCCCCTCTCCTCTCCTCTCTTCTCCTCCTCCCCTCTCCTCTCCTCGCCTCTCGTCTCCTCTCCTCTCCTCTCCAGTACTCACCTCTCCTCTCCTCTCCTCTCCACCCCTCTCCTCCTCTCTCCTCTCCTCCTCTCTCCTCCCCTCTCCTCCTCTCCTCTCCTCTCCTCCCCTCTCATCTCCTCTCCTCCTCTCTCCTCCCCTCTTCTCTCCTCCCCTCTCCTCCTCTCTCCTCCCCTCTTCTCCTCTCCCCTCTCCTCCTCTCTCCTCTCCTCCTGCCTTCCTAGCCTCCCTCAGCCATCCTATTTCTGTCCCAAGCACCTGACACTCTATTATGCCACGGATGGAAATTTTACCCCGATTGGATTCCACAAGGAGCGCTACCAGGAAACAATCAATAAGAGACCGGAAAGAAAGCTGTCACTCCCATCACAACTTCCAAGCGTCCTAACCCCCAACCACCCCCCCCCCCCTTCCACTCTTACCCCTTACTCACACACACACATATGCTGGCCAGACAAGAGGGGTGAGAGGGTGGGGTGGATAGGGTTTAGGGACGGGGAGCTGTTGGGGGGTTGAGGTGGTGGGGGAGGGTTATTGTTCAGCCAGAGACAGCTCTTGTGTCCCCCTACACACACACATACACACACACACAAGCACATATTTTATTCCATTTGGGGAGGGATTTGATTGAGCTGGCAAGATGATTCTAAACCCCCATTGCTCCAGGCCCAGCCTCACATCCACACACATTCACCCATATACCCATTCCCAAGCGTGCACAAACACACACACACACACACACACACACACACACATACACACACACACACACACCCACAAGTCATATGCACACTCATGAAGGCATAAGGGTATTACACGAATGCAAGCATGCATGGACGTGCGCACACACACACACACACACACACACACATACACTGAAGAGCACACACATACTGACCACCAAGTCTGCAAATGCAGTGCTCATCACCTGGAGTTCAACATGACAGGAATGCAGGCAAGCAGGAAGCAGTGTTACACACACACACACAGACACAGACACACACATTTCCATGCCTGAGAGACCAGCTACCATCAAGAGCAATTAGAACCCAATGCCGCCAATGTCTTCAGACAGGTTCAAGTATCCTGCCCCCCCAACACACACACACACACACACACACACACACACACACACACAGGCACTCTTTTTTTCTCTCTATCTGTCTCTCACACAGTCCTATGGCCTACTCTGAGATCTACACTGTTTGCTCTTTTTACACACACACACATGCATGTGGGTACATACACACACACACACACACACACACACACACACACACACACACACAATACCCCCCGCCTTTTCTGCTGTCAGCCACTCATGCAAGAGTGTGTCAGTCAAGCGCGATGACGAACATTTACTGTTAGGTTTCTTACTTAATTACCCAATCTGACGGCCCCTAAAAGGATCCTGTGCATCACCCCCTGTGGCGTGGCCTTGGGAGAGAGGCTGCAGGCATCTCACCATCGCCATGGGAGCCATCAGCGCCCCCCTTGCTTATTATTACCTCATAATGACGTTTTTTATATCCAGAGGTATCCATTATTTTAACACTCATTAGGTCTACAGGCCCGCTAAGAAAACGCACTGAACTCCGAATTTAAATCTCCATTAGACAAATATATACAATTACAGCAGTGGCATTAATGCAGTGACTAGAGAGACGTTAGCATATGGAGTAAATTGCATGACTTATTATGGGATGTAGAAATCTTTGGACATCTATTAGAGGAAACCCAAGTAGAGTGGTGAAGAGTGACAGCAAGGTGCTGTGACTAGGGAGCTCTGTGTGATTACCGAGGAAAGCTCAGCACTAAAAACAAAAAAACTAATTTATCTGTGATGTCCTCTATGGTGTTCATATTAATGAACATAATACATCTTACACGTATTTTGATTAATGTGTAATAGACAGTATACAGACAGAGATATAGATATATAGGTAGAGTGCTATCTATTTATCTATCTATCTCTCTATCTCTCTGTCTATCTATCTATGCACACTCCTCCCTCCCTCCTTTCCTTAATCTGTCCATATCTGTTCTCTCTCTCCACTCTGACATCTCCAGACGGAGATGGAAGTTGACAGCAGGCAACGTGGCGACACGCAGGCAGGACCTGTACCCTCATCCTCCCCCTGCCTCCCTCTCCCTTTTCCCTGCTCTTTCTCACACACATCATTCCCCTCTCTCTCTTCCTCTCTTTTTCTTTCATCCTTCCTCTCTCTCTCCCACCCAGCCCTCTGTCATCCCTCTCTCTCGTCTCTTCTGTCTCCTCTCCTCCTCTCATTCTTTACATTTTTTCTTCCCTCTGTCGCTTCTCTTTATCCATCTTTTTGCTCCTTTTTTTCTCTCCTCTCCTCTGTCACTCCCTCTCTTCTCTCTCCCCTCTCCCCTCTCCTCCTCTCTCTATTTGTCCCCTCCCCTCCTCTCCTCCCCTGCTCTCCTCTCCTCTTCTCTTCTCCATCCCTCTACTTCCCTCTCCTCCTCACTCCCAGTAACCATCAGGGGGTCCTCAGGCCGCTGATGCTGTGAGCAGTGGCACTGCCCGCCTGCCTGTCACTGGAATACACACACACACACACACACACACACACACACAAATGTGAAGGGCCACTTTGCCAAGAGTATTAATTAGAGGTCGGGGTTTTAGGGGGGAGGCTTTGTTTTAGCCCCTTTGTGTGTGCCAGGGCAGGGCTTGACTCCAGCAAGGCCGCAAAGGGTGTGTGTGTGTGTGTGTGTGTGTGTGTGTGTGTGTGTGTGTATCAGAGTGGTGTACAACAGGAAAACATTATTTGTTTTCTTTGCTCAGGACTTCCTTTTAAAAAGAAAGTGATAGAAAGGATATCATTCATTTGCTCTCCAAAACACACAAACACACACGCGCACACACACACGCTCCAGTTAAGGCAAGTACTGTAAACAAAACAGTCTTTCAAATCAAATCTAAAAGCTAATTTTGCCTTTAAATATGTTTCTCTGTTTTTCCAGTCTAAATTTTCCAATATCTCTCAGCTTCTCTCTCTTTTTCTATTTCTCTCACATTCCTACACAAGCTCTCGCTTTTTTTCATTCCTATATCCTCCTCTTCTTTTCCTCCTCTCTTCTTTTTCTCTCCCCCCATCCCCTGGGCCTTGGCAAGCAGGCTGTGAGGTTCTATCACATTCTCTTCCTGGCAATGAGAGACAGAGTGTGAGAGAGAGACAGAGAATGAGTGTGTGTGTGTGTGTGTGTGAGAGAGAGAGAGAAAGGAGTGCAGAGAGAAAGAAGGAGGGAGGGGCAGTGCTGCTGCTCAGGATGGACAGAGCAGCATTGGAGAGATGATTGTGTCAGAAGTTAACAGGATTTCGCCCAGCTATGGAAACCTAAGATAGGAATCGGAAAATGTTTATGTGATAGCGCATCCAGACTGGCACCTGTCAATAGAGGCTGGATGGAGGTGAGACTGCTATGGATTTTTGAAAGACTCTCCCCCCTTCCAATCCTGCTTGTCATTAGATAGTGACCAACTTCAAGTCACCCTCTGCATGTTGAAAATTTAATCTCCCTGCAAATAATATATTAATATGACCCAGAGAGACAGCGGAGGGAGACTGCACACACACACACACACACACACACACACACACACACACACACACACACACACACACACAATGTTATTAATGTTTAATTTTGTTGTGGGTATTGTGTGTTTTTTTAACCCACCTCCTCTCCATGTTCCTCAGTTAGCGCTTATTCAGATGTCTTCATATTATACTGTGAATATTTGGCAGGAAAAATGTGTTTTTCAGCAGTTTCCTGTGCAATTCACAAAAGGAAGCGTCAGGTCTATTGTGTGTCCAAAAAACTGGGCACCTTACCAGCATGTTCAGAGGTACAGTAGCTTACCTTGCAGCAAATACAATAATGCAGACATTTAACAAAAAAAAGGACAGTTGTGACAAAAAAGATTAGAATTATTACTTATAGGACCTGCTTTCTTTGACATGACATCGGCATAGAAACAGCATAATTGTAGGCCTACAATATAGTGAAGTTTGGAGCTCTGAGCCACACATATAACATACAGTTAGCAGAACAATTAAAATAGTAGGATCATGGGCCAGTTGCACTGACTTTAAAGGGTTTAAATAGCATAATTAGAATGAAACAAAGACAATGTAGTAAATAGCATAGTAGTAAATGAATATTGTTTTGTTGATTTGCAGGTAATGATATGACAAAGCTCAAGACTTTGTTCAAAGTTATTGTTTCATGCCATCACGATATGAAACAACAACCACACTGTTCCACATTCTACAAAATGCTTACATCAGACCTCTTCACCGGTGAACTCAAAACCCCTGTACACCACCCACACTATCACACAAAAGAGTCAAGACGTGTTGTGAAACTAGATATATGCATTTAACTTGTTTGAACAAGTTTGAACAAGATATACTGTAAGTAAACTTTTTCTGTTTTCTGAGATGTTAGAATTAAAGAAAGCTGTGATTTAAATTCTAGCATTAAAGAACCTGTGATTTAAGTTCTAGAGTAAAATAAATGCCTGTGATTTAAGTTCTAGATTCTTTAAGTTCTAGAATTAAAAAATACCTGTGATTTAAGCCCTAGGTTCTTTAAGTTCTAGAATTAAAAAATACCTGTGATTTAAGCCCTAGGTTCTTTAAGTTCTAGAATTAAAGCTGCTAAAGACCTGTGACTTAAGTTCTGTTTATAACACAGTAGCATTACTGTAACATCTAACACTGAAATTGATTAGCTGCTAACACAAGGGGAGCCCTGAGTGTAATTTCATATTTCTAATCCAGTTGTCCGTCTGCGATGGCTGTTAGAATAAGAAGACAGCATGTTCATTAATATCAGATGTGACTCATTGATGACTGAAGCAGATCTGATCAGGTGTATCAAGGAGACGTGGCTTCCTTATGGCTTCCCCCCCTAAAGAGACACGCTGCTCATTATTGATTCTTTTCACTGTCAGTCAGCCAAGACGCACACGAGCCAACCGCAACCAGGGCCTCTGTCCCAGCTGAGCCTGCACTCTTAAAGATGAGCAAGACTGAGCCTCACTGGTTCTTAGGGTGTGTGTGTGTGTCTGTGTGTGTGTGTGTATAAGTGGCACACACATGTGAGTAAGGCAGATCTTGACTGGGTCTCGGTGGTCATTAGGGTCTCTCCTCCTCCCACAATCCCTCAGGCCCAGGGTCAGAGGTCGTTGCCCTGGGTAGTCTGAGCTGTCACTGCATTTCTGCTCACTGTTTTTCTCTTTATCTCTTCATTCTCTCCCCCTCTCTATCCCTCTATCTCCCTCCTCTGTCTCTCTCTCGCTTTCTCTGTTTTTAATTCTGCATCTCTGTATGTGTCTATGCTGTGGCTATGGCTGTGCCCCAATTCAAACAAAAACAGCATGTTGTATTATTTATTTGTTTACATAATCATGAGAGAAATATTTCAGAGTCAACATGACTGTGATAATATGTGATCATCCTCCATATTTTCACTGGTGTAAATGTTAAAAGGCCATGCATTTGCAGTGTTGCAAACTGTAATACATGGTTAAATTAATGATAATTTGCAGCTGAAATAATGCCTAGGTTAAGATGCGGTGCATTTGCTGTGTTACAGTGGTGTACAGCTGAAATACTGTAAATAGGGTTAAATTGATGATCATTTGCAGTGGTGTACAGCTGAAATACTGAAAACAGGTTAACGTGCCATGTATTAGCAGTGATGTGCAGTTGAAAGTTGCAGTTGTATACAGTTGCAGTTGTGTATAGCAGACGTACTGTAAACAGATTAAGATGTAGTGCATTTGAAGTGGTATATTGCTGAAAAACTGCTTTAATAGGTTAATTCCCAAATTGTCCATGGTAGCATTCAATTTTATATACAGCATTTGGTTGGGTTGGTTTGGTTTGGTTTGAGAGGTGCACTGTAAGTAGGCTGGTGTACAGAACACATCTTTTCATTTTGTGCAAAGCGTCTGAAATCCTCAGTTGGCGTATGTGTTCTTGTGGACAGATACTTTCTGTGAACTTTAAAAACACTGGGCATGCCACAGTCCTCTGTTCGCTGATTGGCCAGCTTTTGGAGAGATCCCTGGCGGAGAACTGTAGCATAAAATGTGATATTGAGTGGAAGCACTAGGTGGTGTTAGCCTGGCTACATGAAAAACTAAACAGGTGAAGACATATCTGCAGGCTTCCAGTTTCTGCAGAAGCACTAAAGTGGAGCACCGATTAGACCTGGCGATCCAACAAAGCCCTGTGAAGCAGAGAGCTGTGTGTGTGTGTGTGTGTGTGTGTGTGTGTGTGTGTGTGTGTGATGTTCATTTGCTTGTGTTAGGCGTAGCCATAGCTGTATGCTTGGATTCATTTGTATTTGTGTCTATCCGTGCCCTGTGCTTCCCTGTGTACATTCACATGTATGTGGCTGTGTTGCAGTGTCTCAGTGGATATGTAGGAGAAAGAGAGACAGAGGAAAAGAGAGAGAGAGAGTGAGCAATAACAGAGAGAGAGAGAGAGCGTCTTCATACATATTTCATTCTGTGTGTACCTGAATCATTTTTGTCTTAGTATGTTTGCGTGTGTGTGTGTGTGTGTGTTTGCATATGTGTGTGTGTGTGTGTGTGTGTGTGCTCTGCTCAAGTCCAGTTTTAGTCACATTGGAGCCAGAGGCTAAACAGGTGAGCCTATGGGTCTTACTGCTCTATATATGCCTTTACTCACACACACACACACACACACACACACACACACAAACATACACACAAACATACACACACACACACACACACACCTATCCAACCTGCGGACACGCACCTGCACTTACTAATATAGCTCTCCACACCATAACACACTCCAGCCCCGCTCAGCCCAGCAGATCCCAGTGCACTATGGCTTCCTCTCTCTCTTGGAGTGTGAAATATAGGCCAGAGACCAGCGGAGCGCCACACTAGAGAAAGTGAGACTGGCTAAACTGCCCTCTCTCTCCCCACCTGGACTATTTTTAGACTCAACACAACCTTTACAGCACATACTGTACCTGAGAGGCTAGCTTCAAATTTAGCACCATGAGCTCAGATTGTATGGGAAATTAAAATAGGTTCATTACATGGCTTGAGATGGATTGACATATACATTAGCTTTGTGGTGGTTTATGCGCACGTAATCTAATTAGGATTCATGCATGGCAAGGCCTATTGTACAAACAGCACTGCTAAGCACAATGGTGATGATGGCTGTGCGTGGTTATATTTATATTCTAACATGTACAATTGCTGTCGTCCCCACTTTGTGCGTCAACCCCCCAAACACACACACATACTTACATAAACACAAACAAATATATACTCACATTATCACACACACACACACACACACACACATGCACATAGTCTCATAAACACAAACAACTATATACTCACTGTCTCTCTCTCTCACACACACACACACACACACACACTGACCAGTCAGTTCAAGAGCTCAGACACACACACGCACACATACACACACACTCCTCTGAGAGCGAAAAAGGCATGACCGTGCAAGCAATTACTTAGTCGGGCCCAGTGACGCTGTAATTCGTGCCTTATGGACTGGGCTTCAGCCGATAGGTGAAATCAATAGGGGCTCCAGAGGGAGAGAGGAGGTGGCAGTGGCTGACAAGACATATGAAGACGCATGTGCTCGCTTTCACTCCGACCAGCGCCGTGAAATTCCCCGCAAGTGTTTCACAGATGTGTGTGTGTGTGTGTGGGTGTGTGTGTGTATCTGTGTTTGTCTCTGTTCTTTATTTCTTCTGTTCTCTGTTTTTATCTTTATTTCTGTTTCATTCCTGGGGACCTTTCGTTCGTCAGGGAAGAGTAAAGAATTAAACTGTTAGTCTTACTAAGAGCTAGTGACATGTACAGAGAGAGAGGTCGAGAGAGAGAGAGAGAGAGAGAGAGAGAGAGCGTGTGGGTGAAAAAATCCTTTTTTGTTGATCCATGAACCATTTAGCCATCGAGCTGCAACTGTTTTCACTTTGTGAGAGCTGTTTATCAACACGGCATGGTAACAAGATTTGTCTGTGCAATTAGCTGTACTTAGACACTCTCGTTTACTGGGGTGATTTAACGCAAACCACTGGAACACATCTCTAACTGAAAAAAAAAATCCTAGGCACCTCTCAATTAATTTTGTCATTTGCCTGTAGTTCTGCCTGACGCGGCACACGAGTGTTGAAAACACCTCACTTCACTTGCTAAGGACCCAAGGGGGGGAGCCGCACAGGGTTAAGAGACTTCAAATCGTGGTTAGATGAATGGATCACTCCATGAACACATTCAGATTCCAATTTTAGCTGCCTCTTTACAATGACTGCTGACCTCAGTGAAAAAGTCTAACACAGCTCTAACAATTGCTTCGTTTTTTTTTTATTATTATAATTCAAGTGTGTAGTAATGTGTAAAGGTTAACCATTCGTGTTTGCACTCCAGGGGTCCAAGCCTTAAGCTCTGTGGCACCTTGAGAGAGCCTTCGGTATGGTTCCATTGAAATTAAGCGACCTTTCGTGTAATTAGTCCCTTTTTCAGGGCTGTTTTTGATGTGCACTGAATTTTTGGTGCCAGCTGGACTGTTGGTGGGTCCGCCATTTTTTTGTTTAATTAGTTAGTTTGCTAGTTTGTTTGTATGTTAGGCGTGTTTGTTTTAGAGCAGAAACTAGCAAACTAGTAATTCTTCAAAGCCAGCATGATCACAAAGAGGTCAGTAGTTTGCTTTAAAGTAAAGACAACTGCTCCATTTGATGATGTGTGTTGAATGAAATCAAGGGCAGGGTTTAGATGGCAGTCAGTGATTCTGGTTCAGGTAATGAATGGCCCAAATCCAAGCCATAGTGACCATGGGAGACACCATCTCTGTGTGCATGGATTTACTCTCAACAGTAAGACTTCAGTGGGTGTATTATATGTGAATGTGTATCCAGGCCATCTGTGTTAGTGTATATGTATGTGTGTGTGTGTGTATGTGTGTGTGTGTGTGTTTGTGTCTGTGTGATTTTGTCTATTTGTCTGTATATTTGTGCCTATGGAGCCTGCTCTTTGTGTATTTGTGTGTCCACGAATTCTTGTGGTGTGTGTGTGTGTGGTCAGTGTTGTCCCTCTTGTCCTGTTCCACTGAGGGTGTGCTGCGTGTGTATGTCTGTTTGGCCATGTTTGTTCCATAATGCCTTGTGTCTGTCGGGCCATGTTCGTCCCATAATCAGGACTAAGGCTTCTAATCCCACGGCCTTGCTTTCTCACTGGGCATATTAAGCCCAGCTTTGGCTAGAATGCTTTTAGTTACCCCCCCCCTACACACACACACACACATACAAACATGCACACACACACACACACACACACTCACCAAAAGTCCTAATTGTGTCTTGAAGCGAGTGCACAAACTTTCTGGCCTAGTGCATGACCCCCCCCCCCTCCATTACCCCAATTCCAGCCCACTCTCCTATCCCCCAAAAAAAAAAAAACAGGCCCTGAGCAGCGGTGCTTTGTTTCATTATTTCATTATTTGTTTGTTTTGAGGGCTGGGTTAATGAATTCATTAATTAATTTGTTTGTTGTGTGTTGTGTGGGCAGAGGCTGTGGTCATTAGTGCGGCTGGCAGGGCATCATCGGCGGTGGGCACATTGGGAGTCTCTTGCGTAGCCACAGAGCTGGCTTACGTGGCAGCTTTGGCCTGTGGCAGAGAAACGTGCCACAGGGCAGCGCGTCGCTGCCAGGTCCAAGGGCCAGTGCAGAGAGAAGTGGGCACATACATACACATACACACACGCACACACACACAGATGTGGATGTGCTCGCGTTGGATTAGCCCTACTCTGTTGCCACGGCAGGGGTCAGGACACACACACACACACACACTGATCCACCCCTGGCCCACGAGCTGTGGCAGTGATGTCACCAGGAGGTGCTCTGATGTGGGTACAGCGTACACCAGCGTTGGCCGAGGTTCTGTCATTTTACATCCGTCAGTTTGGGGCTGCTGGACCCCAGACTCTCTCCATTCCCCTCTCTCTATCCCTCTATCCCTCCCTCTCTCTCTCTCCCGTAAGCGTGCGGTAGCCTCGTGCAGGAGGTGAGTGAGATGGGGCGAGACAGATGGGCCCCTTTGCGTAAAGTTAAGAGATTTGGACAGATGACACCCTCTAGGGAAGGCCTTAGAATTTGTGCCCACCCCCTCTCTCCTCTTTCCCTCAAACCCCTCCTACCCATACACACACACACACACACACACACACACACACACTCACCCCTGCTCTGTCATGGCCCCATGCACTCGCAGGAGCGGGCATGAAAGCCCCTTAATGACCCACTGCCATGGCGACGACCCTTCACCTGTCCACTCACCCTGCTATGCAGCTCACCTCAGTCAGTGGCTAACATGGAGTCTTCCCTCCTGAGCTCTCTCTTTCTTTCTTTCTCTCTCTCTCTCTTTCTCTCTCTATCTCTCTCTCAGTTATCTCTCTCTCACACACACACACAAATATCTCTTTCAAACAAATATTCTTTCTCTCTTACTTACTCACTTACACTCTCACAGGTTTCTTGACTTCTGCGCTGGGTTCTGTCCAGGTGACTTTCCTGTCTGCCTAAACAGCCCAATGTAGAGTTATGTTACTGTATAGGTTGAGAAGTTGAGAAAAAGAAAAAAAATGGTCTCAAATTGGTTTGTAATCGAACTTAAGTAGCCTTTAACTCTGCCTCCTCTACTACCTCTGAAAAACATCCTCCTCAATGCCTATTTTGGGTGCATGCCTTGGTGCCTATGGCATAGAATACAGCAGTGTGTGTGTGTGTATGTGTGTGTGTGTGCATGTGTGTGTGTGTGTGTGTGTGTGTGTGTGTGTGTGTGTGTGTGTGTGTGTGTGTGAAAGAGAGAGAGAGCCAGAGAAAGGAAGAGAGGCATCTCCTGCCAGATGCCACTCAACCCCTGTTTGTGTGTGTGTGTGTGTGTGTGTGGGAGAAACCTGCTGAAACAGGAGCTGTGGACCACAAGCCACAGACGCTGAATCATTGATGAGATGTTGCCTCTTAGCTGTGATGTGTGGGCTCGTGTCTCTCAGCCAGCTCTGCGTAGCCTGTAATGCTGCTCCATTATCCTGCTATTAAAACAGACCTTCTATTTTAGGATTGACCTTTTCAAACACCCAACTTCTACTGCAAAACTCATTTATAAAAAGCCCTGTTTTAGGCATTTTGCTTTTGTGGTGCTTATGCATGCTTACAAGAGTAAACAACTGTTTATGTCCGTAAAACAACAAATGTCAGTAAACGGCTAACATTTAGGAAGTCTACACACAGCTTTTTACTTTTACTTTTTTATTTTACTTGCTTGATTCAAAACTTTGGTGTTGTTTCTGTTCAACCCGCTAAAATGGCTTCATGTTGACTTGGCCCACTGTCATTGAAAGTCCCTGAGGTGGCCATTTGATTTCATAGAATCTCCCCGTTATCTAGTTGTTTTTTTTTTTATTATTTTGTTCTTTATCTCTCAAAGGGCCTCTCTGCCACTACCTTCCTTCATTCGCCAAAATGGAAGGAAAAAGAGAGAGAGAGAGAGAAAGAGAGAGAAAGAGAAAAGACTGGGGGGAAGACAGCTTCAAGACAGCTCCCAACCTTCACTTTTTCAAGTGCCGTTACCAAGCTTGTATATTCATTAGGAGCAAAAAAAAAATGTTTTCTGAGAACTTCAAATTGTTTATTGATTTTCATTTCTGTGTTGAGGGGAAGCTTGAGTAAGTCTGTCTGACCGGTCCCCTTGGGAGCCCCAGGTTCGATGAGGGCATCACGTTTCAAACACACCACACTGCACCACACACAGCGGGAGCTTAGAGCAGGTCTATGTGCGGCCGGGAGGGAGGGGTGACAGAGGAAGAGAGAGAGAAGAGAAGCTGAGGAAGAGATGGAGGGAGACATAGTGAGGACCAGGGATGAAGAAAGGAGGGAGAGAAGGAGGAGAGCAGCAGAAAGAAGAGGAGGAAGAAAGAGAGGAAGAGGCGGAGAGAGGCAGAGAGAGACGTTGAAAGCGGACCAGAGGGTAGGGGAGAGAAGGAAAGAAAAGAAAGGAAAGGAAGAAGGGAGAGAGGAAGAGATGGAGAGAGAGACACAGAGGGAGAGAGAGGAGGGGAAAAGAGATGGAAGGAAGAGAAGAAAGAGGAGGAGGGGAGCAAATAAAGTGGAGAGTCCCAATCCCTTTTCATTACACCTCCTTCATCAACCACACATCCCACTGACATCACCACCGCACACACAGAGGCCTCAGGAGTGTGTGTTCATGGTGTGTGTGTAATCATAGTGAACATTACTGCACATGTGTGTTCCTAGTGAGCAGTATAGCATGTGTTTATTCACAGTGAGAACCATGGGTGTGTATGTTTGTACTGATCACCATGGCATGTGTGTATTTGCAGTGAGCAGCATTGCATGTATGTGTGTGTGCATAACAAGCACTATGACGTGTGTTTGTAGTAAGTATTTTTTTCTAAGTAATTTTTTTTCTTCCTGACACCTCTACTCAATATGTACAGTACACACACATGACTTTGCACCATTTGGGTCAGGCATCGCGAGCATCATAAACAAACAGTGGATTTCTGGTGCTTTTAATTTCTCTTCCTCTCTGGCCTGAATGTCCTCATTCCTGTGATGTCACTGACCCGAATACCTCAGTGTGTGCTGAGTGCCCTCAAATGTGCTTAAAAAGCAATACTGTCACCTAATAATAAAGTGTTTCAATCAATCAGTCAATCATTTCATCAATGAATCAATCAGTCAATCACTTAGTCAGCCAATCAATAAGTCATACAGACACCATATGACAATATATCACTATAGACTATAGTGTGACACTTGTGCTGGTATAGGGCATGTGAGCCATTGTAGTGTAGGACAGGACATATTAAAGGAACTAAATCCATAGACCTGTTGTTCGAGGTCACTAAAGTACTATTGGTAGGAAAAAGAATGAGACGTTAACACTAACTGAATGGGGCACAGGGGCACATGCTGTAGGTCTGTGTGTCTGGATACGGTATGACCTGCATTAGAAGAACAGAGGGAGCAGATATGCTTGGCTATCCAGGGGGAGATCTGCTGTTGGCATCCACTGAAAGTGTGTATTACTCTAAAACACACCTGAGATCTCTCAGATCTGTTCTTTTGAGAGGCAGCGAGCAGTTGGACACACAACAGTTGCAGTCAAAACAATATGCAGGCGGGATTAATTCTTCTGACGCCACGCAAACTGTGTGTGTGTGTGTGTACAAAACAGTATGTGTGGGATTGGGGGGGGGTACACACATGCACAAACAAAGACACACACACATACTCACACACACAAAAAAACAAAGCAAGTTGGCAGCCAAAAGCAAAGCCACTTAACAAACACACTCTGCTTGTTTTCTTATGTATGTCCCTATCATATAAATAGCATTGATTAAAGGGCCAAGCATCCCCAGCATCTGTGATTTTTGGCAGCCCTATCGTTTGGCAGCAGACTCGTCTTCAGATCCTGGGTTCATGCTAGCCTATTCCCTTCTCTTCCCCTTCCTGCAGTATAACAAGCACATAACTAATACATGAGTACACTATCAACCAGATCACAGCCAGACTTGGGCCAGAGTGCTTCTGGATCTGGACCAGATGCCAGCCAGATGTCCACTTAGTGTAGGTCACATCCTTCCTGAGTCAGTTATCTAGCACCGATCTCCACCACCAACCAGGCTGTGTGTGTCATTTGTATCCATTAATGACTGATCATCCACTCCATGCATGCTGCTGCTGACCCACATGAGCGCCTCGTCTGGGCAGTTTCCTGGTGTCACGTGTCGACTGGTTTTGGTGAGTAAGCCACAATCGGCTCCATGTCAGCACGGTCGTCCTGCTGGCTTAGGCCTGTCAGGTGACAGGGGAGAGGCAGCGGATCAAACTAGGTGAAACTAGGACAGGTCAGGGAACCAAGCCAAGTTACAATTAGTTACATGAACCTTCACCTCTTATCTCTCTCTGTTGCTGTTTAGAGTCAAGTGTTGTTGTCTGCTATTTTTGGACTCATCTTTTTTGCTTTGTTTGTTTGTATATTTTTGTGTTGTGCATGCCAAGTGTGTGTGTGTGGAGAGAGAGAGAAAAAAGTAGTGCTGTGTGTGTGTGTGGAGAGAGAAAGAGAAAACAAGTGCTGTGTGTGTGTGTGGAGAAAGAGAAAAAGAAAACAAGTGCTGTGTGTGTGTGTGTGTGTGGAGAGAGAGAAAAAGAAAACAAGTGCTGTGTGTGTGTGGGTGCCTGCAAATGTGTTTGGGATGCCAGGCTGTTGCATGAGGTGGAATTTGTTATTCTCAGCGGGAGCAGACGGATTCAAAGGTGCACTGGAAGTTTCTTCCTGCCTGGTTTGTTGGATGTTTCTGGAGCCTGAATTATTAAGGGGGCCCTGCTTGTTTTTGACGAGCCTCTCAGGCTGCTAGCCGACTGGCTGGGGCTGAAAAGCTGCCGCTGAGGAGCTTGTGCCGCTCACTTTGATCAGCTCCAGGGTCGTTTTTACCAGCTTAAAACATACACACACAGACACACAGACACACACACACACACACTCTTGAGGTTCCCTGCCATGGCTGCCGCTCTGCTCGCAACCTGCTACCCCAGGTTCTCGGAGTTTAACTCTCTCTGAATCAAAACCAAGGTGGGTCAGCTCTGCTGTGCCAACACAGTCCCCTGTCCTCCCCCTCCCCCCACACCTAAATAAATAAAACACTACTATAATAGGCTCATGCATATTTGATCCGACTATTCCGGTTCATTTGTGAAACACGTGTTGAGCTACAGTGTGTAGGGAGATAACGACAGTGCTTAAGTAGCTGTGTAAAGCACAACGCGCTCATTTGGAGCCTTGTCGACATAGCTCCAACTGTACGGAGAGGAGTGAGAGCTGCGCGTAGATGAACAGGAAATAAAACTGTCCAAGGGGATCAGTAAGGAAAATGCTTCCCAAGACGAGGCGTGGATGGCAGTTGTGTATTACGCACATATTTGTTTGGGGCAACTTAGCACACATCTGCTTGCCATGAATCGCAATTTGAGACACAGCTTGATTCCTCGGCAATTACAGAAATCTAACACCTCTGCTTCAGCTTAAAAGCCTTGGTGTATCTGCGCACATGAAACAGATAAATCTTCAAAGCAGGCGGGCCCTTCTTTTTAAAGGTAAAACGTGAGGAAAGGTGAGATGCCAGGCCTTGATCGTTTTCTTGATTGTTTTTTTCCAGTGGGAATTGCTCCTTGCTTGCCAGTTGCTTTACCTGCGTCGCTGAGGAACGAGGAGACGGATGTGTACTAGCGCTGGTGATTTCTTCTGATCTTGTCATGAGAGACCACAGTCTGTGTTATTTATTTGGTTTAATTTCGCTCACCCCAGGCGTTAAGGGAGACGCTGAGAATGGCATTGCATTTCAATGTTATATTTATGCCTTATTCATAATGAAGCATGTGAAAAGAGCTAAGCACAAGTGAAGCGATGAAGGCTAAGAAGTTTTTCTCCCCAGGCAAATTAAGAGCGGCTGTATTATTTTCACCAATGGGGTCACAATGACAACTCAATGCTACTTTTTTTCCCCCTCTCTCTCTCCCCTTTGAGGCGTGCTAAAAAACTTAGAGAAGACGTCCCCTCTGGAGGACTTCAGGGGCCACTGCTCGGGACCTCTGCAGAGCTGGATGTAGAGAGAGAGAGTTCTTAGCGGAAGCCCTGACCTCATTGAACCGGCCCACAGGTGACAGCGCGGCATGTCGATAGCCATTAATCCTGGCTACTGTACTCGCTACGAGTATATCACCCCTTCTGGATGAGGACCAAGTCCCACAATGCAACCCTCCCCGCCGCTTCACCTCCTCTCCCTCTAATGCTCCCCCCCCCCCCCCCCCCACACACACACACACACACACACCCCTGCCAACAAGGGTCCTTACAAGCCCTTCACCTCTTACAGTTGCATTGCCTGGGCGACTTCCAGAGGGCAGGCCCTCTCCGTCGCCATGGTTACAAGTTTGTTTGCAGTGTGTGGTAAAAGAGTGTGAAAACAAAGTAAAGTTCTCTCAAACATTGTTATCTACGGCCTAAGCGTGGAGTACAAACAACAATGTGGGGTTTTATAGCTTGCCAAATGCATCAAATCAGTTTTTGTCTATTTGCTCATATATTGATAGTCATCTTACATTAAGCCTACTGAACTCTCTTACAGTAACAATATGCACTTTCTCACATTCAGTCAATCCCCCCCCCCCCCCCCATATAATAGACACAAGGAAGCTATTGTTTGGAATGTGAGATTTATATCACAATGTCACCTGTGTGTCATTTATGATATCCACACGGGGATCAGTTGACTGACAGGGGGGTAATCCAATCACAGCCTCTGCCTCTGTCTCTGTCTCTCTACTGGGCCTGCTGCTGGGGAACATATGCAGCAGTGCTCCGCTCTGTCTTAGACTTGCAATATCTCTTTTCACATGCTCCAAGAGCTCCCATTTCAGAGAAGGCCTGTGTGTGTGTGTGTGTGTGTGTATGTGTATCTATGCATGTAACTGTGTGTGTGTGCAGATATACGTGTGTGCTTGCATGCACATACATATGTGTATATGAGTGTTAAGGTCCATGTGTATGTGTGTGTGTGTGTGTGTGTGTGTGTGTGTGTGTGTGTGTGTTATGCGCACAGGAGATGAGCAGCCCAGGATATCACCCATTACATATTGATGCCTATCAGCTCCTAGACAGCGGGCCATGTTTCATTGCTGCTTGTTCGTCCTGCAGGCAGGCAGGCGGCACCCAGGCAACAGCGGCTCCACAAGCCACTCTGCTCCGCTCGTCTCAACAGCGGAATCATATTAATTTATGTCCCCTATCAATTATGCATTCATGCCGTCCTGATGCCCTGTCACTCTTGGCCCATTACTCTTTGTGTGCTGATCCTGGGATGGTAAATAAATAGATAAGGCAGCACGCCCAGCTCCGCTCCGGACGGCTCTGTAAGGTTCTGAAGGGAGGGTGTTGGAGGAGGGGGGTGAGGAAGGTTGGGTTGTTGCGAAGGCGGTGGCCAGGATTTGTGGAGATTTAAGGGCGGTTACATGCAAAAGAGGGCGTAGCATTTTAATTCGTCTTATCTGGTTTGATGGGTTCGTTCGGGCAGAGTTTGTTAATGGCAGGGATGGGCGGAGCTGTAGAGTGTAAAGGTGTGGCATCTGCGTCGTATTTAATGGGGGAGAGGGGGCATGGGGGAGCAGGGGCAGTGGGTGGCATGCGCTGGCACCCATCAGAGCAGGCGCATCAGAGGTGGGTACGGAATAAACGACTGAGACAGAGACACATGCAAATGCCGACCTTAGCCCCCCCCAAATACACACACACACACACAACCCACACACACGCACACACACACACACCGCCCCTACCCGTCACCTCCCTCCTCCTCTCCTCCCTCTTTCTCGGTCCCGCCCATGATGGCGCGTGCATCAGTGTTGTTGTCACAGCAATGCCTCTGCTCTGCTCTGCACTCCGCACAGAGGGCCAATTACCCGAGAGGGGCTCCCGCTGAGGCTCATGGGAAAGCTGCGTCGCGGTCCTGACATCAGAGGAAGGTGCAAGGGCAGCAGCGGGCCCAGTGATGCATGCTTGTCCCCAGCCATGGCTAGAGGGGAGGTGTGTGTGTGTGTGTGTGCGTGTGTAGGAGACAGGGGTGCTTTTGGGAGGGGTATTTTTGGCAGGGTGAAGGGACGGGATGCAGTTCCATCAGAGAGAACCACCCTCCCTCCCTCCCCCCTGCCACCAACCCCCACCCCTCCAAACCCCACACCCTCCTGCCTACCCCTGTTCCCGCTCGCGCTTATGGCAAAACTCATTTGTTTAAGTATATACCATCTGGAAACAGCACAGATGATAGGAGACCCTTATGGAGGAAAAAGAGGGAGAAAGAGAGAGAGAGAGAGAGAGAGAGAGCATATGTTGGCATGCTGGAGGGACAGAGAGAGACAAAGAGCAAGATAGAGAGTGTGTGTACCATATGTGTGTGTGTGAGATTAAGTGAGACAGAGGAAGGATGATGAGAGGGGTTAAGGGAGATGACAGGAGAGAGAGAGAGTGTGTGTATGTGCAACTACTTGTGTCTGAGTGTGTGACACTAAAAGAAAGAGAGACAGAAAGAAAATCAGTGAAATAAAAAGAGGAAGAGAGAGAGAAAGACTGTGTGTGTGTGTGTGTCTGTGTATGTGTATGTGTATGTGCGTCTGCGTACAGTTGTGTGTGTGTGTGTGTGTGTGTGTGTGTGTGTGTGTGTGTGTCTTGTGTGACACAGCACTGGTGAGCGGGCAGGAGGCTGTAGAGGGCTATCAGAACATGTTCCCATCAAAAGGAGCTGCAGCAGTGACATGCCAAATGTAGACAACGCTAATCATAGCTCCACCTACCTTACACCACCCAGCTATGTATGTATGTGTGTGTGTGTGTGTGCATGTGAGTATGTGTGCGTGTGTCTGTGTCAGTTTCTGTGGGTGCGTGTGTGAGCATCATCTGTAAACTGATACAGTCACATATTAGCTCAAAAATTAAGGATGCCAGGGACTGGTGCTCCTGCCGCTCTTAATACAGTGAGTCACCCTGAAATATGACAAATAAATAACAACAACCTCTGGAGGATGCTGTTGGAGGCAGCAATGGAAATCTACACACGAGGAAATAAAAATACCCCTTTTTTACATGGGTATTCTGACCCATGATTTTATAATACGTAGATAGCTCACTGCCATTGTGCCCCCCCCCCCCCACACTTTTTTAGTTGAAAACGTACAATTTCCATCTTAAATGATTCACTCCATTCAGAAAAATTAAATGAACTTTTTCATTCAAAAGCAGCACAGCCTCATTCAAACTGTGCAGATTGTCGTGTTGTGGATTCAAGCATTTCCCAATTGCCACAGTATAATTTTCTGCCCATTGATGCATTTCTTTTGGACTGAGGAGTCAGCTAAAAGGCCCCTCCACGTCTCCCTCTGCATTTGGATGTGTTGATACTGGGGGATGATTGAAAAAGAATGGCATTCCTTTTGATCATATCAATCAGCAGCTATCAGGTTTCCTTTGGCTGAGGTTACACATCAATTAATGTCCGTATGCAGAGCAATTTGATCCTAGCTGTGAGCTTCAGCACTATCTTATATTACGAGAAAATGTGATAGTTGCTCAACACCTTTGTAATATTCTGTGTATGCAGAATGGTTAAGGATTAGTTTTCTGAATTGCTACACTGCCACTACCATATGAAAGGGCTGGACACCTTCTCAGAAATTTATGTTTTTCATATAGTGTTTTAAAATTATGTTCGAAAAGATATTAGAGCTTTTTGAAATCTATCTTTTTTGCCATTTATATTTTGCTTTTATTTATAAGCACCGTCACGTTTATGTGTAAAGGATCTGTTTTAAAATTGTCTAATCTCTTCACAAAGGTCTAGAAATCAATTTAATTTGAATCGCACATCTCTTTTCTACTTACCCCATGTCTGTGAGAGAGGGTGGAAAAATTGAGCTGAGATGACGGTGACATTTGAAGGTCAAGGACGTTTAGAAAGCGGTTCGCATGTTGATGTAGAGGCGCAGACGAGCAGTTAAACGCTTTGATTATACACGACTTTACGCGTGCTGCTACTGGTGTGGTGCGTTGCTCGTGTTTTCCGCGCGCTGTCTCCACAGTCATGTAAGTTTGAAGACCACTCAAAATAAAGGCACGGAATTAAAGCCCGCGCCAGGCATGCAAAACGAGCGGAAAGGGAAGTTTAAGTACCATGGACAGCGCTATAAAAAAAATCCAAAACAGCGTGTTTTAGCTAAGAAAATACATCTGTACAGTGAAGTTGCAGAATGAGAGCTTTACTGATATAAAACCTGAAACAGTTATGGGAAAGAAGTTAGATAAAACAGTTTAATACAAATGCATGTTTAGATGCAGCAACAGAACAACAATAGAAACACAATTGTCTTTTCTTGAGTAGTTATTGCCGACTCTATGAACTTTACAGAGATTGCAATATCGTTTTATTAGAGTTGGACATTAGTGTTTCTAAAATACCTTGGCTACAGTATATCTCATTTTAGTATATACTCCTCTTAAGCGTATTCATAAGAAAATATACATTTTGTTCAAGTTTTAAAAGTAAATTACATACTAATTAGTTGAAACCACGTGTCTCCTGTCTATTAATATGCGACTATTTTCTTGCAGGGGGCAGCTGTCAGAGATGAGCAGTATTGTGCTGGACCATTACGCCACTCTCGTCATGGATGACCCCAAACCACATATCACATCAGCCTGACAGAGGAGATGAGCTTCCTCTTCCTTGCATACGTCTCATGAAGTCCTTAAAATGTGTGATCCTCGAGTACAACATTTCTACTCTGGACTTGCAGTTTGCCCAGAAAGTCGCAAAAGCCACTCTTATTAATATAGAAGTGCAACATTTGGCCATGGTTTTGTAACGTGATAAATAACTTGGAGAGAATAAGTTCACATGTCCTTCTCATGCCCAATATATGGGCATTTTATTTTATGTTTTGACAATTGAGGATTCTTGAAGAGAATCCCTTGTTCATATCACTCATACGATTATAGAGAGGACAGTAAAGCAGCGGGGGGAAAGGGGGGTAAAATATTTCAATCAGGATTCTTATGGCGAATAACTTTTTTTTTTTTTACTCAATAAATCATTTGGATGTCACAAATAGGCGCCTTAGTCCGCTCTCCAGCGGATGAAATAATTCGAGTCTGCCTTATGTTATTAGTTTATGGGCCATGAGATTAGATGGGAATATGAGACAGAGAAACAGCGCCGGCGACCATTAATCAAACGGCAACTTCAGGGGGCGTCAAAGGATTCCCGGCTCAGGAAATGATTCTGTAGATGAGCGGGGAAATGAGAGTTGTGCTGTGCCGTGACAGGGCCAGACTTTCAGCAAAGGAACTTTTCTAGCAAACTCTTTTTCAACGGCATAACATTTCTTAGTCAGTGATTCCTCCATACATACACTCGCATCAATAACTACACATCTATTCTAACTTTTAGATTTTAAGATTTTGGCAAGTAAATTATTTGGTCTGCTGTCGCTATTTGGCACAACTATCGTCTCCATCATCAGGCTATTGAGTAAATAACTCCTTTAAGTAAAAGTCTACTTTAACTTTGGTATTTACATACACCCAATTAAACCATTCATCTTTTGCAACACTGTATTGAGACACAACTTGACAAATGAGATGTTCTTTAGCGTTAATACCAACATTCGCGCTCACTTTTTAGTCACTGGTATTTTGCCCTATATAGTTTTCTTTGGATATGAAAGTTTACAGTTGTCAAATGTGTTTCCAAAGTGAAATCAAGACCATTCAAGGTTATTTTATAAACACACGTCATGAAATGACATGCCGCAAGTTTATGAAATGTTCTTAACAGCCTTCATGTGTCAATGGCATCAGCGCGAGCAGGTGTTGTAACTGCTCCTGTAACCTAAACTACGCGAAACTGTCACCCCGCATTTCCAGCAGCAAACACCTGTCAAAAGATACTCTCCACTTTGATAATGGCTGCCTGTCAATACAGACGTGATCAGTCAGGTTTCATCCCAGCTGATTTGTTTTCCGTAACAGTTGAACCAGGGGGACAGACTGCAAACATTTGTACTAACGTTGCCTTCGAAATTCACTATAACGGGAAGATGTATTAATTAACTATAGACAAGAAAATGTAATGGAGGAAAATTCCATGCTTTTCAACCATAAATACATATTTGATTCAGTGATTCAGTTATTTGGCTTGATCTTAAAAGAACTACCAAAAAGTTTAATAGAAACAGTTGCATGGCAAATAGCAACAAGACACAGAGGGATATTAATCACATTTTGTCTGACGATTTTCACCCTGGCACTTACGTCATCTTCGCGGTGTCAGAGGGTGGGTGACATATGGCAAACGTGTGTATAGACATGTTGTTCCACCTATTCTCTCCATCGCCGTGGAGAAGTGTGCATTTGCGCATTACCATACCTAAGCGCGCTCATTCTTAACGGTCATATGTGACCCAAGCAATGAAAGGGCTTATCAGTATATGCTACAGTTTGACGAGTACTCAAAAACAGTACTGATGAGTGCGTTCAGGAAACACATGTAGTCTGTACCTTTTGGCTTAGACTCTGACTGTTCACTCTCGCTTTAGGAAAGACGGTCAGTAAAATGTGGCAACAAAAAGTTAGCATAAAATAACAAAAGCGAGAGCAGCATTTTATCATCCATACTACTTCCACATTACACGTGCCAATTTGGGGTAAGCAATTAAAATTCCTTGGAATATGTTCCAACTTTGTTTTGGATCTTGGATATCAGGGGGCAGTTCTCGCAGAGAGAGGGGGTCCTGCGCAAAATTACGCCGTCTTCTCTCATTTGTTAGCCGATTCCATCAAAAAGTTACCTATTTATAGGCTGCTCTGCGCAACAACCTGGAGGCATCCAAAAAAAGCCCGGTGCCGATTGAAGCCGCAAAGTGATCGACACCTGAAGCGATCTCCGAGCACTCTGCAGAATAGAAACAGACAAACTGCGCGAAACAGCCAATTAGTGTCCATAAGACTGCTCGTCACCATGTGAGTACCCACATAATTGTGCGAATGCGTTAAAATATTAGTAACGGTTATATATTCCTGGTGGTCATATGCGTTGTTTTCGGTAGATTTGCAGAGGGTGCTTGCGCTCTTCCCCTCTGTATTGGCGCGTAACAGTCAGTGTATCACAACCACTGTTAATTCCGGGTAGGCTAGTTGTCACAGAGGAGCGGGTAATTTCTCTCACTGCTACGTGCTTTTCCAGTTCTAAAATCACACAGAAATGTGGATTTAAACAAATGTGAGAATGTTAAGAAATTCACTTTATTGCCGGCTAATAAAAGATCAAAATATACACATTTCCATTTTATTAAAGTAAATCAGATTTACATATTATTAATACATAAGAGTAAAGATCGCCTTAGAAAATCCCGACAGAAAAAAAATGATTTTCACACGCTTGTATTCCCTTCAGGTGAATAAGAGCGCTAAAATCAGCGTGCACGACTGGTTGTGGTGCACAGGTATGTGCGCGCACACAAAGGCGCGCGCATTCTCTCTCTGCCTCTCTATGTCTGTCTCTCTCTTTCACACGCACACACACGCTCACCCTTCTAAACAGACCCATGAACAAAAATCACACACACACACACACACACACACACACACACACACACACACACACACACACACACACAGTGTTTCCAAATCTGGCCCAACGTGACAAAACAGCTGGCCGAAACAGTTAAAAAAACACAATATTATAAATTCAGTGTAAGTAAAAGTCAGTTGGTTTGCCCACACATTCCCAAGCCAGAATTCACAACATATACAATAGTTTGGTTAGATGTTAAATGTTTTAATCGCCCGCAGAAGAGTGTGTCGTGTGCTTCTGGGGATTTATAGATTTATGTTGGAGCTGTTGAATTATCACGGAGGTAGCTTTAATCTGGTGATTACATTTGATTTAATTTTCATAATAATTAAAGCGAACCATCACTAAAATTAAAAGAGGGGGACACACCTCGGATGAAAGGCTCCTCTAGTATTTGTGCACGCGGCTCTACCGCCTGCGAATACTGATGAAGTGATTAGATTGATAGACGCGAGGCTAGACAGAAATGATTAAATTAGCATATCACAAATTCCTCGTTTGCCGAAAATCCCGGTCGCCTGCCGTGGCCGGAACAGGGCGCCGGCTCAGCGGGTCTCTCTCTGCGAGGATTAAACCTGCCATAGCAAGGCAGAGACAGATCTGCAGGGACGAATCTGCATTAGGTGGCAGCAAAGAGACTCGGTATCTCGGTATGTACACCCGGCCATGTAGGAAGGGACGTGGGTCTTTGCATTGTGTACTCAAACGCTACAGGAATATGTGCACAGGCCTATTTTACACTAAGAAAGGAAGAAAAAAAAAACAGTTTTGAGAGAGGACATAATGGGGGCGGGTTTCTTGCATTGCTATGCACTCACAACAGCCTTCATCGATTGTTTTTATTTATTTATTTATTTTTACAAAAATTTAAAGTAATGTCTCAGCAGATTCCAGCCTATATGAATAACCCGATACAGGTTTCAAATACCTTACTGAGATGTTTTTCTCTTATTTTCTCCAAGTGAGTTTGGGTCCAACAGGTCATACACATCGAATTGTTTCCCGAAAACATCTTCATCGACAGAAAATGTCAATGCATTGCGGCAGTTAGGATTTTATTATGAGGTTATTTGCAATTACTACTGCGTTTTGTTACATTACTGGTGAATATATAACACTTTGCTGTAGATTCATTGCACAGATTCATGTTTTTCCTAAACACACACAGCCTGAAACATTAAGAGCAGCAAGAAAGTAGTCCAGAGCACACTCTGTACTCTCACAAATGCTTAACATCTCCGAACTGACAGGATTGCTGCCTCAGACGTGAACGCGTTCACCTCTACTGTGAAACGCCACAAAATGTTTAGTGCGAATGAAAATATGAGCACTGTTGTTGCAAACCCTAACAACTACAGGTTTAGTGCATGGCCTGTGTGGTACTGTGTTGCATATGCAAATACATAAGGAAATGCCACAAATAAAGCTTTGTACATTCCATGGTACTGTTGGGAACTCTCCAAGGTGCTGATGCTAAAAGAATTCACTGAATGGGACTTTTTTTGTGGTGCTTGATTGTTTCTGGAACCCTGGCATTCACATCCTTTCATGCCAGTTTTCTGTCTGAGGCCAAGAATACAAAGTTTACAAACATTCAAATAAATACATTTGAACAATTTTAAAATTATGTCAGGGATTAAAAGAAAATATTTCTCTAAAATCAAACATGAAATGTATTTCATTTAAATATCGATGTAAGATTTCTCTAGGGTATCCACATGATATACATAGAAAAATCAACAGAAAGACAGACAGACAGATAGATAGATAGATAGATAGATAGATAGATAGATAGATAGATAGATAAAACAATATTGCTAATAGTATGCAAAAAAATATTTCAGCACTAACTAAGTAATCATTTTTTGGAAGTAAAGATTTAATATGATTTCTATTCTACAGTCATAAAGTATAACTTCTCTTTTCATAAAAAGAGCACATGTGTTAGACTGTGTATAATTACGTTACCCTCGTGATTTCAGAACCACTTATATTTTATTTTACTTACTGTGGGATTAGTGCAGTACCCTAGAGAAGCGACCACCCTATGGACATGTTTTCCATTAATTTCTACTGCTTTGTGTAGAGAGTGGAGTGTGGTGCTAATTTTATTTAATGTGAGCCATCTCACTTTTTAAAAACAAGACAGATTGATTTACTGAATGAGTAAGGAGTCCAGATCCAATTAGTTTTACGTTTAATAAATAAGTCATAAATCCAATCAGCCATGTATTAAGATTCACGGTTTAGGGCATGGAAATATATTTCTTCCAAATAAATTATTAGCGCTAAGACATAAATAAAACCAGCAAATCTAAAGAGGTACTGTTACCGCATAAACAAAGAACACTGGCCAGGGGTGTCCATGCAACTAAGTAGAAACAAGGTGGAGGGAACAGAAAATAGGCTGGTGCTGGGAGGGGTGTAGAGATCTATGTGTGTGTGTGTTTGGTATGTTCAAGTGGGGGTTTCATTTTCGTATTTTCTTCACCCCTGGGGATCTATCTTGGGGGGGACACTTGAGGAATGGACAAATTCAAATGGTAACACTTGGGTGTTGTCTGACTTCCTGCCTCCTGTCTGAAACACTGAAACAATACAGCATGGCTATATCTGTCAGCCAGGGGCCTGGCGTCAGGCAGCCGTCGCCAGCCTCTCCTCTCTGGTCTCTTGCACCGTATCGCACTCAAGTGCAAGCAGTTGATGGTGTTAATAGCAGAACATCCAACGCACAAAGCCCTTCTGTTTATTAATATACTTTTCCTGGGGCTCTCACAAGTGTGTGTGTATGTGTGTGTGTGTGTGTGCGTGAGCTGGTGGTGGTGGTGGGTTTGAAACTTAGGATGTGACCTCGAACAGGCGTCTCTTTGCGTCTCCAGAGGTGTCTTGTGGAAGTTTTGAGAGGCAGTGTGCAACAGAGATGAAGCACAACTTTAGTACTGCGTCAGCTAAAGTTGGTGGATTTGGTTGCATAGGGGCCCAGGGTTTGTGTCTGGTACCTGATTGATTGTTCCCGGGTAATTAGGGTCCTGTCTCCTTCCTGATCCTCAGTCACCTGCCTTGACACCCCTAAAGTTGATCATGCTCACTGTACATTGTCTCACCTGAGAGGGACTTAGAGGCCTCTCGCAGAGGTATAGAGGAAAAACTTAGGACAGATATCACACCATCTCTTGACCTTTAAGATTAAAACACTTAAACGCAAGGTCAAAATCAAAGGAGGATTCACAGGATACCAGGAGTAGCGTACTGCAGTACTGAAAATGCATTGCGTGAGTGTGTAGGGTGTCACCCAGCATATACTATGAGTAGCGTACTGCAGTACTGAAAATGCATTGCGTGAGTGTGTAGGGTTCCCAGCATATACTATGAGTAGCGTACTGCAGTACTGAAAATGCATTGCGTGAGTGTGTAGGGTGTCACCCAGACAGGAAATCATAAATCATAAATTTCAGGATGTCTAAAAATATTCAGCATGAAGACAGAAAAGATATATCATGTTATTATCAAGTGTGATTATTAACAGTTTTCACAAAACATTTCACTATGTCCAGTGAACAAAGGGTATTCCTTTGTGCATGGTTTTGCTTTTCCTTTTTTTTCTTTCTCTCTTTTTTTAAGAAAATGAATGAATACTAGGTGGGGACATTGTAAGAGAGGAATGTAATAGCTGGATTTAAAAATACTACCAAGAAATTGCACTTGTATGTCATTAAGGTTGGCATCCTGCATGCAGAGGTATACGAACAATAGTTTGTAGAACAATAGTCAGGATTTAATCTTCCTTAAAAGGACTTAATGTTCCTTAAGGCAACATTAACTAAACCGAGTGGTCTTATTGGTAACCTATTAACTGTAGAACTTAATGCCACCTAATGATTGATTCGCAGTACAGAAGTTGTAGGGGTTAATGGTCTGTTCATGTTAACTGCTGCTTTGAAAAGTTGAGAAAATGTATAATGCATGAATGCTTGGAAGTTTTATGATTTTATGTTCATGGAGTTGAGTAAAAGTTTTCTGACTAGTTCTAGATTTGGCTAATGCTGCAGTTTCAAGAGCAGAGTACAGAGAGTTTCTGAGATTATTTTTTTATTTCATCTATTGCAGCCATAGTGTCACAATACAAAGCCAACCACCAAAATGTTTGACATTACACAGTCTATCTATATTGACATTAAAATGCATTGTGTATTAATTGTTAATTATCTGATGCATTAACTAATGTTGTAGAAGGAAACCTTTTTGTTTACTGTGTTTGTCCAAAAGTTTACACAGTAAACAACTGGACAAACACGGCTCGTGATGAGTCGTATTTTGTTTAACTGCTAAGTTTAAAAACTGAATGCAATCTGCAGCTGGAGAAAGACACATAGAGAAAGTAGTCACAGGAATGTCTGTGCATAAATGATATTCAGCCATTCAGGGGGAGCATGAAGTGGTGCAGGTGGCATCACTCTAACCAAAACTACCACATTTGTGTTTATATGCCCATGGAGACCCAGGTTCAAATCTGACCTGAGGTCAGTTATTAAACCTACTCTTTCCTTATTTCCTATAACTAAGTTAAAGACCTTTTCAACGATCAAAATAAAACAATCCCTGAACGTTTTATTAAACTACTTCCGCTTCATTAGGATCTATCCTGGGGGGGAGGAATGGACTTGAGGAATGGACAAATTCAAATAGTAACACTTGGGTGTTGTCTGACCTCCTGCCTCCCGTCTGAAACACTGAAACAATACAGCATGGCTATATCTGTCAGCCAAGGGCCTGGCGGCATTTAACCTATGGAATGTTAAAGTGGAAGCCCTGTAGGAATAGCTAGTTGAACTCTCTTGAAACGGCCTACACATGGCACTATCTAATATGACTTAAGAAGCCCTAAAATATAACTTAAAAAAGAGATAAACATCAACATGTGTAAATGTGAAGACATATATATATTTAAAACATGTCTCCTCTTACTGCTATGATCCACTGTAGAGCCTGTGCTGCTTTCACATGGCCAGCCTGAGTAGCCTGGCTGGTGTTGTTGGAGTTGATGCCTTTAAAGCTATAAGTGCAGGTGTGGGTGGGTGCCATACGTAACGCTAGCACTCGGGGCCGGGGAGTGCTCGATGACAAGGCCCGCCGTGGGTGGGTTGTTTTGAATAAAGAGGACATGCGCTTAATAATCCCCTGACAGTAAGAGTGAGGCATTGCATTACGGAGCCCACATTTAAATTATCGCATCGGCTTGGCCGGGCTCTGCTTGATGGAACAGATACTGTAGGCTACTACCAACAACACATGTTGTAGACACCGCAGCCTCAGCTGTGCAAGCTGTTTGCTGTCGTTGTAAGGGGCCAACAGGATTTGTTATATTCTGGACTCCAAACATATTTAGGCCTAACACAACTTGTGATTTGTGAACTATGCTTTGTAAATCAGTCACTGCTTGTCAGGTTTATTTGTTTCCCTCTCACTGCAAATTAACTCATAACTCTGTAAGACTGTGTTTAATAATTTCACTTGTCAGGTATTGGGGCATAATACGTGGAGTGTGTTTTGATATGTCTGTCAGAGAAAACATTTCTTGCTGCAGTGAAATAATTATGTGTTTATATGTTTCTGGGTTTTACTTACTGGGCTATTCATACACTCTGAAAGGAACACCATGATTCCAGGGCCTCACAAAGAAACTAGAGGTTGCATGCTTTCCTAATGAATAGTCCTAAGTTAAACCTTGAATAGACCTCACTTTAAAATTGTTGCGTAATTACATTTATATGTATACTATATAACTTAATGTTAAGCATATCAGTGATAAAACATTTTTTAAATGCTTTAAGATTCAAACAGATGGAGCCTCACCAGATGCTTCCCTGGACTGTGTATGCTCAGCAGGACATGGCTTGAGAAGTGTTTGTTGTCAAATTCTGAAATTTCATGGAGCATTAGGTACATAAAGTTGTTTAGCAGTGACACACACAGAAATGGCCTTTAAATAGGCTACATACTATTTGCTAGAAGATTCTTCTTGTCACTATTGATTCTACTCCTGTTGAGAGGTAGGTGACATATCTTGTGTGCCATCTATTTCCCATAGTGGTGATTTAGAAGTGTCCTACAGCAGTGGCTAAACCCACTCAGAATGCTGTGTCACTGTCATTGGTAAGCATAACATTTTAGTCACCTACAGACAACCACACAACTGACCCATTAAGGTGTGTTCATTTTCACTTTGTAGCGGTGTTATGTTTTCTACTTAGTTGAGAGAAGAGACTTGTCATGCTTGTCTGCCGTGTTTTGGTTCGTCTTTCCCTCGCAGTTTGACTCGAAAAACCTCGTGGTGCTAAATGACGTTTTGGGTCAGGCTGAGTACGGGCGTCCCCACTGTGTGCACAGGGATTCAGCAGCATAGAAACGCTCGCTCTGAACCCTCCGCGCCCTTTCCCCTCAACCAGTCCCCTGTTTTTTGCCTTACGATGTAATAACATGCTCATGTTGAAAGAAAGTCTCGGTTGTAGTTAACGAGGTGCCGTGGAAATACTCTGTATTTTTCCCCAGGACCCCTATTTCCAAAGTGAACACGTCCGGTTCAAGGTGGTGAATGTGAGACTGCCAAGCCCGTGCATCCGAGTGGAGTGCACTTTTTCCTGCCTGAAAGCAGCCTCTGTCCCTTTAAGCACCAGTTTACCTGGACACCCGCCACACATCAGACTTACAAGGTAACTGAAGCTTTATATCTTAAGTGCGCATACATTTTATGTGCATCTTTTTTATGGCTCTTTATCTCCTTCTCTTCACATCACGTCTGAAGATGGGGTTGCCATAAAAAAGCAAGCAACACATTCAAATCATTGGCTGATAATCAATTTCACCCACGTTTCAGTTTCAACGCGCGGAGAGTCAATATCCTCAAACAAGAATTTCATATTATACTGTCTCGGGCCATTTATATACACGTCTCACTGGGTGCTTGTTCGCAAGGCTGCTTTCATATATAAAGCGTGCGGTTTCTGGAGCGCGGTCCTGTCACAGTTATCGTAAGTTCGACCTGGTGTCGATCAGCCCGATGCGCATTGTTTGCTAGTGTAGCTCTTGTCCTTGAAATGTTTGGTTACACTGACATGAACACAGTTAGCCGCCCGGGATGAAATAAATTCCTTCCTCGAGCCTGAGAAATTGCTCAATTCTGTTTCGACAGACCGTCGTTTCGCAAACCGCGCGGACGTCTGTCAGACACAAGCACTCTGGACGTGTTGAATTTGATGGGACACCCGCCTGGTTGTAACGCAAGCTTGAGGCGTGCTGCAGTTTCAACCAATATAAATCACCAACACATCTCTCCTCGTGAAATAGTCGAAGTGCCCTTGCTGGAACCGTACTTTATTCAGCCTGGTTACATAGCGCGCATAAGGGAGAAGTTACTGTCAGTACAGCTGCCATGGGCAAGAACATTTACCATAATTGGTGACAATTTCCTAGAGCTGTCCTGTAGTCCAAACAGCTGTAAGAGAATACGTATAATAATGTTTGTAAAATAAATAAAAAAACTATCTATCTATCTATCTATCTATCTATCTATCTATCTATCTATCTATCTATCTATCTATCTATCTGTCTGTCTGTCTGTCTATTTGTCTGTCTGTCTGTCTGTATGTCTATCTATCTGCTTTCTGTCTATCAGTCTATCTATTTCCATATCCATCTTTTTGGGATCTGACTTTCTCCCTATTGTGCAGGTCTTACAATGGTAGTTTGGTAATGATTAGTGGGGAATCTCAGCAGTGTTCTGTTTTACTGGGTGTCTGAAGAGCTGATTTGTAACAGAGTCAGGAAATATGAGCCGTCCTAAAATAGATGTATCCATTTCTTTGTTTGTTTGTTTATTTGTTTGTTTTCTGGAGCTTCTTTCCTAAATTGGGTCGAGGGGCATTTTTTACGTCAGACAGGGGCATAAGGGGAGTAAGGAGCAGAGAGTGGTCGGATCGTGAAAGTCAGCTCCCGTTTCTGGCTTTGACTTCCCTGAAATGTGATGCTGCTGCTTTTCAGTAAAGCTGCTCTTTTCTGCAGGCTTGCAACCGGAGATCAGCTGCTCCTCTTCTCTGCTCTGTGTGCATACACACAAGCACAGAACAAGCCGGTCAGTAGCCCTCTCTCTCCCTCTCTCTCTCACACACTTACAGATACACACACATAGACACACACACACACACACACGCACGCACACACACACACACACACACAAACACAAACACATACACACTCCCACTCTCTCTCTCTATCCACTCCCTCCCATCTTGTCCCCTCTCTCTCAACACACACACTTGCCAAGACAGGTCCTGCTTAATGATTTTGAGAGAAACGCTCAACCTCCTCTGATTCGCAGCAGCCGAGGGGAGAGACCAAGCCCGTTTGCTGTGGCCGCCCCTGCTGGAAGAAGAGAGAGAGTGAAAAAAGAGAGAGAGAGAGGGAGAAAGAGAGAGTGGAAGCGTGAGGCAAAACGAGAGAGTCGAGACGCGACCGGCGACCGAACTGTCCTTGTCCTTGAAACTGCACCAGAAGTCAGTGAGGGAAGCCAGGAAGCGGCGTAAGTAAGGTGCACCCAAGACAGGGTGTGTGCCAGCGTGGTGTGTGTGGGTAAACTGCTGCTCGTCAGAGACCTGCCAGGCAGGGAAGCCAGAGGCGTCGTTGGAGGATGCGTGGCAATTGTGTTTATGTGCCTAATGTTTTTGACAGGGGATTATATCAGAGACAAAGTGGCGTATGTTTCAGAATAGGATGCCAAAAACTTTTGTGAACACGACTGCTGCCGCTCAGCCATGTAGGACAGCCGACAGCGCTTGTGTGTTTTCTGTCTCAGTCTCTGAGAGCTCGAAGATGCCTCTGAGATATTGCTTTTGTGTGTGTGTGCGTGTGCAGTGGATCATCTTCCTGCATATCACGTCTCTGTTGTGACAGTAATGTTTAGTAGGTTAACCTGGAGGTGAGGGGACAGGCACATGGATGCATAGGGAAGGGAAGGCCTGTCTGACTGCATGTCTGCCTCCCTGCCTGCCTGCATACCTGTGAGCCTGCTAGACACTTTAGGAGAAAAAAGCTCTCCCACGCTGGAATTGTTGGCGATGGTGATTGTTGATTCCAAGCACATATTTTGCAAATGTAGAAATGTCGAGCTGTTTGTCTCTGTCCCTCTATCTTGGGTCGTAATCTGCCTGTAATTATTTAGAGCGTTTGAAAATCCTCTACAGCTATGTGTGGGTTGCTTGGCGTGTTTTTTTATTTTTTTTTATTTTGGCCAGCCAATTGAGGTCACACTCAATTATTTAAATATTCACTAACCATCTACATATTTGCCCTTATCACGCCGTTGGACTCTACTGGGAATAACGAAAACACGTTGAAATGAAATGTCTGTAGATGATGCGGTATGTTTTTAGCGTGGTATCACAGGCTCATGTTATAGATAAATGAATCTTCCTACTCTGTGAATGCATTAGCTATCTCTATTGATATCCTGGGTCTCAAATATCTCTTCTGTGAGTAGCACACACACTCTGATGTTGCATTCCGTCATCCTCTAGATGTTGGGATCTGGTAACCAAAGACTCAGGGGCAGAATCCCAATGTTAGCCCTAAGCCCTATGCCAAGCACCCTGAAAACATTTAACTGGCACAAATGGGCATCTTTATTTGCTGATTCATGCCACCTAAAGAGATATTCTAGAGCATTCCAACCCATAGCCCTATTGTTCAAAGTCACAAAGTGCTGTCAGTAGGAAAAAGAGCAAGAGAATGTGTGCCCCATTCAGTTGACATAAGTAGCTGGTTTACTTTTCAGTTTATGCTGTACCAAATTTTCTTGTTCCTTTTCCTATCAATAGCATTTGGTGACCTCAAAAAACGGGATTATGGGTTGAAATGCTTTTGAAGATTAGGATTTAGGTTTAAGGAAGGCATCTAGAAGCTCTTCCTGCGGACATATCTGTTGTGAAAAGCGGCTACCAGGAAAGAGATGTATCAGTATTCTAGGATGCAGGTGACATGATGTTGAATGGGAATTAGCCACCATGGTCAGATGGTAGGTGTTCCAAGTATGGCCAAGCAGTTCTCTTTTACCCCTCACCATTGGAGGTGTAAGGTGTGTGTGTGTATGTGGTGGGGGTGACAAGCCTTTTAGGGTCTTCTCCCATTGTTTCAAGTCTTGTGTTTGTACTGCATATCTCTGTGGTTCTGCTAAGCCTCTATTTACTTCTAATCCATGGTTTGCTTTGCAGAGCGAAAGGCTTCTGAAATCCTGTGGACTCACAGCAAAGTTGATCTTGTGATTAGTATTCGTCTGTCATAATGTATCCATCAAGTTAAAGGGGCCCTAGCCTCGGCTCTTTCAATGTATTCTTGAGCATGCCAGCGTGTGTGTGTGTGTGTGTGTGTGCGTGCGCTGGTGTGTGTGTGTTCGTGTGTGTGTTTAGTTTAGGGAGGATTTAAATCCAGAGTTGAGGGAAGACCCTGTGCATTCATTTAGAATCATAGAGGTCTTTTGATTTGCCAGGAAGTTGGTCATCTAAATTGCATGAAGAGTCTGCCGTGGTCAGATGAGCATCCATTAATTGTCTTGAGGAGAAATTTTTAGAAACTTTAGAAATTATGGCATGCTTCATGGAATACTTTCCGACTCTACACAGACCACTTTTACTTCTTAGTACAAGTAGGCTTTTAATTAGCTTTGAGGAGAATGAGATTAGTGACATTGACTCCACTACAAAAACAAATGCGTGAATTAAGGGTGTCTGATAAACAGTAGCACCCACTGGACTCCCCTTGTGTGCCAATAACAATGTCATGCTGAGTTTTGAGTTGTTTTTTTGTGTTGTTTGGGGATAACTATCACACATTTTTGGCAGAGACCATTAATCTTGAGTGGTGTTGTCATATTAGAATGTATTGCATCATGGCTAGCCTCGTTGTTTATCTAGTCACTTTTGTCTGTAACTTTCAATGATGGAGGCCCAAAGTTTGAGTTGTGGCTGCGCCAAGTGAATTAATCTCCAATGGTTTATTAGTGCAACATCTCTCCTTCTCTCTCTCACTCTTTCTCTCTGAAGGATCCTTCGCCTGTTGAATAATTAACCAGCAGACTAAACAATGTTGGAGATGTATCCTATAAATCTGACCACTGTGTCGCGTCGTGAATATTACAAGTCCTCTCCTCCTTCTGAGACAGGAAGACCATTCGCCTGAACAGAAAACCCTTCCATTAGCGGGCACCAGAGAAGCCATTTCAGCTTGTTGACAAATTATAATTTGTCTTTAATTATGTGCACTAGGAGTCACTGAGGAAAGCTGCACACTTTCGTCTTTTAATGAATGCTTTGTATGATAATGTCAGTCATGTGAATTAATTCATATTTTGGTGTTACTTTGACTAAATTGGGGTGGACTACGTTTGAATAAGTACATGAAAATAGCACACAATACAATACACAACATAACACTGCAAAAACAACAACAACCACAAAATCAGTTTTCAGGAATATGAAAATAGAAAAACAGAAACAAAACAAAACAAAGCTGACTGAAAATCCGGAGCTGATTTTCCCCTCTTTTTCTTTCAGTACCAGGGAAACCCTCTGCCTCTCTATAAGTGTGTTACACCTACCCTCAAATTCTTAACAGATCGATACCTATAGATCGGCTAATTGGAAGCCATTAGTTATGGGGTTTATAAAGCTAGTAATTATTGTGTGTAATCTTGCAGAAAATTAAATTTGGAGTTGTGTACAGTGCATGGGTAAGAAGTTTTGCATTTTTTTCCTGCATACACTGTCTGTCAGCAAGACTCACCCTATATATATTCTTTTGTGTTGCAGCGTCTGGGATATTGGGGTTTTCACTTGTGTGTGTGAGTGTGTTTGTTTTTTTTTGTGTATGTGACTGTGTATGTGTGTGTGTTTTGTGTGTGTGTGTGACTGCATATATGTGTGTGTGCGTGTGTGTGTATGTGTGTGTGTCAGCACCCAGGCTATGGGGTTTTCACTTGGCTGGAGGTGGTCATGGAGTCTGATTAGGAGAAGCATAACATGTGAGGTTTCTGCCTTTCAGAGAGCTGGAGGACAAATCACAGTTAATAATCCACCTCTAGATTGGAGCTGTTTGCTTGTCATTTACATACCTTCTGTTATAATATTAATGTTGGTTTATGTAGCGCCAAGTAAATCACAGTTTTAAATGCTGAGAGACACTGTTCTTAGTAGGCATGCCAGAAAGAATCTGCATGAAAAGAGTCAAGGTCAGGAGTGTGTGTGTGTATGTGTGTGTGTGTGTGTATACAGTGCTTCTTGTGTAGTTCCCCAAACACGGCAGTATCTCATATCCTTACGTCTTGCTTGCATAACCTTAGCTCTTTCTGCAGCTGAATTTGAGACAGAATTGCGGGAAAAGTAGATTTAGACAGGTCCATGTTGGGCTTCTTGGTGCAATAGTCTAAGCTTTTCCAAACGGAAGGGGCTGAACTGAGTGTCTGCCTGAACATAGATTCTTTGTGACAACTCTCAAGCAACCTTTCAGAAATCTGTTAAAAACACACCTTGTGCGCCAATAGTTAAAACCTGAGAAATATTTTATGATACGTACAGTGTGCTTCTTAAAGTCTCATAGGCAAAGTTCTGATAATTGTTAACTATTTCTTGAATTGCAAGCAAACACAGTGAACACATTGACAGTCATTTTATTTTGGCATCATCTCTTTTTATCATGATAACAAAAAATGCATAATTTGCACTAAATGTTTGTCAGAATGAGTGAATGCCTTTAGCACTGTGGCCTTACAGGATATACATACATCAGAAAGGTTTTGGAAAATAGGCACCACTAGTGTTATGTGATGCTATTTAGAATTTCTGTTTTGATTGGTCAAAGCACTCACACTTTGCATTCCACGTTTGGCACTCGGATTCCATTGTTTCTAGAACATTCCTGGCTCAGCCGTGACAGCAATTCCTCTGCGCTGTGATCGTGGGAGAAATCCCCAAGATAAGATCGTGCACACTGTGGATGGTTCGGTGGCAGGGCAAACTCATGTAGGCATGACATGGCCATGTTTAGATGTCCTGGTTATTAGTGCAGCGCTTTAGAGCCTGAGATGTAATCTTCACTCAGGGGCTCCGTTTGATATCACTCAAATGCCTCTCTTCCACAGTCATATTTCGATTATACTGCTGCTGAGCACTCGCCATCAGCTATTAAGAGTGTGTTGGCTGGCAATAACTAATAAGGAAAAAAATGTAATGATCATTTGTGGTTTGTTGGGAAGAACTACTGTTTAGGTGTGAGTAACACTGTCTCTGCCTGCGTTTGGGAATGTCCTGTTAATTAGGCCAGTTTAGGGGAGGTCAGATGCCATTCATTTGTAGTTACATTGGCAAGGGTCCATAGAGCAGTGTTGGTATGAGCATCTGTACAGGACACATGATATCATTAAACTTTCCAGCACTTAATTTTAGGGACCATGTGGCAACCACTAATATATAACCAGAACCGTCATGTGCTGTATGAACACCCTGAAGGGTTGCAGTAAGTACAGTTGATCATTAATCGACCCTCCATTAAACATTTCCCCACACCTATTGAAGAGGTCATTTACGATGAAAGTGACCTTAGATTTAAACTAACAAAGAGAAAAAAAAACCTGTATGTATTTGGGTGTTTTTAGATTAATTGATTTGGTAAGCTGAATAAATTTAGTTGATTGTGTACACAAGACTAGACCATTTCAAAATACAAGCTAGTAAATTGGTGATGTTAGCTTCATGCCAAGTCTGAAGCAGTGTTATGACAATAAATGACAGAACGGTTTTGTAATATTCGTTTAAATAATAATAATATGAATAGATTTATGCTGTACTGTTAACGTTGGTGTGTTTTAGTGTGAGACAACAAGAATAAACCGAACATATGTCTGGATGACCTTGTGTCAAATTCAGCTTGGAAACAGCAAACCTGTGGTTCCATTTTGTAGTGTAGAATCAAACTCTCAAAAATAGCTCCAGAAAATAAATGCGTGATATGTTCAGAGACTGATGACGGAGAGCCTACTAACTGTATGTTCCCTATAAGCCTGTAATAGGCCTCTTGTCCTCTAAGCTTGCTGTGGCCTCTACTCGACAGATTTAATGTCCTCTCTCTCCATCTCTCTCTCATTCTCTCTCGTCACATTTTCAGGATGAATATACACACATATGTCCTGCTCTTGTGTCGAGCCAGGCGAGTGTCACTCTCTCTCTCTCTCTCTCTCTCTCTCTTTCTCACACACAGATGGCCCAGAACTATGACTGAATAAAGCCTAGACTCATTCTCCCTCTGCTGTTACGCGGAGCGGGCACTTTTTGTTTTGATTCAGCCCTTCTGTGTTGGCCCACAAATGTGAACCCATGGCCCTTCTCCTGGCTGCATAATATGGCGTGTCAGTGCTTATGCCCTCTCTTTTGCAATAAAAAAGCTGTGTGTGTGTGACAGAGTGAGAAGACAGCGTGTGTATGTGTGTGTGAGAGTGTGCAAGAGGGAGTGTGTGCGAGTCTGTGTGTGTGTGTGTGTGTGTGTGTGTGACAGAGAGTAAGAATAGAGCCTGTGTGTGTATGCGTGTATCAGTGTTTGAGAGTGCACGTGTGTACAAGTACGAGTGTGTGTGTGTGTGTGTGTGTCTTGGCTGAAGTTCACGCTTTTTTTTTGTGTGTTTGTTTTTTTGGGGTCTGCCACTAACTTACCAGGCTGATATGCAAAGTGGGTTTTGTTTAGCTGTGTAAATGAAAATTGCTAATCAGTTTTACCCCTTATTTCATGGCGTGTGGTTTCCGGCCCGCCCCCGCCAGCTGGTTAATCATGCACACGCTAAACACTTCATTACGCAGGGCATGTTTGCCCCTCAGCGCTCTGGCACCCAGAAATGAGTTCTTTCTATTTATACAGGTAAGGCGGGGTCAAAGGTCGCTGGGTTGCCAAAGGTAAGAGGGATGAAATGAATACAGCAGCAGAGCGAGCCAGGCCCCTCCCGCCCTGCCTTCTCCTCGCGGTGCTGTGCTGTGCTGTGCTGTGGCGCGTCGTGTCGTGCCTTGGCCCAAGTTAAACCCATCCAACTTAAACAGTTTCCTGAGGAGAAATGAATTGGCACGGTAGGTGCGCTGGGCTGGGCTGGGCTTTCTTGTCTCAACCCCCCCCAGATTGTTCCCGCTGCGTGAGCTTTCTGTGCTGTGCGGCACTGCGTGTCCTTTTGAAGGCGCGAGCACAAATCTCAAGGCGTACTTCCTGCTTGCCACGCGAACAACCCCCCGCACACACACCTCCACAATCCCCCCTGCACACACACCCACGTGCATGCGCGCACACACACACACACATAGACACACACACACACTCTGTTCCTTCTTTCTTATAGTGTCTCTTCACACCTTTTCATGGTGTAATTCTGATGGGAGTTTGGAGTTCCAGAGACACAGTAGAGCACTTCTTGCTCTTCTAACGCTCTCTCTCTCTTACTCTCTTTCTTTTTTCTTTCTCTCTCTCTGAGTTTGGAGAGTTGTCTGTGTTAGCTAGGGAGAAGTTCTGTGTGACCAATGTTTAACCTCCTTCATTAACCCTAAGGTAACCCAGGGGTGTGTGTGTGTGGGACGAGGCCTGTGCACATATGGCTCTCAGTGTGTGTGCGCGCGGCAAGTTGGAGGCCATGCATCCCTCACACACACACACACACAGACACACACACACAGGTGTGCTGGTGCGGGCACGGGCCGCAGCAGGGTGAGAGCCTGCGTGACACGCGTCACATTTGTCGTTGAGTGTGCACATGTTTGAAGCACACAGTACACAGTGTAGTGCAGTAATTATCACCCTCCTCATCCTCATCATCATCATCATCACCACCCTCATCATAGCTGTCATCATCATCATCTATCAGCACAGATATTGCTTGACTCCAGACAGCTACAGCAGAGGTGTTGTGAGAGTTGAAACTTCTTTAGTGCCGCTCCTTTCCTTTCACTGTGTAGCATTGTTTGAGTGTTATTGTGATCAAACAGATTATGGTCAAAACAAATAAATTAAGAATTCTAATATAAAATGTTTTACAGGATTTTTTATTTTTATTTTTTGGCAGGGATGTTTTTCAGTGTTCTAAGAATGTTTTCCAGTGCCAGAAATATTTATACTTATAATACTAATTTGGTATACATTTTGGTATAAATTTCCATGAAGGTTGTATTTATAATGTACTATGAATGCATTCATAATATTTTATAAAGGGTCTATAAAGCATTATAATGCTCATTATAACCATATATACGTAATTTCTCAGACTGGCTTAGGCAGACTTGTGAGCCATAATGAGGAGTAGGGTTGTTTACTGTAATGGGAGCTGAGGATTGCATCTTCTTAAAATCGGTACTGTTAGCTCGACCTGCTTGTCTGTTTTGTCAACTAAATATCTTTGGAATGTGGGCAAAACAAGCCATTTGAGGACATATTTGTGGGGTTTGAAAAATACTAATCAATATTTTTCAATATGTTTTCTACCACTTTACAGATCAAACAACATATCAGTTAATCTGAAAATAATAATCAATAGGTTAATCAATATAAACAATGGATTAACCAAGCATCAAATAACTGTTAGTTGCTTCCCTAACGAGAGTCCAGCCTAATGCTCATCCTTCTCCCAGCTCTCTGAGCTCGTCTGTGGGAGAGTGGGAGTGATAGTGGCTCTGTGTCTCGGTCGCATCCATAACAGGGCCAAGGCGTCCAGTCCAGCTGGCCACTCGGAGACAGCACAGCTGTTTCAGACTTACTCTGAGCGGAGACTACTGACCTTCCCTCACCCCCCCAACCCCAAATTTAAGACCCCCCCACCCCCCACCCCTCCCCTCAGTATTACCCACCCAGGCCACTTGGTTCCTCTCCCATGATCTGGTAGCCCCCTCTACCTCCCTAAAAATACGTCCCGCTCTCCTTGATCTTGTTACCCCCCGATCCTCGGGGCATCTGATTTCAGCCCGGAGGCCCTATTTATAATCTCGGCACAGGGATAAGACATTCCCGCATTAATTCATCAAGTGACCCAGCTGCGCCATGCTGTGTCATATTTTCCTTTGGCCCTAGCACTATGCCGAAGGAGAGGGGAAGGGCTGGTCATCTTCACCCCGTGATGATTTGCTCTTGGCTCTCCGGCCGCGGATCACCTCACCCCTGCGCTAGTATTTTCATTGAAACGGGAGAGCTCTCGTCATCACGTGTATTTACGTATAAATATATAGCCGTGCGGTACATGAAGAGCCGAGTGCGAACTGAGGAAGGGTGGGCAGAGGAGTGAAGGCAGGGGTGTGGTGGGGTGGGTTGGAGTGGAGGGCTAGCATGCTCTCCTCCTCCTCATGTTTTTTCCATTCCATTTCCAGATTAGCACTGTTTACGTCCATTAATAGCTAATTCGCTCATCTTAGCAGATCGAGGCCCACCCAAAGTGCCACCAGCCCTGTCACCTGCACTGGACATAATACTATGCCAACGATGTCATGGAAAGCAAAGTGTAGATTACTTGAGAGATGAGTTTTGCGGAGGAGTTGGTGGTAAATACTACCAGTGTGCATGTGTGTGTGTTTGTGGGGTGTAGTGCTTAGCAGTTAATGCTGTTCTTTCACCAGTTAACTCCCCACCTTGTGACGATCCAAAGGGAAGTGAGAGAGAGGGCTTCATCTTTCCATCTCACTGTATTTCACTCCTCTTCTCCCTCTCCCTCATCTTCATCATCACCCTCGTCATCCTCATCTTCCTCCACCTCGTCCATGGTGGTCAGGTTCCTTGTCAAGTCAGAAGTAGCTTGCAGATGACCTGGATTCTCTGACTACTGTTGGGCCTGTAGGTTAACTGCCAGGAGGTTGGATGCTTGTTTAATTGCAAGAGTGGAGTCCTCCCATGATTCATAGCACATAGTGAATCTAAACACACCTGCTCAGGGCTGTTTGAATGGGAGAGGGGAGAGCTGTGCATGGATTTGTGTTTGTGTGTGTGTTGTCTGGTATGTTCTGTGAAGTCTTTGTTGTTTGGAATTTCACCATGTGTATCTTGTGGTTTGTGACCTCCGCTATTGGTGATAGGTAGCCTGGGTGACCTGAGACTGAGTCTCAATTGAAAAATTATTTGGAAATCCTTCACCTCCTTATTCCCAATGGACATAATCAGCAGTGAATTTAAAAAGTTGGTTCATTACTGAATACTTACCATATTATGCACACAAGCTGGCTTCTACAGTGACATTTGCATACTTGCGTTGACTATGAATCGACCAATCGTGTGGTCACCAGGAGCTACTAAGACAGTAAAATCGCTAAAGTTGTTCATAGAGCATCACTGCTAAAATGTCTGTGTTCACTCATGTTGCTGTAATCTTTCATGACGTGCCGATTGTCATACTATCTGTCACACAGCCAAAGCGCATCACAGCTAATTGGCATAAAGTTAATCAGTTTCGAAAGTTTGCTAAAGTTTTTAGTCTCTCTAGCTGCCCAAACTTTGACCCTGTTTGATCGCTTTTGTTGCTCTTATCACTCTTGTAGCTTTTTGAAGCTTTAATCACTCTTGTCCATACAAAGTCAGTTACTTCCGACATTATTACAGCTTTAGTAGCTCTTTGTGTGAACATGCTGTAAGAAGTTTGTGTCGTAAGTTGTAGAAGAATTCTTTCTGCTCTGTAGAACGTTCAGGTCTGCCAGGAACGGAGCTGTTTCTGTGGGGGAGCAATTTGCAGGTTGGTCTTGGCTGACCGTCCAAGCTCATATTTTTGTAGAGCGATCCGCTCATTTAGCTGCGTGTCAGAGGCCAGAGCTGTGGCTATCTCACCACCTCTCTATTTGTGGCAACTGGAAACATCACAGATCCTCAAGGTCATTAAGGCAGATTGTCACAAATCCTTCTAATATTTTGCTTAACGGTCTTCTGGAGCCCACCTGCCTGTCACATGATATGACCATTTGATTAGCAGATATTTATATCTTCCATGATACATTTCTATAAGCGTGTGTGTGTGTGCTTGTGTCTGTGGTCTGTATGTGTGTGTGTGATGGAAAGCACAGGCCTGGTGGCAGTGTAGAGATGCTTCCAGAATTCAGGGGAGACATGAAAGTAGAAAAGCTCAGCATAACCCCCCGTCCCATTATACACACTCTCTCTCTCACACACACACACATACACACACAAACACATACACAGCTCTGTCTACCAGGGGCTTCCTGTCTCTTCTAGCGGCCGATAAAGGAGAGTGTGGTGGGCTGAGAGCGTTGACTCCCTGAGTGGTGGTGTACACTCTGTGATCTGGCAGCCCTTCATACAGCTGCAGATTCAAAACTCTCCCACTGCTCAAAACACACAGACACACACATACATACACAAATGAACACACACACACACACACTCTACACACACACACACACACACACACACACATGTGCATACATGCGTGCCTGCAGATTAAAAAGTCTCCCAGTGCTCAGAACTCTGGAGCACTCTCTCTTCACTAGGGAGAGTGATAGAGAGGGAGAGAATGAGAGAGTAAGAGAGAGAGAGAGGGAGAGAATGAGAGAGAGTAAGAGAGAGGGAACGAGAGAGGGGGAGAGAATGAGAGAGTAAGAGAGAGAGGGAGATAGAGAGGGAGAGAATGAGTGTGTGAGAGAGAAGGAAAGGGAAAGAGAGAGGTTGGGAAAGAGGGTGTGAGAGAGACATATGGAAGGAAGGAGAGAGAGAAGCAGAAAGGAGAGAGAGAGAGGAAAAAAAGATGGAGGAGGGAAGACCAGGAACAGAGTGATGAAGAGAGAGAGGAAGAGAGAGGTTAGTAGAGAGAGATGATGAGGCAGAGAGGGGCAGATGGAGAGATGGGTAGAGGGACCTTAGGAGAGAGAGAGAGAGAGAGAGAGAGAGAGAGAGAGAGAGAAAGAGTCAGAGATGGAAAAGAGGAAGAGCAATGGGGGGCAGTATGGGTGAATCAGAGTGGCACTAGAACTGTGTGTGCACTGCTGCGGGCTTCCCCCCCAACTACTCCCCCAATCACACACACACACACACACACACACACACACACACACATATACTACACAGCCAAAGCAGTGAAGAAATTGACAGAGCAAACTTTTTTCTGTGTGTGTGTGTGTGTGTGTGTGTTTGGTGGAGGGGGAGGTTGTTGGTGGTGCTGGTATGGGGGTGTCACACAGTGGACAGGGTGAGAGAGGGAGAGAGATAGAAGGGGGGAGAGAGGGAGTTGTTAATCCTTTGGGCTGGCCCAACAGAAAGGGCAGACATATTTATAGCCGACTGAATCACTCCAGCACAACTGCACAACAAGCACGGCAGCAGCGCACAGTGCAGTGCAGACCAACACAGTGCAGCACTGGTCTGGCCAACCCAACCCAACCCAACCCAACCCAACCCAACCCAACTGAACTCAGCTCTGTCAGACTAAGGCGGTGCCATGGCACAATTACAGCAAATCTCCATGCAAATTTGGCCCCTAGTCAGAGGGGCGGGGTGGGGGTGGGGGTGGGAGGGTGGTGGCAGAATGGGGGGGGCACCAGTGTCTCATTTCAAAGGTGCTTCAAACGAGGGGCCTGCAGAGGCCCAAACAGGTGTTTCCAAAACACCACTCAATCTCTAAGCTGCTTCAAGTCATGTCACATTTACTGCCGTTAATGGTGTGTGTTTTTATGTGTGTGTGTGTGTGTGTGTGTGTGTGTGTGAGTTCACATCACCAGTGTATGTGTGTGTGTGTGCACGTGTATGTTTGCGTGTATGTTTGCTTTTTTGTGTCTGTGTGTGTGTGCATGAGTGTGTATGTGTATGTATTTGTCTATGCTTTTGTGTGTGTGTGTGTGTTCATGTGGGCACTAGTGTGCTTGTGTGTTTGTCTACAGAACTCAAGCTTTGTAGCACACTGTCATTCAAACCTCCTTAAAGACTTCTCATTGAAAGAGTGAGAGTGGGGCCTTTCTGGGAGTCTGTCAATGTAAAACCCAAAGCAAGGAGTGCCGGGGGGGGGGGGCGATTGCATCATCCGGCGTCTCTGACAGACAGCTCTGGCACAGTTCAGATGCTGCTGTCTCCCGTGCCGTTACAGTAAATGTGAAGTGTTTACAGAAATCACTCCAACTTTTTCTGTTTTTTAATGTTTGTCTCAGTGTTTTATCCATGAAATTGAACTACTCTGAAAGAAGCCAAGGTGAAAATGCATCAAACAATAAATAAAAAAAAGTAAACAGTCAAACCGGTGTCCTGGAGAGATGATTTAAACTCAACTTAAACGTGGGTGACGCAACCAGCTCAATAGGAGTTCCAAAACAAATGAACATTTCTCAGGTCGTTGCTTTGTCAGTCTTCTGAAGTGTTTATATGTATAGATTTGCAAGCTGGCCGAATTAAAGCCATTATTGTGTGCATTTATCATGGGCCCGTATGGAATCAGCAGTGGTGTGGCAGAGGGCTCCTCATCTGTCTCTGCTTGGACCAAATGAAGAAGCATGGCTGTGCGGAGTGTGTGTCAGGGGAGGAAGGGAGGGGAGCCCCCTTCATGGATGCTGTACTCTTCATCTAAATCTCTCTCTCTCTGTCTCTCTCTGTGGAGGTGTCTGAAAATCTTTGTGCATTGCTATGTAGGATAGTTGTCGTGGCATTTTTTCCCCTTATGTTTCTAAATATATACTATATGTATGTATGTGTGTGTGTGTGTGTGTTTGAAGAAGAGAGAGAGAGAGATGGAGAAAGGGAGAGGAGAGGAGAGGACAGTTTAGTGACTGCACTTGCGCGGTGTGTATGTGTGCTTTAGTAAGAGTACCTGCGCTGTGTGTGTGTGTGTGTGTGTGTGTGTGCCTCTCCTGCCGTGGCATTAGTCAGGAGGTATTTTAGGAGCACAGGCTGTTCTCTCTCTGTTTGAGCTCTGTCAGCGTGACATTTTCATGAATCATGTTGTTCGCTGAGATGCATGGCTCTTTCTCTATGCCCCCCCCAACACACACACACACACACACACACACACACAGTGGCCTGCAGGGCTGCGGAGAGAGGACAGTGCAGGGAGACTCACCTTCCCACCGGGGTGACGTCAAGGGGCTACACCACCCTGCCTTTGGGGCCAAAGCTACACAGACACACACACACACACACACACACTCACACACACACTCCCTACTGTCCACCACCGTTCTCTCTCTAATGTCCAGTAGAATGGATAACCTCGGAATCCCACCTGAAAATACCTCACCGCACAACACCGCACACACACACACACACAAACACACACACTCCTCCCTGCCATCCCGCCTTTGGTATTCTAGTGTGAGCTAATTGCAGTTTGTTGCTAACTCTGCAGTGTCAGTGGGGGCTGGTTAGCCATGCATTTTCCATAAGCCACTTTCTCAACTGCACTACCATGCAGCCACATAGACACTTTCCACAGCATAGGGTTCAGCCAGGTTCACAACCCCATCTAAACAAAACATTTGTGTATGCGTGTGTGTGTGTGTGTGTGTGTGTGTGTTTGTGTGTGGTTGCTAGATTTCCATGATGGGACTGCCAGCAAGATGTTCTGTGGTGCTAGAGATGCTTATCTGCACTGCTGATGTGTGTGTGTGTGTGAGTGTGTTTGTCTTGCATGGCGAGGTAGGCACGGAGAACCTCTCGAGAAAATTCCAGTAGTTGTTAGTTAGCGTGTTGTTTCTGTGAGGACAGCCCAGGACACACATCTCTGTATGTATGTACAACACTGAGGCTTGGGAGCACAGGTCCAATTGCGTGTATCACACACACACACACACACGCACACACACACACACAACTCGACTGGCCCTGCACTACCGGATGGCATGTGTGATGGTGCGTGATGATATATAAGGTAAAGATTAGTGAGGACCCTCTGAGGAACGCACTAATTTCCTGCCAGCACCGTCCCAACCAGTCGCCAAGTTCTGCAGTGACACTTCATCTCTCTCTCTCTCGCTCTATTTATCTATCCCTCTCTCTTTCTCCACTACTTTCTATATTGCTCTCTGTCCATCTATTACTCTTTTGCTCTCTGTCTCCATCTCTCTCCCTTTAACTTCTCTTCCCATTCTTCTCTCTGTCCCTCTCTCTTTCTCTCTCTCTCATAGTCCCCCCCCGCTCAGTGATATCTTCCTCACATCAGCAATTGTGTGGTGAGAACAGAAGTGCTTACACCCAGCTTTCTCTGCCTCGGTCCCTCCCTCCTCCTCCCCCACCATCCCACATCACAATAGCCATGCCGACTCTGTACCTGCGATGGGCTCTCCTGATAAGCAACGAGCAAGAGAGAGAGAGAGAGAGAGAGAGAGAGAGTCTCGTGGAGCCCGGGGGTGGGTGTTGTTGGGACTCGTGGAGTGGAACCTGGCAGATAAGGTTGAGATGCGTGGGAATCAGCTGCACCTCTCCTCACGTCTCTCTCTCTCTCTCTCTTCCTCTCTTCTTCTCTCCTTCTCTCTTTCTCTCTCTCTCTCCCCTTCCCCCCTCCCCCTCTCTCACAGTTGATTTTCTCACAGCCAGCATCCACCTCCAGATATGGCATTCTTGGAGATGACTGTACTTTACCGCTTGCGTTCAGCACACTTGCACAGGCTCTACATTGAATTAATTCCATGAACACAATCCGTATTGTTTACCACTTGAATTTGACTTCACCTTTGTAATTAGGAGATGGCTATGAATAGGTCACTGCATTGTTATCAGGGCTTTGTCTTTCCCTCAGCTGATATCAGTGAGCGACACTCCCGTTAATTAAAACTTTGGAGACGTTTATGCAACTGAATGATGGGCTTCTCCTTTTGAGAAAACACAGAACAATGGCATCAAAACTCCAAAATGATATTGATGTTTTCTCATTGTACGGGACTTGATGGGTTTAATTGAACTGATTTCTTTGAAAAAAAAAAAAAAAAAAACCTGGAGCGCTCATGTCTTGACTGGTGCCCAGGAGACTGCCTATGAACTGGAAATACATATTTTTAATCTGTCAAGTGCAATCTTGCTGCATGTCTAGCTCAGTGAGCGAGAGACGCAGTAACATGAATGGAGGTTGTCACTATTGAAACATTAATTATACATGAACAGGCTAATTTGGATTCACCGCACACCCCTTCCAAGGAAAGGAACAAATAAAGATAGCATCAGTAACTGACTGTCAGGCTCTTCCTCAGTCTCTGATCCTTACGTATCGGCAATTGACCTCTGCGCAGAACGCATAAGAGGGTCATTGTTTATCAAAAGACTGTTGTGGATGTTGTGCTTCTTAAAGTGTTCGCAGACGAGCCTGGCCGCTCTCTCTCTCCTTTTTTCTCTCTCCCTTTCTGTCTCTCTCCCCTCTCTCTGTTTTGCTCCCTGCAAAAAGCGCTCTCATGAAGCGTACTGTAGGATGGTGCCTGGAGAGGTATAACACAAAGAACCGAGTGTGCATTATGCTGTATAACCGAACAGCGATTTAACCTGCAGTCTCTCTCAGGACCGATTGCCTCCACAAAACAGGCCAGTGTGTGTGTGTGTGTGTGTGTGTGTGTATAGGCTGTGTTAAGGGCATCTTTATATCTGCAGCATGTACACTACAGAGGCTCCCACCCTGGAGTAGTCTGCTGTTCCTTGGGGAACAGCTTTTAATGTTCCCTGTCCAGGAGCCAAAGGCTGGCGTCATTCAAAAGTTAGATTTTCTCTCATCTATGCTTGGAGGTTTCTGTGCTTACTGGATCTGTGGTGGGACTGTAGCAGGATTGTTCCAGACACAAGACAGCTTCTCCGTACAGTAGCTGGTTGAAGTGGAAGTAGTTGGTGAATGAAGGTTAGTTTTTGCTCTGTGTGTGTGTGTATGTGTGTGTGTGTGCCATGTGCCATGGGTACGTGTGCATTAAGACTGTGTGTATGTGACATTATGGACACTTAGGGATGTCAGGGCTGTGTGTGTGTGTGTGTGTGTGTGAGTGTGTGTGTCAGTCACAGGGCTTCAGCAGGTTCAGAGGGACAGTGAGGAGAGAGTGGCACTGGAGTGGGGTCTTTTCTGGGGTCACTCACGAGCTCGTCTTGGCCACATTAATCACCTCTCTTACCCCCCTGTGGCCCGCCATCTCAGCCCCTGGAGCGCTCAGAGGCCACGCCACCCCGCGACCTTCCTCATGACCTCCAAGCCCCCCCATGACCCCCCAGGCTCCACTTCACCTGGAAATAAATACATTTAGTTGCACTCCACTTGTCTGTGACTGCCTGGGGGGAAAAACAATCCATTTTACAGTTTCTCAACGAGTTAAAATACAACAGTGTCTGCCATTAGTTTCTATACATGGCCTTGTATTAAGGCTTAGAATGTGTGTGTGTGTGTATTATATATGTGAAGCTCCCATGTGTTTGACTTAGTGTGCATCCTCATTTGTTCCAGGAGTGTGTGTTTGCGTTTATGGTGTGGTGCTAAATTAATAGTTTAGCGAGCGAGGGAGTTATTTTCTAGGGGAACATTTACTTGAGGAGTTGCCTGCTCTTCCAAGCTGTGTTTCTGTTCATCATTAGCATGTAGGTTTTTACTCTCCATACAAAAAGCAAAGCAGCCTCCAGGGACCTCCTCCCTAGTGTCCTCCCGGCTGCTTCAGTGTGCACACTCACACACACACACACACACACACACACACATACACACTTTGCACACAGACACACTGTCTCCCTCTTACACATGCACACACACACATACATACATACACAAAAACACAAACACACACACTTAGACATGCTTACACACAAACGCTCACTTCTCCAAAAAGAAAGAAGTGGAAAAAAAACACAGTCGGTTGCCGCTTTTGTTCAGGTTACCAGAATAACAGGAGTCAAGCATGTCATCTGTGTTGTGTTTCAGTCATGAATATTCATCCAGCACTCTATCATAGTGTATCTAGAACAGAGCGGGGCTGAGCCGCAGTCCCAAACTCATGCATCTTTCAGCCGCTCTGTTCCGGCTGCCTGCCATGTTTGAAGTGTCTAGGAAGTGGAAACCTTTCATTTAACTTTACAATAAAGAGAATAAATGGCTTGGGGGAGAGAAGTTGAGAAATGTACTGCAAATGCATTTCAAAAAAAAGTTCAAAGTGATGCTCATTTACAAATATTTAGTGACATTTGGCGAGCCGTGCAGGATGTTGTGGAATAGATAATGGTCTTGTTTCCTTGGAGTAGAACTCACAGTGCTGCCATGTATGTGCTAAAGGAAAACTTTGGTATCTCTGATAGAAAGATATTGTAAATGCTAGTTTCTTGCTTGAAAGGTCTTACTGTCTTTAAGTGCATTCCTAATTCCCAATTCACTATCTTAATTTCCCATTAGACTAAGATTAGGAAAGTGTTCACACATAATTAGTTGGACTATTGTAATGCTTTTTTACCAGCATTTAGAAACTTTTTGCCACACCCCAATATAGTAGAGATAGGCCTGTATTGAATATGACTGTTGTCTAAATGAGTGCTCTGTGTTCTCATCATGTCTCAAGAGCGAGTAGATTGTAATTGCAGGTGACCATGTACAGGTCCTTGTGGAAGCCCCTGAATGGGCCCCAATTGTTCAATTCATTTTTCTAATCCTAACAGCGTTCAAAGCTGTTAGTTTACTGGCACTGGTGGATGACCAACAATCATTGTTGTACTAGTGACAATGTACATGCTTACAAAAGCCTTACATAGTGTAATAGTAATCTTTTAGTTGAATGTTCAGGATGTTCAATTTCATTGTAAAGTTAAGTCAGTTAGAATCTTGTGAAAGTGTGGATGGTGGGTAAAACCATGGCTACAAACGTATGTTCACAGTGAAATGGCCATCTGACTCAACGCTAGCCTATAGGAAAAGTTCCATCTTAGGAACCTTGAGAAACCTTTAAAAACTCAGGGAAACTTTGTGAAACAATGGACAATCACCAGCCGTCACTCCGGAAGGATCCGGCTTGAGCTGCACGTGCAGTGTGGTCCGAAGCGGTGCAGTGCAGTAGCAGTAGCTGTTGCAGTGCCAATGGCAGTCGCAGCCGCAGCAGCTCATTGGCGGCTTGTGGCTTTGGTGCAGTATGTCATATATATATATATATAAAAATCCAGGGCACATTGTCTGCAAATGTGACATGTGGTGGGCTGGGAGCCTGTCGCGGAGTGGAGCAGTGTGTAGCGGGCGAGTGCCTGTTCTTGCTCCTGCTTTCACTCTAACTCTCTCACTCACTATCGTGTTTGCTGGTGTCGGGTGTCACGTGGGCCGAGGGGAGCCTGGGGCCCCTCGTTCTGGCCGCGTCCCTGATTCTGCGCTGGGGGGACAGATGGGACCACTGATACGCGCCTTCAGCTGAAGAGCGGCGCAGACAGGAGAGCGCCCCATTCGCACCTCGCCTGGCCCTGCCGTGGAGCACCGCATTGCAAAGCACCACACCGCTCCGCTCCAGTGCCTGGCCGTGTCCGCCACGGCTCTGGGCATGGAGGCTGGCCAGCCTCTGCTGTTGCAGAGATTGTTTATTGTCGAGTCGCTGTGTTCTTTGTTTCCTGTGGGGGTTGAGGTCTCGCTGGCGAGGACCGCGCATGTGTTGCCCTGACGCATCCACTCAGTGACCTGCTCTAACTTCCCCTCTGGCCCTTCACTCTAGAGTTGGACAAAGAGTTTGGGACAGGAGAGCTACTTCAGGTGTTGTCATTGTGCCCAAATGACACTCTGTGGCATGGTGCTTATATTTACCAGGTTATTACTGTAATCTTAACATCTTACTATGACCTCAAGGAGCTGGAGATATCAGCAAGTTATGTCACTAAGACAACAAGACCTTATCTTTTGTTATGGACATGTCAGCAGTGTTGACTGGGTTTTTGGATGGTGTGCAAACGACCTCAAGTGCATCATTTAGATAAGATCAATCAAAATTTTCTTTTTGAAATCAGAGACGCTGGTTCACCTCTAAGGTGCCTTGGCTTGGAATGGGACCGAATGGGTTGACTGGTAAGACTCTGGTGTGTGTGTGTGTGTGTGTGTGTCTGCAATCCCTGGGAGCTGCAGCATGCTTTATTTACCAGCTGTACCCATTCATCTCTACGGGGCACAGTAACTACAACACAGCCTGTTTTTGATTATTATTATAAAACAGTCATTTTACAGGGGCATGCTCCGACATGGAAATGTGGAATACTAATTAGAAAATTAGGGAAGACAATGTAATTTGGTGGGTGCTCAGTTGAGAGAGCATAGCGCCCGGGGTAATTTCTGCATCTTCAGTTGGGCTACCGTGTATTACTTTTTACACTAAAATGCACCACTCTTGAGTTAATCAAAAAAGTTTTTTGTCTTCTTCCTACTTCTACTTTTTTTCGTTCCTTGTTTTCCTTCTTTCTTCCCTGTTTCGTTCTTTCTTGCTGTTTTCTTTGGCGGATTACTTTCAGCCCTGCTGAACACTTGCAAATTAGCCACGGAGCCTCGGTAGGGTCACCTGTTGAGATGCCGTCTGGCGTGTGAAGTGATTCCCCTGCGGTGGCCCAAACCCTGACGCACCCAGGTACGGTCAATCACACACAAACAGCCAGGAAGGAGCACAAATCAGCCGTCACTTGCAGTTATGCGGCGAGACACACTGAAGCCTGCTATAGGTACACACAACACAACACGGCCATGACGGACGATGGGGGCCTGCTCCTCGACTTGCTTAAAGTCAGTCTAGGAGAGATTTTATGCAACACAATGCGAATCTACAACTGAGCAACCCTGTACGATTGAGTTAATCGATCAGTTCATTCATTTCATTTGCCAGATCTCTCTCTCTCTTTCGGATCGTGGCTCAAGTGACTGGGCTTCGGAGGGAATTACGTGAATTATGGGATGAAAAATGGCTCTGGAACCTGTAAGAGAGAAAGCAACCCAAACAGAGACTCATTCACTCAAAAGGCCTCTCATCCATCAAGCCTCTTTAACATTCCTTTTTCCTCCACTCTGCAAACAGAAAGAAAAGACGCTGTCAGTGTAGAGCATGTGTGTGAGTGTAAGTGTGTGTGTGTGTGTATGTGTGTGTGTGTGTGTGTGTGTGTGTGCGTGTGTTTGAGCATGTATGTGTGTGACTGTAGGTGTGTGTGTGAATATAAGTGTGTGTGTGTGTGTTTTAAAAAAGGAAGAATGAGAAATGGAGGGGAAGGGGGGTGGGGGGTGAGGTTTCAATTTCTGAAGCAGTCATGAAAAGCCAATTAAGCCCCTGCGCTAAGAAACATCAAGTACTTTCACACGGCCGACGCATCACATGCCGGTGGGAATAAGAGCAGGTTCAATTACTTTGGGATTAATTCAGGGGTCACAAGGTTCAGCAACACTGGACCTGAGGTTGGGCGGGTGTGTGTGGGGGTGGGGGGTGTAGAGGGAGAACTGACTTGGTTGGGAATCTGATGGTACCTGCCTCAGAGGAGGGTGGAGAGGATGAGGAGGATCCCTCCCTGCTTTAAGGTTAAGTACCAGAATTTCCTGTGTACTCCAGCCTGCTCCGCGCATCGTATTGCCATCAGCAGAAAAGAAAACTAATTCTACGTATAATAAATGTACGTTTATCACTGTGTGTTGCCTTGAGTGTTTCATGTCATTGTAGAAATAGAAAATATTGGATTCCATTCTGTCCAACCCAGAGCAGATGAGTCCCTCTTTATGAGTAGATATTCAGCTCAAGATTTCCTTTTAATGAGAAAGGGTTTCAGATATTTTGCTGTGTTAATAGATGTGACATTTGATAAACAAAATGTCTCCGAACATAGTAAGCAAGTATTATTTAAATATTTTGTACATTTTTAAATATAACATGACCAACTGGACACAGAAAAATCTTATAAATGTCATATAGTCATTTACATCATTGCATTTTAGTGGCATTATTGCTGTGACAACAGATGATCATAGAACTTTCCTCTACTCCCTCTTCTCTCTCACTGTAGGCCTGACCTCAGGGTGTTCAGGCTTAGAGCTCTGTGAGGCGTCTTGAGAACTGAACAGTTCATTAAAATTGAACTGAATTGAATACATTCACCTGTGTTACATATTGTATGCAGTCAGAAGTTTGTGATCTGACCTGTGGCAGCATGTGCTTGATGTGTGGCAGCATGTACATGGTACATGTCCGGTGATACAAGTAAGTTGTTTAGCAGACATTTTGTGTTGTTTCAGTTGCTAAAGTGCAGTGAGGCAGAGAGAAACACTGCTTTAGCTTCTGATGTTGATGGAGTTATGAGTCTTATTGTTTGTCTTGTTGCCATGGGAATACATCTGTCCCATCCTTCTTCCACCTGTTGAGGATGCGGCAAACTGCTGTTATGTGAAGCTGTGTGGCAGCATGCATGTGCACACACACACAAACACACACTCACACACTCCTGTTCCATATTTTTGCCAATCACGTTGAAAATGTATCTCTTACAGTGAGCGGAGATCTCGTTGTATCGAACAACAAGCCCCCCCCCAAACCAACATACACACACACACACACACACACACACATACACATACACAGATATACACACACACACACACACACACATATTCCCCATCCTCCCCCTCCTCCTTTTTTTTGTCTTCCTCCTTCCCTGTTCTCCTTGTTCTCCCCTCAAACCCTCAAACGTTCCGCCCATGAGATCCTGGTTCTAGATACAGCTCCCGCGTCAGTGCTGGTGCAGATAAGAGGCCTTTTCTTGCAGACGGCAGCAGTCAGCAGTTTGGCCTGCCCGTCTCTCCAAACCTGAGGCCCCAACAAAAATACCCACTTACACAATAACAGAGAGAGCAAGACAGAGAGAGAGAGAGAGAGAGAGAGAAACGCTGGAAGGAAACAGCATTCCCAGGGAATAATTAACACCTGTCCCCCCATAAGAGACTCGGGAGACCCAGTCTGCTGCTGTCAGAGCTGCGTTGGATGTAGATGCCATTTTTTTCTCTTCTTCTTCTTTCGAGTGTTCAGGAGTTTCTGAAACGTTTAGTGTCTCAACCCTCTGTTGGCACTCAGATGTCTCTCATGTACAACACAAGCAAGGAGACTTAGGAGAGAAATGCTAAGGTGTGGTTATACACACTAAGCTTAAACAGCACAATGAGAATATGATGTTTAGATGCACAAACCAAAGATGCTGTAAGAAACATAGTCCCCCTCCACGGATCCCAGCGGACGTGGCCTAAATTAGGTTTTTATGGGGTTTCAGCTGATTTTAGCACAGAGCGACCTTATGGTGTTGCCTCTCATATGGCCATCTTTTGCACAGAATTAGAAACCTTGCTCCTGTAATGCAATGTCAGTTTACATTTACATTTCTGCATTGAACAGAAAACTTCCAGCTATCCAGCGCAACTTACAAAATGAGCATTAACATTCACGCTCCAGCAGGTGTAAGAGCAACACTTTGTTTACAACACTAAAACCCATGTCAGTTTTTATGTTTGATACGTCAGAGAAGGTTGTTATGTTCATCATTTCAGAAAGAGAGAAGTCTTAGGAACAAGCCCTGAAGTATTCCACTGATTTCTGTGCATTTGCACACACATACAGTACATTAATTCCATATGGCAGCTGATCCTAGCCTGGATTTGTGTCGTACCTGGCCCAGATTTGATCCAGTATTGGCCCAAGACCAGGGCTTAGCTGGGCTCTCAGGGAAGTCCCCGGCTTCATCCAGGCCGGCTGGTCCGAAAGTAAATCAGGGACAAGGAGGAGGAGGAAGAGGTGGGGAGGAGGCAGAGGATTGGGGATGTGTGTGTGTGTGTGTGTGTGTGTGTGTGTGCGTGTATGCTGGGGGGAGGTGGGGGCTCAGCATGGTGAAGGGAACAGAGAGAGACGGAGTTCTGGAGAAAGAGTCTGCGAGGTGAACAGAAGGAGCTACCTCTCTTTTTCGCTTACCATCTCTCTCTCTCTCTCTCTCTCTCTCTCCCTCTCCCTCTCTCCCTCTGAAGAACACTGATGGACTGCACTAGGGACAGGCCCACTTTCTCTTTTCCAGGAGCCCATTAGCCGTGCCTCCTCAAAAAAGGAAAAACTAAAGAAAAACACAACCATTTAGGCTTGGACCGAAACCCCATTTTTTTTCTGGCCGTGTTGTTTTTTTCTCCTAGCCTATGAGTGGTTTTTATATAAAGGTGTAGGCAGTAAGTATTTGTGTGAAATCAGATGCGACTCTGAAAGCAGAGAGGCCTCACACACACACACATACACACACACACACACACACACACACGCATACACACGCGTGCACACACACACACACACACACACACACACACACACACACATGCAAATGGCCGCCTGTAAAGTGACTCTTGGTTGATTGTGTAACCTGTCAAGTGTGTGTGGAGCCGAGAACCATGGGGAACAGTTACGTCCCTTGTTCCCGTGGTAATGAGCCACTTACAATGATGTACCCCCCCGACAGCCCATCCCAGTCACCCCCATCACCATCACCACCGCCCCCCTCCACACACACACACACACACACACACACACACACTTCTTGATTGAGAGACAGACCCGACAAGATGGGCACACAGAGAGAGTGTGTTTGGGCCAAAGTTCTGTCAATGTCCTACAAAGAGCTCCTGTGACAACCTGCAAGACACCTGGAGTGACCCAGAGCTTCCTGTAGAAGCGACCCCTAGTCAACAGACAAGGCGTCGGGTGGACCAGGGTGACTGCGTAAGCGATGTAGCAGGGAGAACTAGCGAATAAGCTCTTTCTGACGTGTTTTACAAAACAATGTCATGGAGCTGCTCGGCGGAGTGGAAAAATGACTCGGTGTGTCTAAAGCAGAGCAAATGGAAGGAGGGAAGGCCACCTGTCACAGGGGAAGGGGGCCAGAGCTTAAAGCGCTCTCTCGCTCTCTCCCTGTTCCTGTAAACCTTGCCGCAAAGCTGCTCAGACCCTGAGCCTGGCAGAAGAGTGCAGCTCACTTTCAGGTACCAGGAAAGAGTGCAGTTCACTCTCAGGTACCAGGAAAGAGTGCAGTTCACTCTCAGGTATCAAGAAAGAGTACAGTTCACTCCCAGATATCTGAGAGATGACAAATCAGTCTCAGCCATAAGGAGAGGATTCACAGAGGTAGCACAGAAAGTACAGATTATTCTTGTTTGCGAGGAGGAAGTGTAGATCTGAGGTTATATGAGAAAGACAAATCATTCTCAAACACTAGGAATGAGATGACCAGTCACTTTCAGACAGACAGTGGACCAGACAGTGAACACGGCTCACTCACAGCTACTCTGTGAGAGGGTACAGATTACTTCCAGGTACCAGGTAGTGAGTATAGATCATGTCCAGGTACCAGGTAGTGGGGACAGCTCATTCCCAGATACCAGGAAGTGATGTATTATATGTTAGCATCATAGATAGAAGTTGTCAAATTAATGTATTGATTATATATTAACCTCAGTTAATAATCAGGAAATTATAGTGTGCAGTAGTGTTCCAATTCTCTTTCCATTGATCAAGTTGCTGAACTGAAAATCTGATTAACAGTAATAATGCTTTTAATGTCTGAGAGTTTGTAAGATCCTCCAGCCTGCCAAAGAATCACTCTACCCAACATTCGGCATGGCACTTAATAAAAGAATATCTAATTTTGATCTGATAGTGTATCTAAAACTGATCCTGGATAGAAAAGTGTAGGAAGACTGAATGCTGTGTTTGTGGTGCAGACCAGGAGGTAAATATAGCCACTTAGTCCAGTTTGGGGTGACTGAATCCTCGCCTTCCCCCTGCCATCACGGCCAAAGTGGAAATCGGCACGTGTGCCAGAAGAGAGGGTGCGCTCTGGGGGAACATTAGACTTTCATGCTCACCGTTACCAGAGTCCTGTGCTGTCGGCACTGACCGCTGCACTGCGCCAGCCGCGGCTGGTCAGGCAGGCCAAACTACCGGTTTGCCGACTCCCGTGAGCCTAAATGGAGTCCGGGCTGTCATTTTGCGCCCACACAGATAAACTCAAATTACATGTCTGTCCAACAGCGGCGGCTTTTAAGTTGTTTTCTTTGTTGTGACCCCTCATCTTTCCTTCCTCTATCTCTCTTTCTCTCTCTCTGTCTCTCTCTGCCTCTCATGTTCACTGGGTTGAGGAGGAGAAATGCTAAATTGTGTGTGTGTGTGTGTGTGTCTCTGAGGTGTGAGAGTGTGTTTGTGTGTGTGTGTGTGTGTGAGTGTCTGAGGTCTGAGAGTGTGTTTTTGTGTGTGTGTGTGAGAGAGAGAGAGAGTGTGTGTGTTAGATGTGGACAGGCGGTGTCTAGCAGCGCACTCGCGCAGAGGCAGGCGTCCCGGATATGTAAGTGGAATTCCAAGCGGTTCTGGCGGAGAACACTTGAAATTGTTCGGTAATGGCCCGGGTTTTGTCATATGGTTTTGATTATAATGTGAAAATTGCATTGCCATGCCTTTAGCGAGAATGAGATGGATGAGTAATTGTTACGTGCACTGAATACCTCTGCCCTCTTCTCATCTCACAACATGAGGAGGCTTTTCTGACACACACACACACGAGCACACACACACCAACCACTGATGACATACAGACATACACACTCATGCAAAAGCATGACCACAGTTACACACAACAGATACACACAGACATGCACACACTCACAATCTCATTAACACAGATACAGACACACAAACACACACACACAAAAATATGTCTGCGCCATTCTCTCTTCCTCTCCCTCGCCACCCTCTCACCGCCCACCCCCTCCTGTCTCTCCTCTCCTCTCCTGCTGTTGTCGTTCTCTCTGGCCATGGCTAACATCTCGGCGGACTGTCAGGAGTTTTCTAAGTGGGTTATTTATCAGGCGCGGCCCTGTTAAATATGCAGATCTGCAACCGGCCTCTCCTCTCTTTATGTGTGCCGCTTCTGTTTTCACTGCTAGATTACAAGAGCTGGAATACAATTGCCAAGCTGTGGGTCAGAACGGGGCTTTTTTAATATCCAGCTCCCTCACATAGTTATTTATTTATTTATCTGTCTATTCATTTCTAGATTTATTTATTTGTCTGCGGAACGGAGTCGAGGTTTATTGGAAGACAGGCGGACTTGTCATCCTCTGTGTATGTGTGTGAGCGTGTGTGTGTGTGTGGGCTTCGAGGGACATTTAGCATGTTATCAATAGGTCCGCTCTCTCTGCTCTGCTGTTTTGTTTGTTACCAGGCTCTTTGATACTGGTGCGGCTTCGCTGTGATGTTTCTGGCTCCTGTGGCCGGCTGTTCATTGTGACTAACTGTGTTTTCATGCCATGTTATGGGGAGAGCCAGAGAATGAAGAGGGGAGAGAGAGAGAGAGAGAGAGAGAGAGAAGGGGGAGGCTGCAGGATCTGTGTGTGCATGGGAGTGTGTGTGTGTGTGTGTGCATGTGTGGCAACTGGATTGACCCTTGGAGCAAAAACAGGGCTGAGGCTCCCGCTTTGTGACAGCATAATCAGGACAATCTGGATTCCTTAGTGTACAAGATTGGTGACCAGCCACGGGTAACACTACTGACTACTCACTGTACCAGCTTAGGGATTCTACCTGTGTGTGTGTGTGTGTGTCTGTGTGTGTGTCTGTGTGTGTGAGACAGCAACAGATACTGTCTTTGAAACAGAGAGTTGGACATGGAGTGACATGTGATAGAGAGAAAGAGGCTAAGAGAAGCTGTGTGTGTGTGTGTGTGTGTGTGTATTGTAAAGGTATTTATCATCACCATCCATGTGCATATTTGTAGAGACGGCAATCACTTGAAATAATATTCATAAGAAGCTCTAGTGACATTTTGGAAGTAAATGCAGGTTTTGAGTTGCTATTGAGATGTCTTTCAGAGTGATGCTTGCTTTTTGTTACAGGCAACCCCATATGAAATCATCCATCATTTCTCTGCACACACCCTGCAGAACTGATTTAAGATGTTTGTCTGAAAGATGGAAACAAAGAGTGACCACCGTTTTGATTGCATGTGCGTGTGTGTGTGTCTGTGTGTATGTTTGTGTGTGTGTATGTGTGTGTGTGTGTGGGTGTGTGTGTGCTGTGTTTTGTTTTGCTCACATACTTTTCCAGTGCAGTTCCTGAAGCTGTGACTGACTGACAGTTTGCTTGTGATTGACAGCCATCTGAAGCTCTGCGATCATGGAGGTGCATTAGGTAAGAGCTCTCCTCTGGCCTCTCTCTCTCCCTCTCTCTGTCTCTCTTTATTTATCCCTCTCCCTCTCTCTGTTACACCTCCTCTCTTTATCCAGCCTTTCACCTTAGCTCTTTCTCACTCTCTCTCTGTCTTTCCCTCTCTCTATCCTTCTCTCTCTCTCTCTCTCTTTGTCTATCTGTCTTTCTGTTTCTCTCTTTGCATGTTTCTATCCTTCTCTCTCCCTCTCTTTGTCTCTCTCTCTCTGCCGTATCTGAGATGTCTGGCTCTGGGTTAGGGGATGATTAGAGACTGGCTGCCTCTTCGCCCACAGATGTGCCTTCTTTGTTTACGTCTGCCTTTGTTTCTGTGCATTTGGGAAACTCGAGAGCCTCTCTGCGTCTTATCTACTTTTGCTTGAGTGCCACAGATCTGCTAGGCTGTTTTTGTCCAGAGAAATGTCCCACTGCAGCTTCCGTATTGTGACGGCGAAAGAAGGCTGAAGTTTTAGAGTCATCGTTACAGTGTTTTTTTTATATTCTCTTCCCCCGGTGGGTGGGTGGTGGGGGAATGAATATGCAGTTTAGTGGCTTCTGCAGAACTCAGTGTTTCTCTGTGGGTTTCACTGGGGCCGCTTTGTTATGCTGAGAAGAATCAGCAGCACTGGCAGTTAGTAACAACAGCAGCAGTACTAGCATCAGCAGCAATAGCATTAGCAATAGCTGTAGAAATAGCAGTAACAATAGCAGCGCTGGCAGTTCTGATAGGCTAGATATAGCAGCAGCAGTGCTAGCAATAGTGATAGCAGTAGAAATAGCATTAGGCTAGTACTACTAAGTAGCAGCAATAATAGTGGTAAAAGAAGCAGTATCAGTATCCTACTAGCCATAGGAATTTGAGTTGTAGCAGTAGGCCTAACTGAAATAGCTGCATCAGTAGCAGCAGCGAAGTCAAAAGCAGAAGTAATAGCCTAGTAAGAGCAGTAGTGCTACAGGAGTAGTAACAGCAACAGCATCAGGTTTAATAATAGCAGCAGTGGCAACAACAACAATACTAGTTGTACAGGCATCTTTTACACCTGACTTAAAAGATGCAGATGAAGGTGAATGAAGCCCTCTGTCCGTACTCTTCTTCTACCAGTAATCAATGGCCAAGACGCAGAGACAGACGTGGAGACTGAGTGTGAATTAGACTTAACAATAACAGTATTAGCATCAGTAGGCCTACTGTCAGTTAGTAGTAGTGGTAGCTTCAGCAGCACAATAGTATTAATGCTAGCAGTAACAGAATTGTAAATAACAGCAGTAGCATTAGCGGCATATTGGCACACTGGCAGTACCAGCAGTGTCAGTTGGCCACTAGGTGTTGTAGTGGAAGTGACAGTATCAACATTAACCACAGCAGTAGCAGAGGCCAAGTGTGCAGGTAGGTAGTCATGAAGGCATTGTTAAGGCAACCCCATCTGAGTTTCTAGGCTGTCTGGGTCAGCTCCCAGCAAAGACAAACTCAGCAGCTGCGCTGTTCGGCTTTTTCATCCACTTGTACCGGCAGAGGCAGCATCAGCAGCAACAGCAGGCACTCTTTTGAGGATGAATACTGTTCATACTCACACACACACACACACACACACACACAGAGAGAGACACCTGCACACCTCTGCTCTGAACCCACAACCACAATAAGAAACAAACACTTAAAACAGAGAGCAAAAGAGGGAGAAAATGCACATATAAAAAGTCCTGTTTTATTGATGAGTCTCTCAAAGCAGCCAGGAAGCCTCTGATTCTTTGGATTCAGTTCCTCCCCATCCCCTCCTCTCTCTTCTCAGTATATGTGTATGTGTGTGTGTATGTGTGTGTGTGTGTGTGTGTTTGTTGTTGTGTTTTGAGTATGAAACCTTTTAGGCTGAGTTGACTGATGCCATCCGTGCCTGACGTGCCGGTTAGCGGGTAAACGGCCTGTGCAGGCTGCCTACGCCGGAACTGAGTGTTTTACTCACACACACACACACACACACTAATAAATTCTACCTAATTCATTTTTTATTCTCTCTGGAGAGCCTGGCGAGGATTTGCCTCAACAGAGGAGGCATTGGGTTACCTCCTCTAAATAATTGATGCCCCTCGCTTCTCTCAGAGCCACGGCCGAAATCTCAAAATATTCACTGGACGGAGTAAATATGGAGATTGCTCATGGCCAATAAGCCCGAGAGCATATGAGTGAGTGTGTGTGTATGTGTGTGTGTGTGTGTTTACTAGTGAGTGTGATGTGTGATGTACATGTGCTTGTGTCTTTACAGCTCTGTGTGTTTGTGTGTGTGTGTGTATTTTGTAAGCAAGGGAGACTGTAGTCTGCTGTGAATGAGAAATATCCCATGAAGTCATGGGCCAGTGTTCTGTATGCAGATGGCCTTTGTCTGTCTGTGTGTGTAAAATGATGGTGCTTTTCTACGCTACGTTAGTGAACCAGCCACGCTTACCAGGGGTTAAGTGCTGCACTGGAGAGGTGCTGCAGATGCCCTGCTCTGTCTGCTTCCAAATTCAGCCCCCCTGCCTCCTTTCTCCCAACATACATGTACACACACACATACACGTACACACACATGCACACACACACACACACACACACACACACACACACACACACACACACACACTTTTTCACATACATACAGTATACACACACAATTATAGTCACGCGTAATCACACACACACACATGCACACACACACAGCACCAAATCCCCCCACTGCCCGTCACTTATAGGGGTTCAAGACCCCGGTGCATATTTATGGAGTAATGTAGGCAAAAACACCAGGAAAGCGTGAAATACAGCGACCCCAGACTGCCCTGGTCTGGTCCGCCTCGGTTAATTGTTTACCTCCCTTTCCCAGGCAGGGCTCTGTGAGCATGAGTGCCCAGACACTACCAGGAGGGAGATGGTTAAGGCTAAATTTAGTGGTTGTCATTGGAAATGGCCTGCTTGGTAGTTGTGTTTGTATATGTGTCTGTGAGTGTGTGTGTGTGTTAGTGTGTGTCTCTTTTAGCGAGGGTGTGTTTGTGTGTGTGTGTGTGTTAGTGTGTGTTAGTGTGTGTCTCTTTTAGCAAGTGTGTGTTTGTACGCGTGTGTTAGTGTGCATCTGTTTTAGTGAGTGTGTGTTTGTGAGTGTGTGTGTGTGTTAGTGTGTGTCTCTTTTAGCGAGTGTGTGTTTGTGTGTGTGTATGTTCGCATGTTAGTGTGCGTCTGTTTTAGTGAGTGTGTGTTTGTGAGTGTGTGTGCGTGTTAGTGTGTGTCTGTTTTAGTGAGTGTGTGTGTGTTTCTGTGTGTGAGCAGGCCACTCTGCACCTAATTGGCAGCATGGCTGTCAGCAGACCCATTTTACTCAGCTAGCCTCGTCAGCATCAGACGAATTTGGAGCAAAATTTAAATACCAACTTACCAACTAAAAGTTATAAAACTACTTTAAAATGCCTGTGACATTATAATCCTCAAATCACATATTTCATTGTGTAAAACAGATGCTGTCTTTGTTGGATGTCACAGTCATGAACTATATAGACATTTTTACCTACACCTACCTGTGCGAGGGTGTGTGAATTATTTTGTATGGTAAATGACATACCAACAACAGGCGTGTTAGTGTGAGTGAGTGTGTGTGTGAGTGAGTGAGTGTGTGTGTGTGTGTGTGTGTGTGTGTGTGTTTTATCTGTCTGTGCGGTGGCTCTAGCACTAAAGCTGACGGGAAACTGAATTCCTGGACTGGTGCATTTAAAAGGGAAGAGTATGTGTGTGTTTTTCTGGGCCACAGAAAGGATGTGATATTAAATGATCAACATGGCGGAATCGCGTTTCTCATGATGAAAGCACTGTGGTGAGTCGGCTACAGCTCCGATGGCACAGAAATGGACACAGGCTCGGGTTTAGGTGACTCCTCACTCTGTCTGTGTGTGTGTGTGTGTGTGTGTGTGTGTGTGTGTGTGTGTGTGTGTGTGTGTGTGTACAAGTCATGTGTGATGTGCATGTACAGTGAGGCACAGACGGTGGTTTAAGTGACTTCTTGCTCTTGCTTCTCTTGTATAGGATGCCCATCTATTAAAATCCTCCTTCCTTCTCACACACACACACACACACACACACACACGAACACACACTCGTGCATCTGTCTCACACACAACCTCTGACATACAGGACACGTTCACACACAGACACACACATGCACACACACACACGCACACACCCACAGTCATACACTCCAGTCACCAACATGACCAGATTAGCGTTTAGAAAGCCCTGTCAACCCAAGTACTCTCCCTCCCTGGGTCTCAACCCTTCGACCCAAGCAGCCAATTAGTGTCCTGAAGGCCCCCCTGCCCCTCTATGCACCCCCCACCCCCGCCCCCAAAACCTCTTCCCTGCCTGGCCTGTGGCCCCCAGTTGATTGGCTAAAGGCCGGGGTTTGAAGCTCTTTAACCAGGCTATCTGTGGAGACCTGAGAGGGAATGGGACTGACACACACACACACGCACACACACTCACACGCACACGCACACGCACACGCACACGCACACACACACTCACACGCACACGCACACGCACACGCACACACACTCACACTCACACTCGCACGCACACACACACACACACACACTCACAGAAACAAACATATAGACACACACACACAGAGACACACACACGTACACACACATGCACACACTCAGAGCCCAGCGGAACCACTTGTAGGTGGGCTGACACACTTCCTTTGCTGTGAGGGAGAAAGAGAGTGATGCTGCGCCAGTACACACACACACACACACACACTTCCTTTGCTATGAGAGAGAGGGAAAGAGAGAGATGCTGCACCAGTACACACACACACACACACACTTCTTTGCTATGAGAGAGAGGGAAAGAGAGAGACGCTGCACCAGTACACACACACACACACACACACACACACACACACACACACTTCCTTTGCTATGAGAAGAGATGCTGTGCCAGTTGTAAGAGTCTCTTAAGAAGTCAAGTGGCCTGAAATGTTGACAGAACTCTGAAGCAGAGGAACTAGAGTGCCATTGCTCAGCTTGTTGTGTTTGTGTGTGTGTGTGTGTGTGCGTGTGCGTTTGTCTGTGTGTGAGTGTGACAGAGAGAGAGAGAGAGAGAGAGAATATAAATGTGTGTCTTCTTGCAATGTCTGACACTGTCTGTATTTTAAGCATTTTAATTTTTACCAGATAAATTCACTATTTCTTTTTTCAAGTCTGTATTTCAGGAAAACCAGTTATGGATGATGCACTACAAATGAGCGAGTTAAGATATGTTATCCTCTTATTAATCAGTGTAATGATCAGACTAGCTGATTATCTGATCTGCAGCTTGTCTCAAAGTAAAAGGCATCGCCTTACTGATATTCTGCACCCTGGCTTTAATGGATTTCATGTAGTATTTATTTTGGATGATTAACCTTTAAACTGTGCAATTAACCATAAGTCCTATTAACCATCTGAGGTTTGCATGCTGTAAAAAAAGCAAAGCAAATTTGGAACTGCAGTTACAGTGATGTTTTCAGGAAGAGTAGGTCCTTTTGGCTTGTTGTTGGTTGTTTTGTTTGGTCTGAGCTGGTGTATGTGTGTGTGTGTGCTTGTGTAGCATGTGTGTGTCGTGCTGTGAATGTGTTCCTCAGCCCATCAAACCCGCGGAGGGGAATTAGCGCTCCTTCTCTGCGTTTGATCGTGCTCCAGCAGTCAGCCAGCGCTCTCGGCCTCCGGGCCGTGCTTGCCTTAAAGAGAATACAATCCCATACCGACACTGACGCCCCTCACAACAACACATACACACATACGCAGGGGCAAGGGAGAGTCAGAGATAAGGGGGTAATAATGTTGAGTGTGACGGTTTGGATTCAAATTACACAAATCAAAACTCTAGCAAAGCTGTTTTAAAAATGCTTGTCATTTTTACCATGTAATTGTGAAATCTGCTATTATGTTTTCAATCCTTTAGTTCTTTTTCTTGTATTAGTGTTTTCTTGTATTAGTGTTTTTTCTCGTATTTTTATTTCTGGTCTAATTTAATATTTTATTTTTTTTCTTGCTTCAAACTGCTGTCTAAACTCAAAAACAGCAAAAAAAAAAAAAAAAAAAAAGATGGGGGGTGGGGGCTTTGCAGTGATCATAATTAAATGATTTTAGGCCCTAACACAAAAACACAGGCCCATGATCCGCAGCCTGCGCCAATCTGCAAGTGGGTGTGCATTTGTAGGCATGGGGGCATATGTGGATGGCAGTACTTATAGCAGTGCAGGCACAGAGGAGGACAAGGAGAGACAGCAGCAATCAGATATCATCGGATGTGAAGGGTGACGGGAGGCAAGGGGGGGCATGAGATGGGGTGGGTATGACGGAGGTCGCTGAAGCACAACGGAGTGTGAGCGAGTGCATAATGCCTCAGTCTCAATCCTAATCAGATGGTTAGCCATCGCCACTGCTACCTCTGCTGCCATTGCTTCTAGTGCTACATAGCTAGCCTGCTGCCAATCCTGCTTGGTCCTACTGCTGCTAGTTAGTCCAGCAGCAGACACAGGCTGTTGTACATAATAGCACTTGTACTTCCACTGCTTTTTCTACTGCTAACATTATTTCTGTCAGAACTTATAAAACCATTGTTCCTTTGGGACTCCTACATTTCCTTTGGGATTTATGTACTTATGTATGTATGTGAGTATGTGTGAATGTATGTATGTGTGTATGTGTGTATGTATATATGTGTGTATGTGTGTATGTATGTATGTGTGTATGTGTGTATGTATGTATGTATGTATGTGTGTATGTAAGTGAAAACGCCTTTAAGCTAAGTCCAGTTGCACACAAATTAGCACTTTGACTACCATAACCTGGATGAACGAGAATCTTTAGAGACGTATCCATCTATCTATCTATCTATCTATCTATCTATCTATCTATCTATCTATCTATCTAAATATTTACATCCACAACCCTTTTAGTAGTAGTAGTAGCACTGTTAGCACTGCTAGTGCTGCAGCTGCGTCTGCTAGCATGCACTGAAGCAGGGCCAGGAAAGGAGGAGTAGAGAGGATGGGGGCAAGAATGGAGGTTATGGAGCTTATGAAGTGGACAAATTAGGACACGGACACCCAAGAAGTGTGTGTGTGTGTGTGTGTGTGTGAGTGATCGAGTGTGTATTCTGGTTTATGTCTGTCATGAAGGAATCTGCATTTGGTCTGTTCTTGTTTTATTTCTGTTATGAATTTACATGTTTGTGTGTGTGTGCGTGTGTGTGTGTGTGTGTGTGTGTGTGTGTGTGTGTGTGTGTATGTGTTTCAAAGTTTGATTATATGTCTATATGCTTTTCTGGTTAATAGTGTGTGTGTGTGTGTGTGTGTGTATGTGTGTAAGCATATGTCGTCAGGGTGCATGCCTTTGCCTCTTTTCCCCCAACATTTCTTGGGCCTTGTAATCATCTTAGCTTTCTACAGGGATTTTCCCCCTGTTTGCATGCCACACTTCCAGTAGCCATATATAACCACCATAGCAAATGACTTTGCCATAGTATTATAACCCCATTTTGCCTTGGCTATTCTTAGACTAGCGTGCTCTCTCTCTCTCTCTTTCTCTCTATCTCTGTCTCTCTAAGAGCTTTGGTGTTTTTTTCTCGAAACAATCTCTAATAGGCGTCGTTGAGGAGTGTTAGTTATGGACAACATCCATTCACATCAACACAAAAGAAACAAAAGCAAATCACTCGATCTTCATTAGGAGGAGTGTAGTGTTGCTACAGTGACACATGTACGCACACATACTAAACAGAACACACACTCACAAACTCACACATGCACACACATCCCCTCCCTACGCACTCACAAATGCATACATACACACATGGTTTTAGTACTGCAGTTATTAATGATTAATGTACTAGTTGGCTACTATTTTCTATGTTCTTGATTAATGAATTAGAATGGATTTAAGGATTCAGAAAATGGTTAAAAAGTGTTGGTCATTCCTGTGTCTGTAAAGTTCTTGTTGATAATGAAATGTATGTTTTCTTCCTCAGAAACGTAGAAAAAATCAAGATTAGTTAGATCAGTTACTATTGAGATATGTTCCCTAAACAAATGATCTAAACTGATTAACCAATTACAAAAATAGTTGCAGATTAATTTAATAGTCGGTTAATTATTGTAACCTTATGTACCTTATTGTAACCATCCTCTCCCACACGCACTCTTCAGTGGCCCGTTTAGGTCAGATGTCAGTGTAATTGTGGTCTCTCTCCTCTCACAAAGGACTTAATCTGGTCCTGTGGCGCTGCTGGCTCCGGCAAAGCCCCACAGCACTGGTCACCCCCCTGTGCGTCCCTCTGGCGAGGCACTGGGCTGGGCTGGGCTGGGCTGGGCTGGGCTGGGCTGTTTCGGGCTGAGATAGGATAGGAAGGGCTCAGCTCGGCTGACTGGTCGCTGGGCTTCGGCTGCTCAGGTCCATTGCCTCTGACAGGACGCAGGCTGCTTAATGAGTCCTTAATGACATAAGCAGGAGGCTTTCTAAAATTGACATGCAAAGCCCAGGAGTGCAGCTGCAGCTGCCACCGCTCTCTCTTTCTCTCTCTCTCACACACACACACACTCTCTCTCTCTCTCTCTCTCTCTCTCTCTCTCTCACACACACACACACACACACTCTCTCTCTCTCTCTCTCTCTCTCTCTCTCTCTCACACACACACACACACACACACTCTCTCTCTCTCTCTCTCTCTCACACACACACACACACACACACTCTCTCTCTATTTCTCAAACCAGTGTTTACTGCAGTGGAGACAAACACAGAGAGTGAGAGTAAGATAAAGGAGGGTGGGAGGAAGAGAGAGAGAGAGCGAAGAGATGGAGGGAGGGGAAGTGCTAGACAGAGAGAGAGTGAGTGAGAGAGAAAGAGAACGAGAAAGAGACTGAGAGAGAGAGGAAGAGCAAACCCAGGAGAGAGGAGGAAAGAACAAGATAGAATGAGAGAGAAAAATGAGAAATAACAAAGAAGAGAGAGAGAGGAAATCAGTGAGAGAAAAAAAAGACAAATAGTGAGAGAGACAGAGGTGGGGGTGCACCAGAGAGCAGACGGAAAGACGAGAGAGAAACAGAGTGAACCAAAGATGGATAGAGACCCCAGTGAGAGACAGAAATGGAAAGAGGAAGAGAGGTGAAAGATAGATATGAGGGGGGGAAGAGACAAATGAAGAAAAAAATAGTGTTTCCACTGAAAGACAGAAATGGAGGAAGGAAGAAAGGTGAAAGACAGAGATGAAGAAAAAAGATAGAGGGATCCTAGTGAAAGATAGAAATAGAGGGTGGAATAGAGGTAAAAGATAGAGATGAAGGGATGAAGGGAAAAAAAGGAAGAAAGAAAGCCAGAGAAGGAGTCCAGTGAACGCTAGAGAAGGAGGGACGGAGAGAGGGCAGGTGAGAGGGCTATTAAAGCTTAATGTTGGGCGCTGGCAGACTGAAGCCGATGGCCAGAGAGAGAGAGAGAGAGAGAAGACTCGTCGACTCGTCTCGCCCCCATCGGGGAAGGCAAGCGTGAAACACACAGGAATACACAGAAAGGCCAACGTCTGGCCCAAACCTCCCCTCTACTCTCCTCTCCTCCCCTACCCTGCCATACCTCCTCTCCCTCCCTCACTCCCTCTTGTTTCCTCCCTTCTCTCTCCTCTTCCCCTCCATCCCCCCCATCTCCCCTGTTCACTCCCTCTTCCTCTTTCTCTCTCTATCTTCACTCTTTCTTATTCTTACTCTCTTACTCTCTGTTTGCTCCCTATTCTAGTTCTCACTTGTTCTCACAGTCTCCTCTCTTCTTTTTCTCCACAGCATCTTTTTATGCTCAGTGCCCCCAATGTTTGCCCCCCTCTCTCTCACTGTCCCTCTCCTGCCATCTTTCCCTCTCCCTTTCAATTCTTTCTCTCTCTCTCTCTGTCCCTCTTTCCCCTCTTCCTCCCACTCCCTCTCCCTCATCTCTTTTTATCTCCCCCTCTTTCTCTCTTTCTCCCTCATCTCTCTTTCTCTCTCTCTCTCTCCCTGCATTCTCTGGTCTGTCTGAAGCACGTGTGCTTGGCTCAGAGCTCGGGGACCAGCAGAATGTCTGTTTTGAGGACAACAGCAGGGGTCTAATGGAGAGCTTTGTTGATTTTAACGAATTACCAGCCACTGTAGCCAAAATAAATATAATCTGCTTTTTGGATTAGTTGTCACAGACAATTTTACCTACTAACGGTGATTAAAGCACCAGGCAAGACAAACCGGCCAGCCCCTCTCTCTTGTGACCTGCTCAATAAAAACGCCAATAAACAGAAGTAAATAAAGACTCCGGGCATTAGTTATCTGGGATAAACAGTGACACCACTATATAATGTTGAGTTGGCCTTCAAAGGAGCAGTTTTGTGTGCAGTGCGCTCATAACCCTGTTAGCCACGTCGCGGCTCGCCCAACCGACCCCGTCAGCCGAAGCGCGAGGGAGAACGAGAGAGAGACGAGAGAGAAAGGGGGATAGAGAGAGAGAGAGAGAGAAAGAGTGATGGCAGAGGAGGAGGGACAGGGAGGTTTTGGGGATTAATTAGGCCGTGTGTGAAGAGAGGAGAGCAGAGGAGAGTGCTGAACTCTTGAAGCGCTGCGTTGTGCTGTGCTGCGTTGTGCTGTGCTGCGTTGCGCTGTGGACGTGTGTACACATGCATGGTGTTGAAGAGCCGTCAGACAGAGGATGAGGAGGAGGAGGAGGAGGCACAAAAGACTTTTGTGGGCTATTGTTCAGGAGGCGTCTCAGTAGACGTGTGTCAGGCGGCTCAGGCCAGGAAAAAACAACAGAGTTGCACGTTAATATGAGCCTGGGCACGAGAGAGAGAGAGATGCCATATTAAACACTACACATCAGCAGAGGAGTGGGTAACCCTTTGTTACCCCGCTAGTCTTTATTTCTGCAGTATTGACTCCATCCACAGATTTGTTAAGGATTTTTCACTTCAGTTTTACCAACTATTATTTGAGGGTTGATCTGAACTGAGCAGAATATACATGATTTCATTCATTTATCTGTTTTATATTTTACCAGGCTTCACTGGTTGTTGTATTCCTTTGCTGTCAGTTAGTTGATACATTACTGTAAAATGGTATGCATTTCTCCACGGTGAGGCTGCAAAATGACTGTGTGTGTGTGTATATATATATATGCGTGTGTGTGTGTATTTTGGGCTGTGTATCTTGATTGGCTCTAGTCTTGTGCTGGATGTGAGCTGACTCTAATCCCACTGGAACATGTCCAGTCTGAGCTTCACTGTACTCACATATTGACCTATATATATATATATATACACACACACACACACACACACACATATATATACACACTTTGAGCTTTTCTGCACATTTCTGTGGCAACATTGACTCTGCTGACATGCTTTTGCCAAACATACCACAACAACAACAAAAAACAACAAACAAATCTTTGTCTCTATTTTGGAGCAGATTTTGTATTCCCCCATACTTTATTTATTTCTCTCCTCTGGAAACATTTGAAGTTGTAGTTTGGAAGGGCAACTTATGTTGGCAGGATACATGTTTAGCTGTTAAGCGCTGGTTGGCTGGAAGCTCCTGGCACTGGTTTTGTATTGGTTTTCAGCAGTTTCCCCCCTCTCAACCTCTCTCCATCTCTCTCTCTCTCTCTCTCTCTCCAGCTCTCTCTCCATCTCTCTCTCTCCCCCTGCCACTCTCATGCAATCTACTCATGTTTGCACAGCGACTTGCAGCTAAACGATCCATCAAAGTTAGCGTGAAGTATGCAGAAAGTCAGGAGTCTTAAAACTGAGATCTGAAAGGCGAGAACAATCGGCCTCCCCTGACAAATAGTTAAAAAAGCCTTAAGACTCCAGTTTAGATCTGTGATGTCACATGGAATACAAATGAAGAGGCTGTCACTCTCCATTTCCTTCTGAGCCTTTTGATGTTCTCCTTCTAAGGATGCTGGAGACAGAAAGGAAAAGGAGGGAGAGAGAGAGAGAAGGAGGAAGGGAGGGAGGAGCGGAGAAGAGAGGAGAGGAGGAAACAGGTATCCTCAACGTTCTGCCTTTCATAGCTTTCACTCAGGTTCCCTCCCACTTTACTTCTGTGGGTTGCACTGAACGAAGGTACAAACACACACAAGCACGCACGCACACACACACACACACACACACACACACACACACACACACACACACACGCACACACACACACACACACAAACACAAGCATGTACATACACTCACACACACTTTTAGAGTACACAGGTTTAAAAATGTACATTACTCTATATGTGTCAGCATGACTGATTTCTGAGGCCGTTGTAGCCTCTGTTGCTCTGTCTGTCGCTGTCGGCACCATATTATATATATATAGCTTATATATATGTGCTATTCAATTACATATTTTCTGGAAATACAGTGTATTTTGTTATCCATAGTATTTTATTTTATTGTGGAGGGTCCTTCAAGGCCATATTTTTTAAACTGATGTGTGTGTTCAGTTCAAGACAGAGGGGTTGTGCATTGTTAGTTGTTGTGTGTTTGCAGGCTGATTGTACTAATGATACTGAATGCACTGAGTCAGTGTGTGTTTTGCAGGCTGAGGGTTGGGTATTGTTATCTATTGTTAGATGCAATGTGTATTTCTGATGGCAGTGTGTGTTACTCCAGGCCGAGGGGTGTGTGTTGTCAGATGCAGTGTGTGTTATTGCGGTCTGCAGGACGTGTGCTGTGACTGCGGTATGCAGACACAGACGCATCACTCAGCTGGACTCTCGGAAGCTCAGTGGTGAAGGTGTTAGCCCAGAGAGGCCAATGCAGACACCCCGCGTATTTTTGCACACACACACACACACAAACACACTTGGGCCGGATCTGAACCGGCTGTGTGCCAGAGTCAGCCATCGCTGTTGCCGTGTTGCCTTCTGGGAGCAAGCAGGAAGTGGTGTTGTCAGGATGTGTGTGTATATGTATGTATGTGTGTGTGTGTGTGTGTGTGTGTGTGTGTGTATGTCTCACACTTGCTCTTAAGCCCCAAGATAAGCAGCTTTGGGCTCCTCTTTATCCATCTGTTGGGCTCTTGGTCATTTGTGTATTTGTAAGAAAAAAAATATATACAGTAGCAGCTAATATAATTGCTAGGATAATGAAAATCTGTGTGGCTAACAGATCTGCTGCGAGCATATCGGAGAAATCAGAGGGCTGTTTTTCCACCAGTGCAGGAGCAAAACCAGCATTTCGCCTTTTGCCAGATCTTGTTAGATTGGATAAATTATGTGACCAATTTAATTAGGATGCATGTAATTATAGGGGTTGTGGCTTCAGGAGCACACAGTGAGAGACACATTCCCAGTCAGGCAAATGACCTGATGACACCAGGTGTTTCGTGTGTCAGTGTGTTTTTGTTGGCACATTGTGATGTGTGTGGCGGTGTGTTTGTGATGGGTGCACTGGTGGTGAGTGTCCAATAAATTTGAGTGTTGGAATGTCTGTGTGTTGTGTGTGTGTTGGTTAGTATTTATATGGCGTGCATTCATGTGTGTGTTTGGATGTGTTTTGGTGCGTGTAGCTCTGTGTATGTTGATAACTGTGTGTGTGTGCGTGTTGGTGTGTGTCATGTGGATGTGTGTATTGTTTGTATTGTGTGTGCATGGATTGGCCTGTATGTCTGGGTGTGTCATAAAATGTGGATGTACGTGTTTTGTGCATTGGTGTGTGTGTGTGTGCTTGTGTGTGTGTATGTGTGTGTGTGTGTGTGAGGGTTAGTCCTGGGCCCTGCCTTGACATTGTGGGTCAGGTGGGGCCCCGTGGCGCTGCTAGGTGTGGATTAGGACGCCGGCTCCGGACTCATTACCAGCGGGTTGTGGGTTCAAATCCTAATGAATATTCATGTCAGATGATAATGATGATCCCAGGGTTCTCACAAAGCCCCTAACGGAGCCCCATAACCCCTCCCTGCACACACACACACACACACACACACACACACACACACAACCCCCTGACACCCCTCATCCAGAATGCTCATCTGTGGTGGGCTTTCTCTCTCTCTCTCTCTCTCTCTCTCACTCTTTCTCTGTCTCACTCTTTCTCTTTCTCCTTCTCCCTCCCTCCATCTCCACCAACCTTCCCTGTGCAGGTTGATAAAACACTTGCCAAGCTGGCATCCCCTAAGAAATTATTAATTATCCGGTTAATGTGCATCAGGCAGTGTGTGGCTGATTAATCACCAGTGTGTGTGTGTGTGTGTGTGTGTGTGTATGTGTGTGTGTGTGTGTGCTTATGGGGCGAGCTTTATTTTCCTTCCTAAGTAACTCAACCTCACTCCCCCAACTCCCACTCTGCTTTGCACTTCCCACTCCCCACAAGAACCCTTTTGTCTCACACTGTTTTTTGTCTGCCAGTTTTGTGTGTATGTATATGTGTGAAAGGATGTATCTGTGTTTGTGTGTGCTTTTGTGCTTGTATGTGTGTGTGTGTGTGCTTCTCAGAGTGTGTGTGTGTGTGTGTGGGGGGGGGGGGGGGTGGGGTGGGGGGGGTGGGTGTGTGTTTGCCCATTTTGTTATGACCTCCTGCTGTATGTGTTTGTGTCAGTCCATTTGTCTGAACCCCAGATCATCATTTAATTTTCAGAGCTGGCCACATTTTTAAATTGTGTATAAAATATATATATATATGTGTGTGTATTTTCATATTGTATTAAAATATATGTATAGTTAATATGTATTTAGAAGCAAATACATTTTCTGTGTCTATACATTCAAAAATACCATAATTCTCGTAATAACTTAAACACACAGAAGCAACTGGACACAATTACACACAATTACAGACGTAAAGTAATTTGAATAGAATTTTAACATTTTTAATAACTGAAAACACTCACTCATTGCAGAATGTTCTTGATCAGGGTCCCCTCATACATGCTACTGATTGTCTTCCTGTTTTTGTCCTCTGTGGCTGTGACCCCTGTGCTGCTAGTTCTTCCTGGGTCATTCCATATAGCTGTGTGAAGCCCCTGACGGCATTCTGTATCTTAATGATAGAGATACACGATTAAGAGACACAATCCCTGACTTCAGATCAGGCTTGGGCATTTAGTAGCTTCTTACAGCTTTGTCCTGTAGTTGCCGACACCTCAGGATTATCCCGCCTCTCCTGTAGATATCTCTTTTCTCTCTTGTTCCTCTGTCTTTATTTCTTTCTCTCTATTTCTCTCTCTCTCTCTGATATTAGAGAGGCAATGGAACAAGCATCCTGTTACAGTAACAGGACTTCTAGGATCTTGTGCTTCCTCTGTCTTGCTCTTTCTGTTCCTTTCTCTCTCTGTCTCTCTCACTGAACACCTCTTTCTCCATCTCTCACTTTCATCGTCTCAGTCTGCTCCCTCTGTCTGCCCTTCCTCACTCTCTCTGCCTCTCTCCTTCTCACTCTGTCTCTCAGGCCTCTGCTGTGAAGTTGCTGGTTTGTGTTGAGCTGATGTCGGGGCCGTTAAGGTTGCTGCGCCGCGTTGCGCTCCCTGCCTGCTCGAGTCCCAGCATGCACTGGGGCCTCTCTATCAGGAGGGGAGCTCGACAGCGCCCAACAATGTTCAGGTCTCAAAGTTCAGCACCGGCATCAGAGCTGCTTGACGTCCTATTCCTTGCAGGGCCTCCTGAGCTCCCTATGATAAGTAAAGCCAAGTTTACTTTGTTAATCGCCTCCTTTCCCCTAAAGGCTTCCTGATAAGAAAGAAAAGAGAGAGAGTGAGAGAGAGAGAGAGAGAGCGAGAGAGAGAGAGAGAGGAATATATATAGAGAGAGAGACACAACAGAAGAAATTGAAAGGGTGAGAAAGAGAGAGGTTTTCATTTTGAAGCACTTACTGACAAACATAAAAGGCTTGAAATTGCAGGAAATTTCTGTATATCATTATATAGCTTGTTAGGGTTTCTCTTCCAGGGAAATGTGCTCATTTTTATCATTAATAGCCCAGTATATAGTTGACTGTCCCTGATCTGGCTAAGACCTGGCTAGGGTCTGATTGATTCAGCTCTTGTGTCCTTATATTGAAAGGCCCTCACCAACATCTCTGTACCCAGTGGCAAGCAGCACTGACACATTATTGAACAGTGTACATCTTTATGTTGGCCGATAGATTTATAAGCTGGCTAAAAGCCTTATGATACTGGCTCTGGATTCTAATTGGATTTAATGTGGCCCTGTGTTCGTGATGCAGAGGTTTCTCCTCTTGTTTCTGTGGTGCCCAGCTACAGCAGTCCTCCAAGACAAAGCCGGCTAATGAGAGATGCACAGCGGAGGTTACAAGTGACTAAGAATAAATGGGCGTAGAGGAGGTTGTTCAGTGGTTTTCCCATTGATTAGCCGCATTGCTAATGCAAGCTCATTTCTCAGCGTAGCGCTAATTAGCATGCGCTCAGCTGCAGATGCGTTTGACCAGCAGCCACCAGCCTCACCTTAGGCTAACACCAAACCCTGTCTCCTCCTCCAACAGCACAAGAGAGGAGGGAGAGAGAGAGAGAAGAAGAGAAGGGGGAGTGTGTGTGAGAGAGAGAGAGAGCAAAAGAGAGAGAAAGAGAGAGTGTAAAAGAGAAATATAAGGAAATAGAAATATAAGAAGGAGGGACAGAGAGAGATTTGAAGAGAAGAATATGTAGATAGAGTGACAGAAAGTGGTGAGGAGATGGGAGATGGAGGGAGTGATAGAGACAGAGAGAGAGAGAGATAGAGACAGAGAACAGAGAAAAGAGAGATAGAGAGGGAAAGCTCTTCATTTTGAGTTTGTGTGTGTGTGTATGTGTGTGTGTGTGTGTGTGTGTGTGTGTGTGTGTGTGTGTGTGTGTTTTAGTGTGAGTTGTGTTTGTTTTGTGGATTAGGGTGGGCGGGTAGCCCAGAGGATGATACTGCAGACCTGCACACAGTCATGTTTCCCATGAGCCTCTATTCCTCAGCAGGCGGACGATGCAGGGATGCAAACAAAGACAACACACACTCACATTCCACTGCAAGTGTAGCTAAGAATCTCAAACAAATACAATAGTTTATTTACTTACAGTTTCAGATTTGTTTCTTCCTCGTGAAAGCTCAAATAATTCCACAAGGACTCACATTATAATCCCTGTTTGGTTTCTCTATCACTGTCTGTCTCTGGCTGTGACTCACAGTCTAGATGGTTGCAGAGATGGCTTAGATTACTTTTGGACAGCTACTGAGAGACTAACAGAATATACTATTTAACCACGTATTGTATAATAATCTATTTGCTAGTTGAAATGGCGCCGCTCAGAATGAGGTGGTTGAGATGTAGTTTGAGTAGCTCCTCTTAAGGCAGTGCTAGCCTAATGATTTATTGGTTGCATTTAGGAGCTACACTTGACCTACTTCTCGTATGTTCTTTAGGCAAAGAGCAGCCCTGTAGCCAAACTGTAGCCCACTTAGAGGAAGGGAGTTGCTATTGTTCAACTGGTAGCTGGTTCAGTTGGGACAAGTCTATGGAGCCCCAGATGTATATGCCCCAGTATGTTTATTTAGCCTGCAGATAGAGTCTGAAAATCATATTCAAATTAGAGGCAACGCTCTCTTAAATATATACCAACATTTCGGAAGTCAAATGTTCCTCTTTCCACTAGGCTAACGGCTAATGCTAGTAATCTACAGTGGCTACATGGCTGTAGCTACTCATAGGCCTTTCTGCTGGTTGTCTTACAGTAATTCTCAGCTATGCTATTTGGCCCCTCTTATACATCCTTATATTACATATTACACTCCATTTCTGTTCAGCATGTAACACTCACTTGGTCAGAACAGACAATTAATCATTCCTACATGCCTCAATTGATTAGGCCTTTTATGGTTTTGCTAACATGGTAGTCAGTAGTCACTTCCCAGGTCATGACGTCCATTTCGCAGCTGCAGCTTGCTGTGGTCAGATGTCTGTGGAGAGGCGAAAAGAGGGGATACAATGAAAGAGACTAGAGGAGAGGAGAAAAAGAGGAGATAAGGAGAGAGGAGAAAAAGAGGAGAGAGGAGAGAATAGGAGCTTAGGGGAGAAGAGGAAAGAGGAGTACAGAGGAGGAGACTACAGAAGAGGAGAAGAAATTAGGGAAGAGGAGAGTAGAGGGGAGTATAGAGTAGGAGAGTGGAGGAGAGGAGAGACGAGGAGAGGAGAAAACACAAGGGAGGAGAGAACAGAGAGATAAAGAGAGAAGAAAGAAGAGGAGAGGAGAAAGGTTTGATGGAAAAAAGGGATGAGAGTAGAAGAGAGGAGAAAAGAAATGACAAAAGGGAGAGTAGAGAAGAGATAGATGAGAGGACATGAGAGAATAAAATGACAGGAGGAGAGGAGAACCAGAGAGGAGAGGATGGGAAAAAAGAGGAGAGGAGAACAGGAGAGGAGAGACAAGACAGATGTGAAGAGAGTAGAGGAGAGGAGAGAAGGAATGACAATAGGAGGCCATTGAGCAATTGTAGATGGAGGGATGGAAGGAGATGAGATTATGAGGGCTGTGGGCCACAACAGTGTGCAGAGCAGACCATCCATCCCTTCCTCTGTCCATGCATCTGTCCATCCATGCTGGGCTGTGTGCAGAGCAGACCATCCATCCCTTTCTGATCAGGCCGGACTGGGCTGTGCTAGGCTGGGCAGGAGATGAGGAGAGGAGAAATAAAGTGAATAGTGTAGAGGAGAAAGGAGGAGAAAAGAACAATAGATATGAGAGAAGGAATAACAGATAAGGAGAGAGGAGAGAAGGGAGGGGAAGAGGAGAGAAGAGGGCAGAAGAGAGTGTTTCATGTCCTTTCCTGTGCCTGGCCAGGTGTTTGTTTCCCGAAAGTTGCATTTAGTTGGTTGGCAATGGCAACTGCATTGCAACCAACTTAGTTAGCAAATATGCTTTTGGGATACAGACCTTGGGACAGTGGCCTGTGTGCAGAGCAGATTATTCATCCTTCCTTCTTCTTTCCATGCATCCGTTTGTCCAGGCTGGGCTGGGGTCCTGGAGAAAGTGCAGCAACGGTAGTAGCAGCAGCAGCAGCAGCAGCCGTGTAGCTGCATCTGAGGGGCACTTACAGGGGGATTATATTCTCCTCCGCTCTGTGCACCGCGGCTCACTGGGTCTCCCAGGCTGCACTAGAGTTACACCGGGCCCAGGCCGGGCCATTGACTGCAGCTGTAATGGCTCTGCTCGGCTTCCTGATGGCCATTGACTGCCCTGTTGATCAATACATGTTTCCATGCTGCAACCCCTGAACCCCCCACCTCCACCGCCACCACCTCCACAACTCCACCTCCACACTCAACATCAGGAGTGCATAAAGCTTATAAGGGGAAAGGGGGTAAAAGAGGTGGGTGGAGGGGCTAGACAGAGCCGGAAACAGCTGAATTAGTCATCTGTTGCCTGTCGTCACGATGGCTTTGGGTTTCTCAGGGGGGCCGACTAGGGAGGGCCCTCCAGTTTGTTTACATCCCATCCCCTCCCATTCAGGAGCATCCAACAGACACAAAGTCTCCGAGCAGAGTCAATGACTGGATGCCAGGTGCAGGATAAAGACACAGAATTTACATTTAGTCCATCCAGAAGACAACCCATGATGACTTTTTTGTTGTGTTCAGTTTAGAAAAATCAGATATGATTTATTTGATTGATGAATTGAATGTTTTGCTGATTTGTTGTAGACTTGTAACATTCAGATATAGAGTCAGTATGCAAATCTAATTTGCTTTTAAGTTGTTCAGGTGGTTCAGTTCAGTTCAGTTACTGTGGTAGCTAATGCCATTGTGAACAGAAAAAGAAGAAATTAGTTGGTGTTTCATTACATCTTCGATTTATTAGTGTAACCAGCATTAGTGGATAAATGCGACTCTGTGGAGTGGTTGTTCCATTGTGTGGTATGGTGCTGGCCTAGGAGGGTTTGAGTGGAGGAGGGGGGGGAGGTATTTTAAGGCTTTTTGCCCCTGACCACATTTCTATTCTCTGCCACATTACCTCACCCCCCCCCCATCAGCCCCCGCCCCCCCCCCATCAACCCCGTCCCTCACGACTCCCTCACTTGGCATCTAGTTTCCTGTCCATTCACAGCACGCAGGGATCAGATCGCACTGCACACCGCACCGCACTGCCACTCACACACACACACACACACACACACATGCTCAAACATACACACACAAAGACACACACACACACACAGTCCTGCCTAGCTTACCCCAGGAGAGAGTGCATACTTTCAGTCAACTGTATCGATCCACTCTATTCCTGTCCCTGAGTCCAGTCCCGTCTGGGGTCCTGCTGCTGCTGATGCTGGAGCTGCTCTGGTCGTGCTGAGGCTCGGAGGGCTGAGAGGCCAAGAGAAGCCCAGACAAGGCTGCTATCGCTTCCCCCCATCTCCTAGTACACACACACACACACACAAACATACACACACACACACAAACACACACACACACACACACACACACACACACACACACAAACACACATCTCTAATTATTTCAGAGATGCTCTCCAGACTTATGGAAACGGAGATGCTGTTGAGCTGCTTCAGAGTGCATGACATTACACCACTGGCAAGTCTGTCGTACATGGAGGTTGTGCATGTGAGCAATGAAACTTTAAAACTAGAAAATAAAAGAAATACCCAGAAAATACACAGAAAGGGCTAAAGAACTAACTAAACTGTAATGCGGTTAATTAAAAATGTTTTTTTAGTTTTAGGATTGACAGAGTCCATTATTCAGATCAGATAGAGTCTGTTATAAAGAGTTTAAATGAATCAATCACATATGCAAAGCACAACACAGGCAGCTGTAAATTGAGGTGAAGCCGTTAAAAATAGATGTAATAAAGGTAAGCTTTAATTCCCCCTGACACTCCCCCTGTGTGTTGTGTGTTTAGAGAGGGGTAACTGGAGGCTGATGGGATTGAGCCTAACCATGTCCCGAGTGGTTTGGCTGGAGGCTGTGTTTGTCCTCACCCCCTGAGGCTTTTTTTGAGTGTGTGTGTGTGAGTGTGTTGTGTATGTGTGTGTGTGTGTGTGTGTGTGTGTGTGTGTATGTGGCGGGGGGTTAAGGGGTGGGGGCAGCCATGTGGTTCTGTGGTTTGGTAGGGATATTTTGTTTGGCTTCTAAACCGAACCTTCCAGCCAACCCCAGTGGTACACCAGTAGAGACTGAGAACGACTTTACTTGTTATAGTATTGTGTCACAAATCTAGGATCTCACACACTAGCAAGTATAATAATAAAGGTAGTAAATAAGCCATTTTATGTCTATTAATTTATTAAGTTTATCAGTTATTTAAGTTTATCAGTTAATTTATTATCAGTTAATTTATTAACTGATTAACTAATTTATTAAGTTTTCAGTTCAATTCAGTGTCTATAATCTCATGACTCATGTCTATAATCACACAGGACAGACAAAAAAAAAAGAGTACAAAAAATTTAATTAAATCACATACAGATATCTATACTAATTTGTAGCGTACAAGAGCATCATCAGTAGAGATATTCAGTTACCTTAACAAATTGCATGCTGTTACATGTGGAGACATTGTTCTGTCCATGGGCTTTGATGGTCCTGTTTTGTAATGTTATATTACAGGCTGAACATCAGTGCTACTGATGCTGGAAAAGACACATATGGCGGTGAATCAGGGTAGAGTATGGGGACTAAACTTTATCTGGAAAATTACGTAGTTGTCCAAATTAGGAAATTTATAATTCATTTTGACCAACACTGACAAAATGTAATATTCCATAAATGTAATATTCAGGTATTTGAAGATGGCAGCCCATATTAATTTAATCATTTTTAGTTACTTAACAGAGATCTTGAGGCGAAAAAATCAAATTAAGTGTTTTTACATTTATTGCCGTATCTTAAATGATATCTGCATCTTTTTTTTGGCCAACACACACACACACACACACACATATCAGATGCTTTCTGTCAAGTAAAATATGTACACACACACACACACACACACACACACAGCCACTCAAGCATGCTCCTGCTGCCATTTTGGCAACTCCCCGTTGTCAATCCTTGCGTTCTCCTCGTCTGTGTTTTTTAATATGGAAATGCGTGAGCATCATTATGGCGGCGTGTCTTCAGACGGGTGTGAGTGAGGAGAGGAGAGGAGAGGAGAGAAATCTGAACCTCCAGGCTATATAAGAGTAGCCCAGCTTCAATTGGCACCAGTCAGGTTAATAAATTCTGAATAGAGATGCATAAATCAGTGTACAGGGGGGGCTTTTTCCGCTCTCTCTCTCCCCTCCTCCTCCTCCTCCTCCTCCTCCTTTTTCTTCTTCTTCTCCTCCTGCCTATATGCTTTTCTTTTGACTGACTGAAAGCAGGCCTTTGGAGGATTGTTGTCTATCAGGCCAGAAAATGGAGGGAAGAATGCCTTGAGTACCCTGGGCTGGTTCGCAGATTGTCATTTTTGGGTTTGATGTTCCTGGGCCTAATTGTCTTTCATGTGAACAATGGAGGAGCCCTCAGGAGCACGCCGAGAGTAGGGGGATAGGGGCGCAGCTCGTGCATAGCAATGTCCTTTTTTATTATTAGCTTGTGAAATTAGCAAGCTGGAAGTCGTTACAAGGATTTCACCCTCCACCCTACAACCCCCCACCCCCACCTCCACCCCACCCCATAACACCACCATTGACACTCCTCCCCTCCCCTCATCTTCACATCCTCTCTCTCTCTCTCTCTCTGTTAATTGTAATGCGGAATGGAATTTGTTTATGGAGTCACAGACAATAGGCTGTGGCGAGCAGCGTTTCTGTATTAATAGACTTCTACTTTTTTCTTTACCATGCACGCTTTTTTAGCCGGGGCCCTAATAAGGCGTCTGCACCCGAGCTGATGCGACGTGAGGCAAGGCGAGGCGGAGTTTGTTTAAAAAAGCGTGGTAATTGATGTATGGCTGTGCGAGTGAACGAAAGAGAGAGAGAGAGGGAGAAAGAGGGAGTGTGAGCACGGGCAAGCGCCGGGGTTGATTAATGCGTGAGCGAGAGTGTTTTTTTTTTGAGGCGGTGTAAAAAGGCTTCTTAGCTGGGTCCAGGGAGGCAGACGCAGACCTTGCTGTAAACTACCTCATTGCAGCTGTTAAAGGACCTGACAGCTGTTGATGTCTCTAGAGGCCTGCCTCTCTTTCCTTCTTTCTTTCTCTCTCTTCCTTTCTTTCTCGATCAGAGGGAAAAAAAACGAAGGCAATATAGTTCTTGTCAATAATTGCAGCACTTAAAAAAGTCTCAGAAAGTGTTTTTTTAGTGCTGTTCCCAGGAGGTGTCATTTCAAAGGTTCATTTAGATTCACTTTTATGCCCCAAGAATGCGAGACGCCTGGGGCATCCAAACTGGCCCCGTCTCGATTTGTTTTGGCGTTGCCGTTTGGAAGTTGCCTTACTGCACCATGCAAATAAGAGATATTTAAAGTCGACCGCCACTGTCCGCTCATCTAATTCCCTGCCGTGAAATTGAATTGGCCACGGCGGCACACTAACATGGGTACACCTCACAAAAACTTAATGACGTAGAGGCGTAATATTCCTCAGCATCTGTGATAAAATATCTGTACTTCAGATATGTCTTTTTTTCTGTAGAAAATATTTTCGGAATTGAACGCTCACAAGAAATTTAATAAAAACGTAGCCAGTATGCTTCATTTGATTTTATTTATATAAAAAGAGATATGTTATTAAAGACACAGCACACATGAAACCTGAACTACAGCATTGTGAGCAAAGTGTCTCAGAGAAAATAACATGCATGGGCTGTCTTAGATTCAATATCCTTTTGAAAATGAAAGAAAACATTGGGCCCAATCTAAGATCGGATCTGTATCAAACTAAGTGGTACTAGAGTTGTATTACGTTGTCATATGTTGTTAATTGTAATTTCCATAATGTAATGTTTCCATATGGAGTGCTGCTGCATAATATTGTCTATACTGACTGTTAAGCCCAAAAAGCATCTCTACAGCTGCAGAGGCCTGTGCACTATGTGTGCAGCTACATTGTAAAAGATCTGTAAAAGAGCATCTGCCATGAAAACTGAGATTATATGAATATTTTCAGCTACAATATCCATGTTTGTTTTTTTTTTAATTACTCTACTCTACAGCTTTTCCCTGCAGCTTGGTCACTGCCCAAAACGTGTTTTAGTTTGGATGTAGTTTAAAAAAAATGCATAGAATACTATTTCTGACCTATTCTATGTTTAGTTTGTTCTACCCTAACTATGAATAGTTGAGGGGTGAGGTTGACATTGAGGTTAGTAAAGAACACCTACTGCATCTTATTTTCTCCATTAAGTATGTACATGTGTAGTCACTTCCCTCTGATGTCCCCTCAGCACAACTGTGACTCCATCCTAATAACCCTACTTAATTCTGAGGGAGGCATAGTAGATTTGGGGCCCAACACACACACACACACACACACACATGCACACACACACAAAAAAATGCAGCCCAGGGCAAAAGGACCTCAATTAAAAAACGTAGAGCTGGTCACGGGTTCGCTCGCACAAAGCTGACTTCCTGCCGCCGCCACACTCCGCGCCGCCTCCGGCGTTTTATTCTAATTGCCGGCGCACACGGGACCAGGGAGGCAAACGCCTTTGTTATCGGCCTTTGTGTGGAGGAGATCCGTAGATAATTAAAGCTAAAAGCCATGGAAATTCTTTTGATAGGGCATAAATATGACTCCCTCTAAATGGTTTATTGAAGATAATGTCCTTTTAGAACAAATGCTGGTGGTGTTTGCAAATGTGATACGAATAGCCTGCAGTGAGAGGGTGGGGGTTCAGGGGGGCTATCTGTCCATTTCCTAATCAGACTGTTTATTTTAAATCCACGCACACAGTGATTCTCTGCTCTTTGTAATATTTAAAACAAGCCCCTTTTTTGTGTGCCACACTCAGTAATTATTACACTTGTGATAAGACACACACTCAATGGAGTCAGAAGTCTGGGCTCTATCAGTCGTCCAGATTAGTATTGTGATTACAGACACACACACACACACACACACAAACACTTTCTTTGAGTCCGTCAAGGAATCTGGGGACCTGTCTTTCTCTCAGCCTGAAGTGACTCAGCCGATCTGAAGTGGCAGTTCTGCTGTTTAGATAAGCGTCGCTGGCGTTTCAGAGGATGTCAAGTTGACATTTTTAATAATCAACACACACGTGGATGTGGAGTGGTGGCACACACTCCTGTGTGCGTCAGACTCCTGGGTTCCTTATCTGAGATTCAGATTTCTCTGTTGTGATGCAGTGATTAATGTTACTGTAAGGCCCTCATTGTTCTGAACCGTTTGTTGTGTTGTGAGTTTATCTGTCTCTCTATTTGTGTGATTATGTGTGTGTGTGTGTACATGTGGATCTGAAGGTGTGTGTGTGTATGTGTGTGTGTGTACGTACAAGTGCATCTAAAGGTATATGTGTATGTGTGTGTGTGCGTGTGTATGTGTGTGTACATGTACATCTAAAGGTAAATGTGTGTGTGTGTGTGTGTGTGTGTGTGTGTGTGTACATGTGCATCTGCTATATATGTATGGGGGTGTGTGTGTGCATGTGTGTGAGGATGTGTGTGAGGGATCCACAGGCCGATTGTGTCTGGCTGCCCGGAGTCTCCTGATTAAAAGGTCCGTCCTCAGCTCGTTCGCCCAGACTCTCTGATTTACTCCTCTATTAAAGCACTAACTGCCTCTCTCCAGCGAACCCCTATATCACACACACACACACAAGCGTGCACACATATACACACATACTACACACACACAGACACTCACACACACACACACACACATGCACACACACACACACACACACACACACACACACACACACACACATACACACCACACACACACACACACACTGACATGCACACATGCGCACCACACAAACACAAACACACACCACACAAACATGCACACACACACACACACACAGTGCATAATACCACTGAAGTAGTTGTAGTATAATACTACACCATCTCAGTATTACAGTAATAAAACTAGTATAGGCATTGAAGCCCCTTTTTGATGTTGTGATGTGACTTCCATATACATATTATTATGTTTTAAATAGTAGATGTTGTGTATTATGGAATGGTGTATTATCACACACTTCACAGCCATAGAAATAGTTATAGTGCAGTTTCAGTAAAGATAGATAGATAGATAGATAGATAGATAGACAGATTTAAGATAGTCGCCTTAGTTGTTAAATATGCATCCATTGCCCAGATGCATTGCGCATTGATATGACAAATAGTGATTGATCATAGATACCAAATTATCTTTTTACAGAATCTCATTCAGTGATTCAAAGACATGAATATAAATAAATAAATATCATTCTTTGTCTTGTTCAATCGTTAACTATCGTCTTTTTTTTTTTAAAAGAAAACACAAAGAGGACTTTGACTGCCTCCCTTTGCACATGAACAGTGTCCATGTGGTTCTCATTTCACAGCACCAGTACAGTGACAGCACCTATAGGTTTGTGATTCAAGATGAAGATGTCCCACCATAAAGGGTGTTAAAAGAAATCATGTACGTCTCACAGAGGGGGGCCAAGAAAAAAGAAAAAAAAAACAATCCATCCCCACTCCTCCACCACCACTAATAAAAAAAAGCATCCCTCTTTTTCAGAGGTAGCTAGCCGCCAATCTCGGCACGCAATTACGGTAATGTGACGTGGAGCTGGAGGCCCGAACCCCTGGGCTGTCTAGGTGTGGTGGGTGGCCTGTGCTGTGTGTTGAGGCCCCCACATTTGTAATCCTTTAAAAGCACTTAAGAGATTGCTGTTAGCGCCTTCCCCCGTCCGCCAGTGTCCGTAAGCGGGCCGGTCTGCGGCCTGATTGCCCGGGATCCTCTTCCTAATTGGATCATGAGGGTGTGATCAGAGTTGCGCAGCCCAGATTATGTAAGACTGACTTTGTACCTGATAACCTGGACGCCACTGCTCCCAGGCTACCTGCACTGACCCCAATGTGGCTAAGTGCCTCTCTCCATCATCAGGGCTACTTGGTGGGGATGGGAGGTGTGTGTGTGTGTGTGTGTATTTGCGGGGGGGTAGCTGTGTTAAGAAAAGCCTCCTGGCTGTTTTGTTAATTTGGCATGTATATGCGTGTGTGTGTGTTTGTACGTGTATATGTTTGTGTGTGTGTGAGTGTGTGTTTGTGTGTCTGTTTGTCTTTCCAGGTGTGCGATATGTGTGTGTTAGTGTTTGTTGATGACTGTATTCATTGACAGAGGGGAGAGGTATAATAAGGTTGCATTGTGAATTAATTCCCTGCCTCCTCTCACTCATTGCTGATGTCTATGTTTGCCCTGTTCCAGCCTTTGACGTTCTCTTTTTTTCTTCTCTCTTTTTCCCCCCTTTTTTCCCCTTCTTCTGTTGGTGCCTCTTTGTCACGACGGAGATTATGTTACCGTCTCTCTGTGACAGTTTACGCAAGGCCAAGTCTTTTGTGGTCGTATCATATTCACAATTATCCCGCCACTCAAGCATGTGGTATTCACAGTTAGCACTGCATAGCATAGCGTAGAAAATAAATAAATAAATAAAATGAACAACAACAAAATGCGCTGCACAGTCAGGGATTTTTGAAAAACGAATCAGTCAGTCGCTCGCTCTGAACCGCGGTCTCGAGCACGAGCAGAACAAGCAAATTCGAGGAACAGCTGATTTCGGGGCGATTGTTGGCCAAGGTGGATTGGTTGGAGTGGTGTGGGGTGATGTGGGAAGCCCCCAACACACTCACTCACTCACACACACACACACACACACACACACACACACACACACACACACACCCCTCCACCTTTTGGATGTCTCCTCCAATTTGTGCAGGCGTGAGAATGTTGAGGCATGGCTGCGCATTGCCAGTTTGTGATCCCTGCACCTCTTAAGACCATCATGGAGTGTGAAAAGAAATGATCACCGCTGATGCTCTCATTGAGTCCCACTTCTGGCTTAGTTTTGCTCCAGTGAGCTCACAGAGGGAGAGGGAGAGAGGAGGTGTGTGTGTGTGTGTGTGTGTGTGTGTGTGTGTGTGTGTGTGTGTGTGTGTGTGGCACTAGGGATACCAGCCTCCAGAAAAGCACTGAGGTGGTGTCTAAAAGGGTTTAGGTTTCTGTCCTGCACATTGTGGTGAGAGCTGGTGTGTGTGTGTGTGTGTATGCATTTTGCATATTCAAATGAATCAACGCTGTCAACCAGTCTCCTTTGCAGGGGCGTTTTGCGTTAAATCCACCAGATGCCATACACATTGTGTCAGTGGTGTCAGCTTCCTCTGTGTAGGACCTGGTTAGTACACTAATGAAACAGCCACAGTCTTCACTATACCTGGTGAACACATACACACACCTTCCTGCCTACACACACACACACACACACACACACACCTTCCTGCCCCCCCCCCCCCCCCCCCCCTTCACCACTGAGGTGATTTGTTCCAGGGGTGCATCAGCATGGATTGAGTCTGATCCTTCCAGTCTGTTGGCCCCTCTCTTCCCCTGATATGATAACGTGTTCCACCACGATATTTCCGCCCTGACAAATGGTCCAATTCAATCAGTCCCACTCCTTTTCTATTCCATCCCATTCCAGGCTGTCCTCTGCTGTCCTGTCTCCTCCCGGCCGGCCAGGCGTCCCTAAGTGTGT
>JAIFZK010000068.1:380000-410000 GCA_027481765.1 Tenualosa thibaudeaui
GAGGTGTTATCAGTGCACCATAGAACAGAACTAAGGGGGCTGATTTTTATATGTGTATGTGCTACTGCAGTACATTAATGTAAGGCCCATGTAAGGCATTATTTGTCATTTGGAATAGCCCAACAAGTATCCTCAGATGGTCCCATTGAGTAGCTATGGTGCTAGAGAGATGTTAGATGTTCACCATTCTGAATGAGGGTTGTTATTGAGCAGTTGTCATTAATTAATTTGTGATGGAGTAACCTGAATTAAAATGACATACTAGTGAGCAGGTCCTTGGATTTGTTCGTTTAAGTAGCAGTGCCTGTAAGTGCAGATTAACACATGAGGGGTGTTTGTTATTGTTGTTGTTTGTTGTTGTTTACATAGATAAATGGTAAAAGGGTAAATGGGTGTGCTAACACAAGCTGTCAACAACACACACACACACACACACACACACACACACACACACACACACACACACACACACACATTCTTCATGCCCATTCCCAGTGGTGTGTTGTCGTCTGCCTTCTTCTGAACGCTCTTGTTATTCAGGAGGTGTTGAATGTGGTGGTGCCATACAAAGGGCTCTCCATCGCTCTCCCTCTGCTTGTTCCTCCTCTCTCCACGCCACTGTGCTCAGCGCCTCCGTTGCTCCCTCCCCTCTCCCCTCTCCCCTCCTGTCTTCTCTTCTCCTCTTCTCTCCCCTCCTCTCTTTTTCACTCCTCTGCTCATCTCCCTCTCTCTCTCTCTCTCTCTCTCTCTCTCTCTCTCTCTCTCTCTCTCTCCACGCGTGGTTTGTAAATTAGGCGCATACGGCAGGCCGGCCTCAGTTCTCTTCTCTCCTCTCCCCTCTCTCCTCTTGTCCTCTTCTCCTCTTCTGTCCCCTCGTCTCTTTTTCGTCTCCCTCTCTCCTTCTCTCTCTCTCTCTCTCTCTCTCCACGCGTGGTTTGTAAATTAGGCGTGCACGGCACGCTGGCCTCAGTTTTCTCCTCTCCTCTCTCTTCTCCTCTCCTCTCTCCTCTCCTTCTGTCTGCCTGGGCTCGCCCAGTTATGGATTGCCGCGTTGTGGGCTTGACAGGAGCATAATTAGAAGTCTTGATGAAATCTACAAAATTATTCCTCCGTGGCTTCGCTGGTCCTGAAATGTATCCATATTTGTCACGCCGCACTTGAAGGCTGCTGTGGTTAGCGCCAGGCCTTAATGGTTTTATTCATTTATCCCTTAATCTGAGGAAGATATAGAAATAGTTATTTAGACAGATGAGCCCGAGAGGGGGAGGTCGAACTGCACACACTCCAGTGCTGTTGGAAGAAGTCTGGGAGTTCAGCAACTGGTCTTTTATAGGACAGAAATGCTTGCAGATGCTTTACATTTATAAATGCAATTTAGGCCTCTTTCACCAATATCTTTGTAAGAATTTCCTATTTTCTAAGGTTCCTATGAATATGAGATATGAACAGATAAGAAGATATTGATGAATGCTAAAATCTTTTTGAAAAATGCGTAAGCAAGGCTTTAAAGGATTCCTGGCTAGTAAGACGTGTTGGCCTTATAAGACTGGATTGGTATCAGCTATGTTTAACAGGATTTAAAAACATTCTAGATGCTTTCTTTTTTTAAAATAACCTTTAGAAAATCACTTAATTTGCAGAGCTTGTAAGTTGCCATTGTATTAACATCTCAATGCTTTCTGGGTAAAAAGTGACATCACCTGATTAATATTGATGGTGTCTATGTGCAGCAACAGCTTGATTGCTCCACCTTGACTGGACCTTGATTAGATTCAACCAGGTGATGACTTGCAATGGGCAACAATGGCAGTTTACAAATGGAAAGAATTTTTTAACTTTTAACAAAACCAAAGACATTTTGAGTGTTTTTAAATCAGGTTTATGTAGCTATGTAGTGTGTGTGTGTGTATCTGTATGTAACCCTGCTCTGTGCCATGGTCAGGTGTATTTTCATGGACTGTACATGTATTTGATCTGGATCTATAGTGATTTTGCATGCAGTCTTGCACAAACAGTTCTGGAGGCCTGTCTGTTTTTCAAAGAACAAATGGCCAGAGGGCCATCTGCTGTAATGTGATTACTGTATGGAAATTAAAAGGTTAGTTCTTCCATCTTTCTCTCTGCATTCATTCATTCATGCATTTGTTCATTTATTCAGTCTCCATTGGCATTATCATTGTCTTCACTGTGACCAGAGTAGCATTTGTCTGTGGAATTGCATGTTTTGACTTCTTTACAGTTGTGAGTAAATGTGTTGTGAGTGAAAGTGTGTGTGTGTGTGTTTTGTGTGTTGTGTTGTGTTGTTATGTTGTTGTGTTGTTGTGTTGAGAGTGCTGAGAGTGAAGGCAGATGAGCAGAGCCAGGAGTGTGTTGTCATGATGAAAGCTCTCTAATAGCCTAGACTCTGCGTCCTGATTGGCATGTTATGTTGCCGCTGCCGGTGTTGTGATTTCTCTATTTGACTGAAGCGCCCCTGCGCTCTGCTGCAGTGCTTTGAACGCTCAGGCCATCAGGGCGATGGCTAATTCTCTCTCTCTCTCTCTCTCTCTCTCTTTCTCTCTCTCCGTCCATCACACTTCACCGCAGACTCACATTGAGACGGGGGCAACGGGGTAGAAACGATGGGCATGTGTTTAACGCTGAAAATGGCTGGTTGGCTCCAGTATATGTGTGTGTGTGTGTGTGTGTGTGTGTGCGCACACGTGTATGTAGTGGGGCCGTTGTGTTTATGTGTGTGTATGTGTGTTTACTGTGTGCATGTGTGTGTGTGTGTGTGTGATAGGGTATATGTGTGTTTCTGTATGTGTAGAAAAAACTAATTTAAATCTGCTATGTAAACCTAAAACTAAAAACGTCATACACGCACAGATAGAAAAAAAGGCAGCAAAAGTTGAAAAAGAAGAAGAATAGAAGAGGAAGAGGAACGAGTGATAGCAGACTAAGCAAGTCCAGAGAAAAAGGAGGAACTATGGCAGGCTAAGGAAGTGAAAAAATGAGGCCCAGAAGAATTGAATATGGATTAGGGGGATGAATATTCTATTATTTCTCCCCATTTGGCTGATCTCTGCACTGCAAAGGAGGTGGTGTGTGTGTGTGTGTGTAGCAGGGTCTGGGGATCGGATAGGCAGAGGAACAGTAGAGGTGATTGAGCTATGGCCACTTGAGCCGCTAGGATTAGGAGATCTTCACCACTCTAGGTTGTATACACACACACACACACACACACACACACACATACACCCAAACATACACATATACACACATGCACATTCACACAAACAAAAGACACACAAGTCACACACACAAGCACACACACACACACACACACACACACACACACACACACACACACACATTGATTTACATGTAGTATTTTTGTTCTGTCTGTCTCTGGGTGTTTTCAAAGTAGTAATGAATGCAGAGGAGGTATTACCAGAAGCTTCCGGGGACCCCCAATGTCAGAATCCACATGCCAGAGTGTCAGTGGTTGTGTGACAGTGGCTGTGTGTGTGTGTGTGTGTGTGTGTGTGTGTATGTAAGAGAGAAAAATAGGGAGAAAGGATTTCCTGTGAATGGGAAATTGTAGCGTTATCCTGTGTGTGTGTGTGTGTGTGTATGTGTGTGCCTATTATCTCCAAAGATGATTAGGAAAGCCTCCTTACCCCCTTCTAGGGCTAGACCCTGGCTGTGGAAGATGTCTATCATGACAAAACACACACACACACACACACACACACAGACAGACACACACACACTTTCTCTCACTCGTAACCGTAAAGAAATGCAGATAGATAGATAGATAGATAGATAGATAGAAAGATAGAAAGAAAGAAAGACAGGTCTATTTGTGTGAAGAACATTTTTTCTTTTTCTGCAACGTATGGAAAGGAAGAAGGGCAGTCAGGGAAATAGAATGGTGAATGTAAGGAAATGTATTTTATTGCTTAAGCAGGTAACAGTGTAACAAGCAGCATGATGTATAGCCCACTAGTCACTCTTGAGAAATAACCTCTCAGCTGCATGTCAGGGTCCTGTTCATCCAGATGGGATTTATTTATTAACAATGGCCACATTAATATACATTATACCTACATATGTATTACTATCAAATGTCTGTCCATTGAGTTCAAATGGCGGTCAGATCAGTGATGTGTGTACTTGTGTGTGTGTGTGTGTGGGCATGTGTGTCTCTGTGTATGTGTTTGTAATTGTTTGCGTGTGTGTGTATGTGTGTGTTTGTGTGTGTGTGTGTGTGTAGGTGTTTGCTATTGTGTGTGTGTGTGTGTGTTTGTTATTGTGTGTGTGTGTGTGTGTGTTTGTAATTGTGTGTGTGTGTGTGTGTTTGAAATTGTATGTGTGTGTGTGTGTGTGTGTGTGGTGCACTGGTGTGTGTAACCTGCCCTTAAGGGGATTCTCTGTGGCTTTGCCATGTGGCGTGTAGCCTCCCATTGCAGTAGCTGGTCCAGATTTGGTCCATGTCAGGCTGCTTTGAGCGCAAGCCACAAGGTGAGGGCTTATCCCGGTCAAGCTCTGTCTGCAGATCCCCAGCTCACACGCAATGCTAAAGCCCACAGCACTAACAACTCTCACTGCGCTAACTGCAGCTCATAGCCACTCCCTCCCTCTGCTCTCATCAGGCCGATTACACTCACAGACAATCAGCGCACACACACACACACACACACACACACACACACACACACACACAGAGACACATACTCATACATGGCACGCATGCACACACACATTATATGCACAACCTAAGCACAAACACACACCGACACTGGGTTTGAATCCGGAATTTGTATCCGATAGTTAGGCAATGTCCCACATGTGGGATGTAGATGTTCGTTTCAATCAAACAAAGTGGCGAGAGACTCTTTCAGATTTTTCTGAGATCATCCTCCCAAATATCCCATTACTGAACACTCTTAATAAAATAAGTCAAATTATTTGAGTATGCATTGGCCACCTTTACTTCTTCTCATTTATTTATTTATTTATTGTTTGTAGCCCAACAGCCCTTGGGAACTTAAAACAAGTTTTTAAGGCTCTGTCTTGAAGTCCCATTATGTCTTAAAATATCCCATTATGTCCCTTGTCCATCTGTCTGTCTGTTTGTCTGTCCATGTGGACAGCTTGCCACAGCTCACACTGGCTGCTCTTATTTAAGGCCCTGTTGTGTGTGTGTGTGTGTGTGTGTGTGTGCTCCTCAAGGGCAGCTTCTTCCCTTCCTATGTAAGGTGAGTGAAACTCGAGCCTAATGGCTTTGAGGAAACGAGTGAGCAAAGGAAAAAGAAAGGGCAGAGTCTCACCTCTCTGCCACCTCTGCTACAACCACCCCCACCCATACACACACACACACACACACACACACACCCTCCCCAAGAGAAGCCGCTCAACCTTTGCAAAGGCATCTGCCGCCTGCGGCCCAAGAGGGCGCATCTCACAGGCGCATCTCATGCGTGTTCCACAGGGGACTGCTTATTAATGTAGGGAGGACTTTTAATGCACCGTCATGATATTTTACACAAACCCATCCTGTTGGCACAGGCCGCCATTTTGTCTCAGTAAACATGGGACACGACTGTGATGTCCATTGCTCGGCCCAGATTTGCAGTGTTGTTATTGTTTTTTATTTCTGTCTTTATAGCCTGGTGGACCATACTTTTTTCACTTCACTTCGCTGCTCACTATACACATATTGTACCTTAACTGCGTGGTGGGTGAACACTTGAACATTAAGCCTTTATGTTCTTTTGTCCCATACATCATTACCATAAAATAAAAAAGGTCATGTCAGGAGCAACTAATCTACGTCTAATCTATGTCTAATCTAATCTATTTTAAAGCAGTTAAAAACTGCTGACAGATTGAATGGTAGCAAATGAAGAGGCTTTCTTAGAAAGATCAGGATTTGGACCCAGGTTCGGGTCTAGTTGTGGCCTAAAGGTGGTTTGCGGCTTGTGTGTTCTCGGCCACCCCACTGACCGCTGGTGTTGTTGTCGGTTGTGCGTCTGGTCAGGCTTGAGCCACCAGCATTCCCGTAGGTGGCCAGTGCAGTCAGGTGAACTCACCTGAAAGAGTCCAGCTCCGCTGTGATGTGCACCTCTCTCTTTTCATCCTCACTGTTATCATGTTCTCTTTCTCTCTTCATCTCTTTCATTCCTATCTCTCTGGGTTTCGCTCTGTCTGACTCTCAGCTCAAGCGTGTGTGTGTTTGTGTCTGTGTTTGTGTCTCTCTACTATAATTCCCCATCTGTCTATTGGGCTTTACAGGCTACAGGGATTCTTCAGTTTATGCAGCTCTGTGGATAATACTCAATAGTCAGGGAATTTTATTTTCTCAAAACCCCAAATGGCACACAATTAGATTTCTCCTTCTGTATTTTTGAACTGTATGTGTATTTGTGTATGTCATGTGTATGTCATTTTTTGGATTCTACGGGTTGCCTGAATTTCCTTCAGGATATATAAACTATAAATAATCTATCTGTTAATGAATCTATCTTTCTATCTCTCTATCTAAAAAGAGAAAAAAGATTGTCCATGTTATGGACAGAAGTTAACCACAGGCAATCTGGAGATCAATGATAAGGATGAAATAGAACAGTTCTTATTATTTCACCTCTTTATTCCTTGCTCTTGTCCAAATGTTTAGCTTCTTTAAGCATTGTTTCTATATGTGTGTTTAGGAAATTCTTTAAATTGCTGTCATGTTGTTAATACACAGAAGTGAGTTGTTCTGGTTTGTCATGCTGTCTGTCTGTCTCTTTTTTCTCTTCCTCTGGGACTCTGGCCATATTTCCTGGTGAATGTCTTCCCCCAATCCCCCCTGCTCCACCCCTCCACACACACACACACACACACACACACACACACACACACACCGTCACAGCTCTTTTAAACCTCCAGACCCTCTCTAGTCGACTGCTCCTCTCGTATGCCCCCGCCTCCAGCTCTCCCTCTGTTTCCCTTTCCTTCCTTTTCTCTATCTCTCTCTCTCTCTCTCTCTCTCTCTCTCCATCCTCCACCACCCACCTCTGCAGCCTCTGCTGGTTTCTCCGTCCGCTGCCTCTGAGAGGGGAAGATGTGAGGCCTGGCCAATTTGTTCTGACACATAGAGATGTTCGAATGGGAGAGATGCCATAGAAGGGAGAGAGAGAGAGAGAGAGAGGTACAATAAAGAGAGAATGAAGAAGAAGGGAAAGGGAGGAGAGAGGAAGAAAGGGAGGGAGAGTGAGAGAGTGGGGTAGAGAGAGAGAGTATGTGTGAATGTGTGTGTGTGTGCTTGTGCGACAGACATGCACAGTGACTTGTTTTTAGGGCCGTGGCTCTCCCCCATGTCCCTTTGTATTGGCAGCGCGGTGTGGTGTGTTGCAGTGTGTTGCGGTGCAAGGCGGTGTGGGAGGTGGCGGCGGCGTGTCCTGCTTGAGTGGCGGCATCTAATCTTTGGGGGTAAGAGAGCGCTCGTTCCCCAGGGCCCCGCTGTTCAGCACCTTGTTAGACAGCTCTTCTGAGAGCCCCTGCGCTCCTGCTCACTCTGTCACATTCCTGCACCTCTTTCTCTTCCGTCGCTCCTCTCTCCTCTCTCTTCCCGCACCCACACTCGCCTGTCTGCTAATATCTCTTTCTCTTGCTCTCCTCTCATACTCCCTCTTTCTTTCCCCATCTCTCTCTCTCTTTTCCTTATTTTCTTCCTCTCACTTTCTCCTTTTTCTCTCATTTTCTCCCTCTCTTTCTCCTCCTTTTATCTCTCTTACCCTTTCTCTCTATTTCTTACCCTCTCTCTCTCTCTCTCCTCTTGTTCTCTCCTGATGGGCTGAGGAGGTGAAAGGCATGGATGTTGTTTAGGGCCAAATGACTTGCACTCTGATTACACGCTTGCTGTGGCATGGCCTCTCCTAGAGCAGACTGCTGTTTTGAACACTGCACTAAGGGAACGCCATCACATGTCATGGATCATAATTACTACCACTACAGCTCTCTCTCTCTCTGCTCTCCAAATCTTCTCTTTTTCCTTTCTCTCTCTCTCTCTCTTTCTTTTTTCTATCTTCCTTTTTTTTCTAATTTTGCATCCCTCTGTCTCTCCTTTGTGCACTGTATCAGTCAAATCAAATACTGCTTTTTTGCATGAATAAAATAATTCATTTATATTACCAAAGCTCCATGCCATCCTTCTGATGTGGTTTGTAGACAGAAAGACAGACAGACAGACAGACAGACAGAGGATGAGCAGACAGGCAGACAAACAGACAGATAGATCAGAAGTCTATCAGCGACTTTTTTCCAGCAGAAAATGTTGTAATCCAATAGGCCACATTATATGACACACACAGAAAAAGGAAATACACATGTAATATGTGTGCATCACATTCGTGGAACTGGGCCAGCGTTTTCTTTGTTTTTTTGGTGAAACCCCTCTTTTAATGACAGTAAGCCGAACCAACCCACTGGTGGTGTAAATAGCTTTTAATTGATCCTCTGGTAAGTGTGTGTGTGTTGTGCTCCCACTCCAGTCCCTGTGTGCGTGTGAGGCTGACTTGTGAGTGGACTGCCTTGGTCGAAAGCTCTGAGAACAGAGAGAGAAAGGGAGAGAGAGAGAGAGAGAGAGAGAGAGTGCGTGGAGACTCTGTCAGTGTGAAGGACAGAATGCGTGTTGTCTGAGTAAAGAAACTGCTGTCGGTGGTTAAGCGAGGATCAGGCGGTTTAACAGAGATTGGCAGATAGCTTTCGTCTCTGGGACTCCCAGTGTCTTTCCACTAAGCCATTTGCTCAGAGCCAAAGGCTTGTCCATCATCCGCAGCCTCTGACTGAAAAACAGCACTTCTCCTCTTCCTCCTCCTCCTCTCTGCCCAACACTCCTCCCTCTTTGTCGACCAGTCTCCCCCCCTTCCGAATGCCAACCCCTTAGAGTCCCCTCCACACACACACACACACACACACACACACACACACACACACACACACACACACACACATACACACACACATCACACCCAGACTTGCACACAGACACACATACACTAGCACACACACACACACACACACACACACAGATTCCCTACAAAGCAACCCCATCACCCTCTCTGTAGCACCCGAGCAGTGTACGTGTGGCATCTCACTGGTGTGAAATTGAATTAATTAATGGCATAAAAAGTCATTATGAGGAGTGCAGAAGATAGTTGCAGCAGTGGTGCAATCCCCTCCGGAGGGTCAGGAGACTGCCTGTCTTTCCTTCCCATCCCATCCTGCTAGCAGACAGCGTCACGCGTTGATTGGCTACCCCAGAAAGACCTCCAGTGGGAGAGACAGAGAAGAAAAGAAAAGACAAGAAAGAGGGAGAACATTGGAAAGGGAAACACTTTGTCAATGGAGGAGTGAGGGAATGAATGTGTGTGTGTGTGTGTGTGTGTGTGTGTGTGTGTGTGTGTGGTAGGTGGGGGTGTGTAAGGGGCTCCCCCCCAACCCATCCCGTAACATGAGAAGTCTCCACCTATCAGCACATTGTCCACAGTGTCTCATTTCAGTGGCAGCGTCGCCACAATGCTGAATATTAAATCACCAAGCTAAACCTTGGGACAAGCCTACTAGAATAAATTAATTGGAAGGATTAATGATGGATTTGCCTTTGCGACAGAGAGGAGAGCAGAGGAGAGGAGAGGAGAGGAGGGAGGCTGGAGTTTATAGGAGTGGAAAGTGGCTCTCTTAAGCTGGTGGCGATGAGCTTAGAGACGGGAGACTGCTTAGGAGGTCTTTTCCGTTTTTTTTAATTTTATTTTATTATTTATTTCTCTCTCCTCTCTCTATCCCCTACCACTCTGTTTTTTCTTATAACAGAGTTTTTAGAAATCCACTTGTGTTTGGGAAGGAGGTTGTGGGGGCAGCCTGTTGTTTTAGCATTTGTGTCCACTCTCCTTTTTTCTTCTCTCCTCTCCTCTCCTCTCCTCTCCTCTCCTCCCCTCTATCTTCTTCTCTTTTCTCCTCTCCTCTACTCCTCTCCTCCTCCTCTTTCTCCTCCTTCTATCAAATCTGTAAAGTTTCCCCCCTCTGTATCTGAACCCTCAACCCCGACTTTCCATATTATGACAACACAGGGGTAATTAGCATACGGGCCGTAAGCAGGCGGCCTAAGCGCTAAACGCTAATTATCTCTTCTGCCGGCCGTGACCGGAGTCGGGAGGTAATTGGCCCACAGCAACGCGACATCTCCAATCATCTCCTGAAATTAGTCGCCCTTTACAAGCCTAGGCCCCTGCTTTGCCTCTTCGATGGGGGGAGAACAATCAATTTGATAAGTGGCCATGCGGTTCATTGTTTCACATTAATTAGACTAATTGCAAAGTGTTAGTCTTTGGATGAGAGCTGTTCCTCAGCAGAGAGAGTGTAAGAGAGAGAGAGAGAGAGAGAGAGAGAGAAAGAAAGAGAGAGGGCGAGAAGGAGAAAACGAAAGAGAGAGCATTCCATAAAAAAAAACTTTTTTTTTCTTTTCTGCCCCTGCGTTCTCCACCACGTGCATATTTTTTCCGTTTTGCATGTGCCTGCCCCTGACTTTGCTGGGGCGCCGCACTGTAATTCAGTCAGTCGCTGATCTCCTGTGTTAAGCCAAGGCTCTGAGACATTGCCTCTGATTGAATTTCACAATGCTACCAGCGACGTCCCATAAAGCATGTCTCTAGCACGGCCTGGAAATATAGGACATGTCTTATTCATACAGCATAACCACAAAGGCACGTCCACATGGGCAGTTATTTATAATGTGGATTATCTTTGGCTGATAGACTGAAGTAATGCCGATTTTAGCCCGGGATATGCACAAGAAAACCCCGGTATCAGCAGGAAGATGCGAGGACTTATAGGAGTTATAGGAATCATGTGCACGTGCCCAGGGAATACCTATCAAATTATGGATATAATATCACCCACCCAATGTCACCACCTTGTATGTACCCATTGGTTAATTCACAGTAAAACGCAATGTGAAGAAAGTGACTGTGTGTGTGGGGGGAGATTGCATGTTTGTGTTTGTGTGTGCGCATGCATGTGTGTGTGTGTGCGCATGTGTGTGGGTTAAAGGTGTTGTCGCATCGGCAGTCACTGACTCTAATCATTCCGTCTTCATCATTGTTTTGCCTGTCTCGTTGCCGAGCCATTGACTTAAACAATGAATGCATAACACACTTTTTTTTTCTCCTTTCTGTTGATGTGCACCCTATTAGACTGTGTCTTAATCCAGCAAAACAGCATCACCCTATTTCTGCTGCGTTGAGCTTCTGCAGCAAGCATATTGCCACTGAAGCAGTTTAGCTGCAGCAATTATAGTTTTAGACACGTCATTGATTTTAACTCCAGATTAGGGATTGTGTCAGAGGTGTTACCAATTGTGACTGCGTTGAATGGCTGAGCTGATTTCTGCGGCATTAGGCTGTATAACGATTCAGACCGCCGCTCCATCCTATTAGGGGCTGTTGGCGCGACACTTGATACCGCTTCAGCTAGATTCTGCAGCCGAGCGCTAAAATCAATAGGACCGCCTGACAGGGATGAAACACTTGAAAATCATGGGGAAAAAACACCTATTCGCACCTTGCTCTCTTTTTTTTTACTCTAGGAGTGTGTGTGTGTGTGTGTGTATTTGTGTGTGTGTTTGTGTGTCACTGTAATGAGGCTGAAGGAATGCATGCAGTACCTGAGTAGGTGAGAGTGTGAAAAGACTCCTGGTGGGTGTGTGTGTGTGTGTGTGTGTGTGTGTGTGTGTGTGTGTATCCGTCCTTTGTGTACATACATGACAAGACAGGGACAAAGACAGAATTAACAGAAATACAAAAATGCACCAGCACATGGGAACACACAGAAACACACGTGCACACACACACACACACACACACACACACATGCGTACGCACACACACACATACTTTAGGACCCTTTTCTGCTCCAGCTCACTCCCACTCACCTTCACAGCAGCAGTAACTAGAGGGAATATTTACCCAGTTAAATGACAAAACTCAAACCCTCCCACTCGCACATGTGCTCACACACACACACACACACACACATATATATACAGACAAGCATACACACATACACACTGTCTTGACTTTAGCCATGTCCATACCTTTCTCTCCTCTATCCTCCCTGTTTTCTCCAGAGCCCCCTAGCATACGGTTCAGTTGTCTCCTCAGGACAGTAAAATAAAAAAAAAAAACACACAACCTTGCACTTGGACACTTCTTTATTCATCATTAGATAACCAAATAACTGCTATCTGTGAGGCGCTAATTGAAACGATGCCTTCTATAGTGCTACAATAAACATAAAACCTCAGTTTACGATAATGTAGCTTATCTTAATTTAGCATGTTTATCGTGTGCTGTTTGGAAGTGCCTTAGTGGTTTGTCAGCTGACATGGAGGTCCATTTTGAAGTGAATGCCCATGTCTCTCTCTCTCTCTCTCTCTCTCTCTCTCTCTCTCTCTGAGTGGAGGGGGTGATTTATTCCTTGCCAAAGCATTGCAGCACAATTATGCTGGTAATTATGGTTTTCACTGAGGCTCTGTCTGCCACTGACTGCTGCCTCTTCCCTAGTGGTCACTGGCTATTACCTGCTAGCCTTGAGCTAAGCTCGCCTCGGCACCTTGGCCCACGCAAGATGGCCACGGAGGAAAAGATATCCCCATAACACACACACACACAGTTGTGATATTTTAAAGACAAAAAATAGGGTTTTAGTTACTCTAAAAACCAATGTGCCTAATATGTTTGTTGAGTAAGAAGTCATAATGAAAAATTCTCAATTTTACTTTCATGATAGAGTGCTTCTTTGCTACAGAGGCAAGGTTAAGAATTTCCACAGCATTTGAGATAGCGTTTGAGTTCTGCAGGGATGCCATTTTAAAATCCACCAACTGGTGAATGTACATAGAGGATTGTGGGTATTTTTTGAACATTTGCATAAGTGCAAAGATATGAGGAGTTTTGTGTCTCTGCATGTGTGTGTGTGTGTGTGTGTGTGTGTGTGTGTGCCAGGGAGAGCGAGTGAGTCAAATACTTATTAGTCACACATCCTTAAACACACCTGCAGGAACTGTGCTATATCACAGCTGTATAACTGTATATGTGCGTGTTTGTGTGTTGTGTCTGTGTGTGTGTGTGTGTATGAGTGGCCATGTGTATGTATGCAGTGTACTGTATATTTGTTTGTGTATTCTGTGTGTGTGTGTGCATGTCTGCTCCCTGAGATCCCGGGGGATGACCCTTTGGAGAGGTATGGAAATGAACAGCTCGTCTTCATTCACTTCACATCACAGCAGCCAAGATAGCTGCCCACTCTGGGATGCTGCCTGTGTGTGTGTGTGTGTGTGTGTGTGTGTGTGTGTGTGTGTGTGTGTGTGTGTGTGTGTGTGTGTGTGTTTGTGTGTGTGTTTGTGTGTACATACTACAGATTTTGGAGTGGAGTAGGGTCTGATATAGTCCGGAAGTTGCTCAGGGTCATGTGCTGTCAGGCTTTGAATAGAAAAATAATAATGCTTCTCTATGAAAACACACACACACATACATACACATACACACACACACACATGCATAAACACACACAAAATGCGCACACACACACACACACACACACACACACATACACACACACACACACACACACAGTCTCTCTCACATACATCCAGAAACACCCGTGCCCACATACACACACACACACACACACACACACACACACACACATATATATGTTGCAGACATGCTCATGAATGGTGAGCATAAATAAAGATATGACACAGTTGAAATTGAATTGTCCTCTGGGGTGTTTTGGCCTGACAGTGGTGGTTTGGCCCTTTGATTAGCGCATATTGAAGTGTGTGTGTGTGTGTTTGTGTGTGTGTGTGTGTATGTCTGTGTGTGTGTGTGTGTGTGTGTGTGTGTGTGTGTGTGTGTGTGTGTGTGTGTGTGTGTGTGTGTGTGTGTGTGTGTGTGTTTGTTCCTGCCCTATTGAGTGTATTGTAACATTACAACAAAAGAAACTGTTCTGTGTCTACAGCCATAAGTAGTCATTGACATGTTTGGAGAAGGCGGTGGTGTCACTGTTCTTAATATATTCACTTTTTGTATTTATCTGGTTGTGGCTGTTAGCACAGCGGTCATATTGTCACATGAAACATTAACAGGCTCTTTGGGAACAGGCTATTTGGATCAGTGAATCAGTGTTAGTCATCCTAAATAAAATAATCAAATGTGTTTCCTTTTCTTACTTTCTCTCGTTCTCTCTCTTTTCCCTCTCTCTCTTTCTCTCCATCATCTTTCTCTAAAATAATGAAATGTTCTTTCTGTCTCTCTCTCTTCACGTCTGAGGGTGGCCCCCACAGTGTATCTATTGTTGGTTGTGTGTGTAGGGTCTGTGCATGTGCGTTTGTGCGTGTGTGTGTGTGTATGTGAGAGAGAGAGAGAGAGTGACAGAGATGAACTGTCACTCCCTGAATGCAGACTAGGAGACACGTCAGCTATAAGTCTGACCCTCTGGGTGCTAAATGCGCAGATCATGAATAAGGTACGGAACGAGAGGATTCTCAGGCCTTCTCCAGAAGCATTGTGTTGTAGTATAGGATGGCAGCGTACAGTATCACACTGGTGTTGTGTCACATTGATCTACATATTGCATTACCACGTTAAATATACAGTATCATATTTACTGAATGACATCATGCTGTTGACTCATATCCTCTATAAGGATGTAGTATTGCATTGTATTCTATTCTATTCTGGTCTGATTGGACTCCTTATGTTGTGTGTTCCACATCAAGGTTGTACAGATTCACGTATGTGAGTGCGTGGCTAATTCCTAATGTCTAAGTTTTGCGTTTGAGCCAGAATATCTTAGAAAGAACTAGGTGTCAATTACATAAACAGTCCTCTGGAAATTGAGGTGTAAATGTCGGCCAGCTCTTAATAAAGCCTTGACGCGGTCCACCCCCCCCCACCCCACTCCTCTTCTCTTTCATATCTTTTAATGCCTTTTTGTTGTCCTTTGACTCGGGCCTCTTCTCCTCTGGCATTGGGCCGGCCTGTGCCAGGTTAGGTATCTCCCCGGGAAAATCTCTCCGAGTGGCTTTATCTGAAATGGATAAACTCAGTGAGGGCGGAGAGGTGGGGGTGGGGGTGGGGTGGGGGTGGACGTGTGCGGCGGGCGGCAGGGGGGGGAGTGCAGAGTGGTCCAGGCTCTCCAAACATGGTTGCTGGCAGCTTCAGATAGGCTTTAGCCTCTGCCACCATCCCACACACACACACACATACACACACACACACACTCACATGCTCACACACACACACATACACACACACACACACTCGCACACACCCTCATACACACACACCTTCTCTCTCACACACACACACACACTTGTGCACACGCACACAAACACACACCCTCACACACACACACACACACACACACACACACACTGCAGTCGCTGTGGAGCCCAGTGGAGAGAAGTGGCTCTGGGCCTGGAGCCTATCTCCTAATAGAGCCTTTAGAGTGTGTGCCCAGACAGAAGAGCCCCGACACGGCCCTCACCGCAGACAGGAAATACAGGCAGAAAAGAAGAAAGAAACCCAACCTCAATCAGGAACGAGGGAAAGAGAGGGAGAGAGAGAAAGAGAGAGAGTTGTTTCATCTCATGGTGCCTGAAAAAAAAAGATTATATACATCCTCAACAGAGTCAATGTTTGTTCTCTCTCTCTTTCTTCTCTGTGTGTACATTCAAAACACACTCGCCGCTCTGACCTCAGTGGCTGGGGTCGCAGCAGGTCATGGCGGGACGCGTCTCTGAAGCGATCAATCATCAGCGAATGCCACAGTTCTCTGGCGGTCACTTAGCGTCGGGTCCGATAGCCGGCCCGGTAACGCCAGGTGCAGGGGTGGGGGCACCACAGGGAGGATGGATCAGTAGCAGAGGGGCTCTCCAGTGGTGTGTGTGTGTGTGTGTGTGTGTGTGTGTGTGTGTGTGTGTGTGTGTGTGTGTGTGTGTGTGTATGGCCATGTTAATAAGGGCTACAGGATCTGTGGAGAAATGGATATCCACCTGGGCTAGCAGGAGGTACAGTCTAACACCCCTGGCTAACACTGCAATCCTCAGTGGAAAAACACTCCACCCCCCTCCTTCCCTCCCTCACACACACACACACACACACACACACACACACACACACACACACACACACACACACACACACAATAAACATGCCCAATAAACATGCCCACCAATGTCTCTGTCACATGGTACACTCACATAATTTGCACACACACACACACAGATGCATAACTCGGTGACACATGCACTTGTGCATGCACACACACTCGCTCACACTCACACAGACCCTCTCAACAAGAGCAGCCATCTAAAAAGAGCTGAGAAGGGAAGGGCTAGTAACTGGAGCTGGGTTTGACACTGGTGAACAAGGTCAGAACTCAGAACTCAGCACCCACACATCTCACTGTCTCATTACCCCCTTTTTTGCCTGTGTGTGTATGTGTATGTTTGGGTGTGTTTGTGTATGTATGTGTGTGTACGTTTGTGTGTGCATACGTGTGTGTGTCTGTGTGGTGGGGGGGTGTATACCTATGCATGCACGTGCAACTGTTCCTCTTCTGTCTCACAAGCTCTCTATTGGCCTGTCTGTATACCTGTCTGTATATCCCCCAAAACTTTTCATGACCACCCGAGTCTCACCCTCCCTCCACATCTCCTCCCCTCCTTTTTTCCTCTCCCTTGACTCTACCTCTTTCTTCTCTACCTCTTTATCTCATTTGCTCTGTCTCTTTTCTCCCCAGGCCCTCAGGCCTCAGGCCTTCAAACAGGAGCACAGCGTGGTACAACACACTTAGCAGCTCTCATATCTACCATTTCCAGTCCACACTGTCTGTGTTGTATTTCAGACTGGACTAACTGTAAGATCAGAGAAGGTACTTGTGCAAATCTCTACATGTTTTACTATCTTACAATAGCATAGCTAACATTAGCATTTAACTAATAATGGAGCTAAAAATGTAAGCTAAATTAGTATGAGGTATTTAGCTTTTTTTTACCAAGTGACTAACAAAGAACAGAAGGTATCTAGATCTGAACTCAGGAAAGCCACATCAAATGTGCAAACTGTTAGATATCGGCAGAACTGGCTATGCTTGACTTTCTTTGTTATTCTTGTGTGATTAGCTTGTTATGTTTGCCTAGCCTTGTGGTAACGGTCTTGCACAATATGCACAGACTGAGTACAAACAGGTTGGCAGGCTGGTAGGAAGACAGGCAGGTAGGCCACCCTGTCATTTGATGTGGTTCATATGAAATGATTGTATAGGCTTTTTACAATATTGCGACTGTCACATCTGACATCTTTTTTCTTTCTATTTTTTTTTCCGTTGTAGATTTTTTTCATTGTTTAAAAAAAATATATATTTTAATATATTCTCCATGGTCAAGATGCTAAGAGTATATATATATATACTGTATATGTATATATATCTCAGATATATAATTAATATAATTTGTATCTGTGCTTCTAATAGTATTGGCCATCCCTATAGACTTGCTTCAAGCCCCAGCACCGCTTTGTAGTGCGTTCACCTGTGAGCCCCCTGAATGCTTTAGACCGCAGTGTCTGGGTATGTCTCTCTGCCTGCTTCACACCACACAAGCCTTTATGATTTTTTTCTTTTTCCTCCCATATAATTTCTCTGGCTGCTTTGCATATCCCATTAATATTTGATCAGAATCATTTGTATCTGTGCTTGGCAGCGACCTGAGTGTGTGCATGTCAGGCCATCCAGCATGTTTTCCCTAATCTACAGTGTAGTCTGCTTTCATTCATTAATTCTACATCGTTCCGAGCCCTGACCATACTTCGCTCCTACGCTAGCTCCTTCTTAAGACCCAATAAAAAAGAGGCCAAGATTAAAATTTAATGTACTCTCGAGTGTGAGTGTGAGTCTGAGTTTAGTTCTTATTTGCTATTATAATTCCTCTTAAGAATCCTCTTGAAAAATATATCTGTGCTAATGCCTGCGTTTGTGTGTGTGTGTGTATGTGCGTGTCTGAGTGAGGTTACTTTATTCTATTCCATATAGCCTGCAAAAGAGACACACACAGTGCTGGTGTCTGAGGCACGGCAGTCGTCTAGTGTTTTGAGATAAAGGATTCAAATGCTCCTTTGTAAATGAAGTGATTGTTGCCTTTATTTGCATGTTTGTTTGCTCGTTCCCATACAATGGGGCCCATTCATCGGAAGATGTGAAGTCCCAGTTGATTAGACTTCCCTCCACAAATTAATGGTTGTTAATGGTGAAGTTTTATCTAGAGTGCCCCCCCAGCTGTGCCACAGCATAAACTAACACTGAAAAACTGAATGAGAGCCAACCACTCCACTAGTCCCTTGATATGGTTTGAATAAACAACCATGCTGCTGTTAAGCCATTAAAGGAGACCTTTTCCTACTTTGATTTGGAGCCTTGTGTTGAGATAAGTGTCTTATTCAGAGGTGGAGTGGAGCTAATGGAGTACAGGCAAAGACTGATGAGTGGGGGCTCTGTAAAGAGTTAAAGATTCAGACGCATTAAAGCGCTCCTAACCTGACCTGACTGAGAGAGGTGACGCACTGGAAGGTTCCATTCAGGTCTATTCTATTCACTGTTACAAGAGACATATCTATCTATCTATCTATCTATCTATCTATCTATCTATCTATCTATCTATCTATCTTGGTACCAAACTGAGATATTAGATTGGTTAGGATATTAGATTGATTGGATATTAGATTAGATCAGATATATGCAAACACAATTAAATATAAATGAAACTCACAATGACAAAGTGAAAGGTTAAAAAAGAAAGTTGCGTGAAAATTATGGGAGAATAAAGAGTTAAAGACTTGTTAAAACACAACTATCCTGACCTGAGACAGAGGTGAGGTGGTAACTCACAGTTGCTCTGTTATAATTTTTTTTTCCTACAAGAGACATATCGTGATATCAAACTGAAATATTACATAAGGTGTGATTCACAGATATAAACAAACATGATGAGGTGAGGTTGTGGCCTTTTCTTGTCAATTATATTCGTTGTGTTATTTTTTTGTACAAGAGACATGCTGTGGTTGCAAAGTGAAATATAATATTAGAGGTGTTTCTCAGGTATATGTGAACGCAGTTAAAAATAATAAAACTCACATGGACAGAATAAAACAGTTAAGAAGAAAGTTACACTGTAATTATCCGACAGCAAACAGTTAAGGGTTGAGACGTGTTAAAATGCACCTGTCCTGACCTGAGTGAGGTAAGGCATGGGCTATTTCTCTTCTTTTCTGCTCTCTGTACATTTTTGTCAGACATTCTGTGGGTTGAAGTATCACATCGAGAGTATTTGTGATACCAAGCTGAAATATTAGTACATTAGTGGTCTTTCTCAAACATATGCAAACACGATTGAATCTATGGAATTCTCCCGAATGGAAATGGTGTGTGGTTGAGACCTTTTTACCTCCCTGAACCATAGCAAGGGAGGGAATGATGATATCCATGCTGTGACAGACAGCAGGTGATATCTCCTGAAGTTATGATCTGTTTATGCGAATCTATTTCCTTTTGACACTTTAATTATTTTGTCCTACGATTGAAAGATCACATAAAAAAGTATCCTATAACACACCTTCTAATTAGTACGGCGGTAAAATTTAAACAGAGTAGTTTCGGAATGCTGTCATTTTCCGGGGCGCCGTATCGGAATTATGTTTCAATCAGTGGCCAGGAATAATTACTTGTATACTTCTAACTGCCCACATTTACCAAATGGCATGCAATTTACAGCTATCATGTCCAGGCAAAAGCAATCAATGAGCAAACTATAAATTTCCGGCGCTCCAACAGACGGATTGTGTTTATATATTATTGTGAAGCATTAGGATCATGGAGAGGCTCTGCCCTGGTAATCCGGCTGTTTTCCTGGGGAAGGGCAGGGTCTGTTAGTATGCAGATGTGTTTTATTGAAAGCGGGCGACAGTCCCTTTGGCCTTTACAGGGGTGTGTTCATCACCATCAGGAGATGCTCTGTTGCATTGATTGCCGTATGCGTGTGCATGTGTGTGTGTAATCAGTGATGTTACTGTCTGGTGGTGAGGCATAGAAGCAATAGCATAGTCTCCATGTTAGCTCATGACATGATCTTTACACTAAACTTGTACACACACACACACACACACGCACAGATAGATAGTATGGTCCTGGCTTGGTGGCTGCTAACCAGGTTACAGGTAGCAGCAAGGCAGCATTGGCTTGTCGTGCTGGTCAGTGTTTGGTAGGTTTGGCAGCTGAATCAGAAAGCTATATTCTCAGGCAGTCTGCTCCACTGTGCACTAAACACACTAGTAACACACACAGGTAGAGGAGAGAAAGAAAAATAGAAAGTTAGACAATAATTACAGGAAACTGCAAAACTATGAAAACATATTAAACATTCACACGTGTGCACGCTAAAATATTTGTAATATTTGCAAATTAAAACAGAAATCCCTCATGCAGACTGTTATTAGAATGTACCATTAACTTCTCAGGTAGAGTTTTTACTTTGTAAGATCTAGGTATGGTGTACTTGAATTCTGTAATGTATTTGCATATTTGTGTAGAGTATTTGTGATATTTACCATCTATTCATACAAAAGCTCACTTTGAGACACACACACACACACACACACACGTGCATACACACATACACACGCACACACACACACACACACACACACACACACACACATGCATGCATACACTCCTCCCTCCTCTTGAATGCAGATTTCCTTCCTTTCTCTTGTTTTTCCCTACCTGTTTTATTACCGGTGGCATTATTCACTGGTGGTCGTGGCGGAGCGGTGGAATAAATTGAGTGCGGCGAGCTTAGGCAGACGCCTCTTCTCCCGGCATACATTTGTGTTGGGTTAACAAAGCGCCGCGCAGACTTAATCCCGCCGGAATACTCCACTCATGTTCTGTTTGAAACCAGCATAATTAAAGTCCCCCTCTGAAGTAACCTATTTATATAAAGAAAGCTCTTTTACAACCAGCCGGGCCCACTACTCACACGTAGGAGGGCCGGACCTATAATTACTTCACATTTCTAATTTAGGTGAGGGAATATTTGTTATCAAGCCGAGAGAGAGCGAGAGAGAGGAGTGTGTGTGTGTGTCCCTGTGTCTGCGTCTATGTCTGTGTGTGTGTGTGCGGGGGGTTCACAGGATGAGGGAGGTGGGAACAGTATTAGTTTCGAGTGAGAGGACATAACTGGATCTGTGGAGCGGTTTATGGGAGGTGTGGCAAGGGGCAGACTCCCTGTGAGGTCAGGACACACACACACACACAAACATGTTCACTGCCACCAACACCTTCATATACAAAGCTACAAATGCTTATACTGTTATACATGCCTGCTGCACACAATCAAAAACACATTTGTACACTACCTGTAACATGCTCACATGTAGCCTACATGCCCAAGTACACACATACACACACACACACATACACATTTCAACTCTGCATAATATGCATACATGATGCAGGTACAGTGACCCATGCATGTGTACACACTGACTTAACACACACAGAAGCACAAGCACACATGCACACACATACACACACACACACACACACACACACATACATATATTCTGCTTGGGCCAGCAACCTCACATCCTGTTGAGCCACCTCTGTCTGTCCCTTTTTTCTTGCATGGTGATGATCTGTAGTGCTATGGACACATCAGAACACTTTTCCTTACTGCACCCACACACACACACACACACACACACACACACACACACACACACACACACACACACATTTTGCTTGGTTCTGCTTTAACCAACTGAAATATACACATCACCATGCTGGCCATTATACACACCCACTTTGGCCTGCATGATCCATTTCCCATCATGCTGTAGAAATGTACATGTGCACTCATACTTCAGATCTTAGGGGCAAGGCTGTTTTAACACACAATTGTTATTGTTATTTGCATGTGTGATTCTCTCCAAAAGAGTGTATGTGTGTGTTTGTGTGTGTGTACATAGACTATCAGTGTCTGAGTGTGTGTATCTGAACATACTCAGGATTCTCTCTCTCTCTCTCTCTCTCTCTCTCTCTGTGCTGTGTCTATGTGTATGTATGAAAGTGTGTGCGTTTGGTGAACACTCTCAGGATTCAGCACTCTCTTTATTTAGCCGTCCCGGGGGACTAGCCCACAGCATGGCGAAGCTCGGCACACATGCCTTCTCCATATGTCAGATCTCTGCGCTCGCTCACCTGCAGAATACTTTTCCAGCTACGCCATTGCACTGCCCACGCCACTGCCACCATAAACCACCACACAAATTGACTTTGGTTGTTCACAGCAAGTGTGTGTGTGTGTGTGCATGCGTGTGTGTATTTCTGAGTTAGTGAATGTAGTGTGTGTGTATGTGTGTGTGTTTGTGTGTGTTTGTGTGTGTGTGTGTGTAGGGATAGAGGTTCCTGTTGGCCCTTCTTTGGTGCCTGTAAAGAGCTCCTGAGGCCTGGCGAGCGTGTGTGTGTGTTACTGCCAGAGTTTATCATAAAGCTCGCCGGCCCTCAAGGTGCATATTAGTGATAAAGGCAGGTGAGGAGGTTTGTTGTTCCTTTAACGAGCCGTCACACTACAGTGGATTTATCAAATACTGATGGGTGGTCTCTCCTGACACGTGTGTGTGTGTGAGTGTGAGTGTGTGTGGGTGTGTGCGTGTGCATGGGTGTTTGTTTGTGTGTGTGTGTGTGTGTGTGTGTGAGTGTGTGTGTGTGTGTGTTTGCCCCAGTCACCACCACCCTAACTCATCCTCAGCTCTGATAACACAGTGACTATACAGTGCAGGTTATGGCATTAAAGTTCTTCCCGTTTCTGTTAAGGAAAAACAAAACAAACAAACAAACAAACAAACTGTTCTTTGCCCACCTTTGTCCCTCTGCTGAATGTGTTATGGAGCTGTGTGAATGAGGCTTAGCCTCATAGCCTTCTGTTTGTTGATTTGTGTGTGTGTGTGTGTGTGTGTGTGCGTGTGTGTGTGTTTGTTTCGTTTTTCTGTTTATGCTTTGCTTGATTGTGTGAGACAGGTTTAGAAATGCCTTCAGAGGTGATGTACGTGAGAATATGTGAGTGTGAGTGTGTGTGTGTGTGTGTGTGTGTGTGTGTGTGTGTGTGTGTGTGTGAACTGCTGTCAGAATGCAAACATAGGAAAAAGGGGTTACCATTGTGAATTCTCTCTCTCTCTCTCTCTCTCTCTCTCTCTCTCTGCCTCTCTCCCTCTTTCTCTCTGTCTGTCTCTCTTTTTTTCAGTTGTTTTTCTGTTAAGGATTCCTCCCATATCCTATTGTGGCACTCTAGGCTCAATGACATTTCCACTGAGGCCTGGGAGGTAGAGGGAAGAGTGTGGATCTTCACATTAAGAGTCTTTTAAGCCACTAAATGCTTTCTTTCATCTCTGACACAGAGGACTAGGAGGACTGGGAGATCCTTATTAAAATGAGTCTGCCTATTTAAAATAAATTAATTAATAAATAAGATAAAATAACAGAACAAATAGCTGCTCAACCAATCCAGCATTCCATGCGTACATCCCTTTGTTTTTGTTCTTTTCTTTCTCTTTTACGCTTTTTTCCTTCTGTCTTGTTTTTTGCATTTCTCTCACTCTCTTTCTACTTGCTTTCTTTTTTTTTCTTTTTTTTTTTGCTTTGTGCAGCGTGTTTTTCTCTCTCCAGGTGTTTGAGTTATTTATTTATCTTTGTTACAAAGCCTGCGGATGACTTAGAAGCCCACCATCGGTGGTAGGAGGGGGCGGGGCAGTGATGAGGGGGTCCCCCAGCTCTGGTGACACACACACACATGCACAGACATGTACACACACACACATACACACACACACACACACACACACACACACATATATACTTACTGTACACACGCACACACACACGCCTCTCCTCAGCACGTTTGTGTTTTGGGCCCTCTGCGCTGAAGCTGTGGTGACAGAGGCCCAGTTCAGTAGAGGAGCGTGACCAGGAGGTACAGCTTGATTTTGGGATCCCACCAGGGGGACATGGGGGAGAACCACCTTCATTGGTATTCTGTTCCTATGCCCCCACCCCTTTTACACACACACACACACACACACACACACACACACACACACACACATTGTAGTCTGGACTGTTTTTTTTTTCCTTCTCTTTTTTTGAAGTCTTCTCTCCTGTGTGGGAAGTCAATTACTAGATTTTTATATGTGGGAATGTGTGTTAGTGGGGGCTGGGGAGCACTAGACAAAGCACATAGGAAACCCCACACCACCTCACCCCATTTACTGCTGTTTGTGGCCTTTTTTTACCACGTGTGTGTGTGTGTGTGTGTGTGTGTGTTTTACTCTATTTGCTGTATAGTATACCTACTGATGTAAAGAAATAACACTTGACTATTTCAGTGACCACCACCATTATGCTGTTTTCACATATTAGCTGTTTATTGTCACAAAACTATATCAGCCATGACAACTTAAATTCCTCCAACAAATATATGTTTAAAGTGGGATTCAGGTATATGAATAGGCTGAAGTGTGTGTGTGTGCGCGCATGCATGCGTGTGTTTGAGGACTGTAAATAGTAAACAAGGATAGGGGTGTGTTTGTTAACATGGGACCTAGTTTTCTCTCTTATTGGGAACGAGAGATAAGCAGAGTGTGTCTGCCCAAGACTGAGCAGAGCCCAGTCAAGTAGGCCAAGCTCACACACACACACACTCAGACACACACATGCACACAAAACTCTCAAAAGTCTCTCTCTCTGACTGCCGGCTGGAGGCTTAAAATGTGTCTCTGAGCACACCCAACTTGCGTGTGAGTTTTTATCAGGTATGCATGCAGGAACACAGGAACATACAAACACACACACACCCACACACACACACAAACGCACACACACACACACACACACACACACACACTGGCATTTTCACATGGCTTGCCATTACTGTAATTATGTGTGATTAGGGGTAGTGTTCGTGTCCATTACTGTGTGTTTCTAAACTCCAGTCCACCACTGGTAAAGTTGTGCTCATGCTGAAGCACAAAATCAGATGGCAGATCTTTTGATAACAAGACCCTTTATGTCCAAAGCCTGATCAGGCACATAGTTTCCACTGGCCACAGTCCTGTTCCACGTAACACATCCCTCTCCATACCTCTGCTGTCCCCTTCTGATTAGGTCACAGCCACATGGAGGAATGTTTTGTTTTTGTCAAAAGTCAGTGTGATTTCACAGGAAGTCTGTTGGTCTTCATCTTCAGTCTATAGTGTGCCAAGGTCCTTCAGCAATGAGGCCTGCTGGACTTGTGTAGCCCTGCAGTTTTTACTTAAATGCAGGAGCCACTCCATACTGTTCTGTCTGTGTGTGTGTGTGCGTCTGTGATTTTGTGGGTGTTTGTGTAAGTGTGCCAGTGTGTGTGTGTGTGTGTTAGGGTGAGTGTTTGTTTGTGTGCATGTGTCAGTGTTAGTGAGTGTAGTTGTGCGTGCAAGTGTGTGTGTGTTTCTGAGTGAATTAGTGTGTGTGGGTTTGTGTGTGTGTGTGTGTTGTGTGTGTGCCTGTATGGTGTGAATCCAGCTGACCTCCTCGTGACGGCGAAGGACGTCCTATAGACAGCGGTCACATGGTGTGGGGGTCATCTCCCTGCCGCTGTGCTTTGGTTCACCCTCTGCAGCTCCAAAGGGCAGTGTGGACTGATGACAGACCGGAAAAGCTGCCCTAAAGCCGTCCGGCTTTAGCCAACAGCTGCTCAGGAGGGGCACAGCCACCAGCCTGCCTCTCTTTGGAAGGCCAGGTGGGCCGTGTGTGTGTGTGTGCTGTGTGTTAGGGACAGAAAAGGTGGGCTGTGTGTGTGTGTGCATGTGTGTGTGTGTGTGTATCTGTCTGTCTGTATGTATATATATATATATATATGTGTGTGTGTGTGTGCCAGAGACAAAAGTAAGGCCTTATTTCCATTCTAAGTGGAAAATGCTGGGAAGTACATCGGTGTCCAAGTGTCCATCCAGTAGACAGGTGTTTCTCAGCTGACTCGTCGGTCATTCTTGGATGTGGGAACGGAAAATATATTAGCGCCACATTCCTCTCTCTCCATCTACTTAACCAACTTTCTGTTGATTGATTGATTGATCACTTGATTGATTTGATTAATTGATCAGTCAATCTATCCTCTTGCTTTTATTTTGTAGGGAAAAAAAACACCTTTTGTGACCTTGAGTACATTTGGATACATCATAATATTGGATAGTTACCTCAACACAACAAAAATCCCTCAAGGATACTAGTGTGTAGAGCTGGATTTTTTTTTACTGTGTGTTGTCGTGTTGTAAAACACACATATGTATGCATGTGCATGTATGTCTCTCTGTGTGTGACTAGACCTAGGCAGACATCTCAGTTCCCACTCCACTCTGTGTGTGAAGGCTTGTTTTCTTTTTTTCTCCAGCATGTGTGTGTGTATGGAGGGAGAAGGTGGGCAGTGGAGCTGTAGGGGTTTGTGCTGCAGATATCTGGGGCTGTGAAGTCTGAATGGCAGCCTGTGATAAGGATTACAAGGGTCTGCTTCTCCAGCAGGCTGAGTTGAGCTGAGGGCAGAACCATCAGAGAATCAGCAGCACCTAAAAGGAACTAATGTCACATATCAGCCACAGCAATTAAGGTGTGTGCCTGTGTGTGTTTGTGTGTGTGTGTGTTTGTGTGTGTGAGAGAGCATATGAGTGTGTGTGTGTGTGTGTGTGAGAGAGAGAGAGAGTATATGTGTGTGTGCTTGTGTATGTGTGCCCTTTTGCCTGATGATAGCAGCCATTTTGCACTGTTTGCAGTTCATCAGACATGAGATGTATTTGCGTCAGCAGCCCTGTCATTAGTAAAGAGAGATATGGAAGCTGAGATTTGTAACAGTCATGCATGTGTTTATATAATATGTAGTTTACAGGAATATATGTACACTATATTCAGTCATATATGTGCTATACATACTACTCAATACAGTATGCACTGCTGCCTACAAATATGTCTCCCTATAAATAGGCCAGACGCATGCTCTCTGTTTCAGCACATTCTCATGGAGTGCCTTTGCTCTTTTCCCTCTCCATCTCTATATCCCTTGCTCTCTGATTCTCTCTGTCTTGTCTCTCTCTGTCTATCCTCTCTGGTTCTCAATCAATTTCTTGTGTTCTGGGGGCGTTTGACTGGTTTGTGTATGTGTGTGTGTGTGTGTGTGTGTGTGTGTGTGTGTGTGTGTGTGTGTGTGTGTATGTGTGTGTGTTCCTGTAACATCATAGATCAGAGACAAAGAGGCAAACTAATCTTTCCCCACTGTGGGTCTCCTTTTAATTTCCCACAATTCAACAGTGCCATCACGTTCCCACTGGAACCTGGGGCCAGCTGGTGGGGGTGTATAGGAGGTGTGTGAGTGTGTGTGTGTGTGTGTGTGTGTGTGTGTGTGTGTGTGTGTGTGTGTCTGTGAGTGTGCGTGTGTGTGTATGTGTGTGTCTGTGTGTGTGTGTGTGTGTGTGTGTGTGTGTGTGTGTGTGTGTGTGTGTGTGTGTGTGTTTGTATCTGTGATATTGTGCATGCGTGCATGTGATTGTGTTTTGTGTGTGTATGTGTGTGTGTGTATTTGTTCCATGTGTGTGTGTGCTCATGTGTGTATATGATATAACACACTGCCAGCCAGCAGTACAAAACCAGTGCAGCTGCAGCACAAGCCAAACCAGTAGCTCCGCATCAGAGACCCATTAGAGAACCAGCTGACTCACCAGCCAGGCATCCACTCAACCAGGCAACCAGACAGCCAAGCACACTATGACAACCAGGCATCCACTCAACCAGGCAACCAGACAGCCAAGCACACTATGACAACCAGGCATCCACTCAACCAGGCAACCAGACAGCCAAGCACACTATGACAACCAGGCATCCACTAAACCAGTCAACCAGACAGCCAAGCACACTATGACAACCAGGCATCCACTCAACCAGTCAACCAGACAGCCAAGCACACTATGACAACCAGGCAACCAGACAGCCAAGCACACTATGACAACCAGGCATCCACTCAACCAGTCAACCAGACAGCCAAGCACACTATGACAACCAGGCAACCAGACAGCCAAGCACACTATGACAACCATGCATCCACTCAACCAGTCAACCAGGCAGCCAAGCACACTATGACAACCAGGCATCCACTCAACCAGGCAACCAGACACACTGAGACAACCAGGCAGGCAGGCAGGCAGGCATCCACGCATCCAGGCAAGCAGGCAGGCTTTGCAGCCCAGCCCAGCGCAGCATCAGTCCCTGGAGCCCCTGGGAGCCTGTTATCACGCTGCCTGGCAGGGGGGCTTTGAAATTGGCACTTTCCTTCATGTGACAATTGTACCTGCTGATAGACCATTAGATTACTTAGCCACTCTCCCTCTCCAGCCGTCTCCTGCCTACACCGTAACCTTGGGTTCTTCTCCTCCCCTTCCTCTCATAACAGTGCTTTAGGCTGCAGAGGTGCTCCTGTCTTCTCCCCTCCCCTCTTCTCCCTTCTACTTCTCCGTCTCGAGGCCTCGTCTCAGGAAAGGGCTGGACTGTTGAGGACTAAGTGGTTGTGGAGAGGGAGCAGAGGAGTAGTTTAAGGGAAACATTGTTGAAGGGGAGGGAAGGAAATAACAAACCTGACATGACACTGACTGCCATGATGGAGGAGGAGGAGAGGGTCTGTTTAACCACCTACTGTGTGTGTGTGTCTGTGTGTGTGTGTTTCTGTAGCTGGTGAACTTTCAAGATTCTGTGTGTGTGCATGTTTGTGTGTGTGTGTATTTATAAGACAGTCGGGAATGAAAAATAACCACACTGAAGCACTGAGTTAAAAGCAGACAAACGAAGCCTTGTGGTCTGGTGTGCACTTATCGTGTTAATAACGTTACATCAGCATTACATTTCCACAGACCACTTCCCTTCCACTGTCATCTGTCTCTCTGCCTGATACTTCTCCATTTAACAATAGCAGCATCTGTCACACACACACACACACACTCTCACATACACACACTCACTCACACACACACACACACACACACACACACACAGACCCACACACACACAGAACTCTCAGTCTCAGAACAATGGAGCATGTGCAGCATACAGTCCTGTCAGGCTCATCGGCTCAATCAGGCTCATCGGCTAAGCAGAGTGACACACATACACATACACGCACACACACACACACACACTCGCTCATACATACACACATAGACACACACACACATACATACACACGCTGACCAGATCACAGCCAGTAGCTCCCTCTGTTGTCCACTGCTGAACTGCACTGAGCTACGTGAGCAGAGAGGTGGAGAGGGAGAGAGAGAGAGGAGGGGGAGGGTGGGTAGAGAAAGAGAGATGGAGGGAAGGAGAGAAGGAAAGGGTGAGAGAGAGTGTCCAGTTAAGGCAGAAGGAAAAGTGTGTATAATAATCTGAGCAGCTTTTTTAAAAGAGGGAGAGAGAGAGAGAAAGAGAGAGAGAGAGAGGGGGAAGGATTCCTTGGTAGGTGGCAGCCATAATAGAAGGGGTAGAGATTGTGAGTGACGCTTCATCTGTGAGCTGACGCAGGCACAGGAGCTGAGATTGAGAGACATGCAGGCGTCCATGAGGGGAAGGAGAAGTGGCCCCTGTGTAGGTACTGGACAGAGGGAGTCCCAGCTTAGACAGTGAGGCAGAAAGAGGAGGAACAGAGAGAGAGAGGGTTTCGGTGGTGTAGAGAGAGAGAATTCCAGACAGAGGCAAACAAAGTGGCTTTGGAAAGAAATAGAGAATGAGAATGAGAGAGGAAGAGAGAGAGAAGAGAGAGAGAGAGAGAGAGAGAGAGAGAGAAAAAAAGACAGA
>JAIFZK010000068.1:415000-420000 GCA_027481765.1 Tenualosa thibaudeaui
CCATCAGAGTCTGAATATTTTCAGACGTCTTTACAGTCAAATGATTTTTCTTTCTCTCTGACCTGCTTATCATTAGTGTGCTCTTTCTTTTTTCTTTCTTTATTTCTCTCTTTCTTTCTTTCTTTCTTTCTATTTTTTTCATTTACATTTTTAGAGCTCTGCTTTAGACTTCGTAACTGCGGAGCAGATGACAAACAAAAGCAGATATGCCTAAGGATCAGATGGATAGACAGACAGACAGACAGACAGACAGACAGATGAATGAATGCGGGGCAGGAAAGTCTTTGGTGTTGAGATCGTCATGAGTTGAGCTGGAGAGAGAGAGAGCTGGTTCCTGAGGCTGGATGTGTGAGGGACAGGAGCTGGTGGCTGGTGGTTATTGGCTGTGTGAGGCGCGCTAGTTAGGTGGAGCGTCAGAGCGAAGGGTTGCGGCTGAATTTTCTTAACAGTGGGGAAGAGAGTGGGACTGAGAAAGCAGCAATCTCTACCCCGCTGCTGCAGAAGATATGCTGAGGTGGGGTAGACGCTCACAGGCGCACACACACACACACACAGATGCACACACGCACGCATACACATGCACACACGCACACACACACACACACACAAACACACACACACACACACACTTTCCCTCTCACCCTGAGCACAGACCCAGACACTCTTAAAATGGGTTCCAATGATGCCACAACAAAGGGGCCAGCCTTTGATCTCCTCCTCCCTTTCTTTCTTTCATTCCTTCTCTATTCTTTCACTCTCCTTCTATCTTTTCTCTCTCTGTCTCTCCTTCTCTCTCACTCCAGGACCTTCTCAGGGATGGCCCTTCCAGCCCACCAGGAGAGCTCCACTCAACACGCGACTTGGCTGTGTGTTTGAGGCTTTGAATTGATTCTGTATGTGTGCGGACAGGATAGGCATGCGATTGTGGGTTGTTGTTGTAGCTATCTGTCAAGGCTTGAGTTAAACAGGTTGGCGTTTTAACATCACATTTATCATGTGAATTGTCTTTTTTGTTGTTGTTTGTTTGTTTGTTTATTTCTCTTATTGTTTAAGAGAAATATATAGAGAAATAATTTAATTTGTAATTTATGTATGTAGGGTTTTTTTTATTTTCATTCTCTCACGTCACTCATTTAATATAAACATCACATGTATAAAAAACATACATAGACAAACATACTAACAATATGTAGACATATCATTAGAAGGTCTTTGTTGTGTGTTGACACAGTATAGACAGTGAGTCGACATGAAGAGCGATGTGAGGTTTCGTTGAGCGGTGGAAAAGTCTTGTTTGTTGATCTTTTTGATGGCAATGGGGCGCAGGAATGCCTTGAGGGAAAAAAAAGAGGACTTTAGATGTAAACAAATGGCAGTGTGTGTTATTATCACTCTGCTCCATTCACTCTGTTGTGTATCAACAAACTTAAAGGCTTTATCTGGCCTCGTGACAGTGGCTGCTGATAAGCATTGCCTTATGAGAGAGAGAGAGAGAGTGAGACAGAGAGAGGGAGAGAGAGGAGACACTGCTTCTTTAAATCCCCCCTCTCTCCTCTTTCTGTCGCTCTCCCTCCCTCCTTCCCTCCCACCCACTCTCCCACCCACCAATCCTCTCATACCCTCCCTCTCTCTCTCTCTCTCTGTCCCTCCCTCTCTCTCTCTCTCTCATTTTATCTCCTCCCTCCCTCTCCCTCTCTCTCTCTCTCCGGTGTTACACCGCGCCTCCTCTCAGTCTAGTTCCCTATCCCGCTCCACCCCCTTGTCTCTCAGTGCGTGGAGCGGCTCTCTGTGCAGTTCCCATTGGCTAGGCAGGCACCAATCTGGCGACAGGGAGGACCACTGGGACTGCATATGCAAAGGCTCACTTCATATTAATGAGCACCAATCGTGGCTTTAAGTCCTTGATTAGAAGAGTGCAGGAGCTTTTGGTCCCAGCCGACTATGCCTATAGGCTTGTCACCAGGAGAACGCTTGTGCTAATTGCAGCGCTCAGTCACAAAAAAGGGAGCACGGAGAGAGAGAGAGAGAGAGAGGGATAGAGAGAGAGCCAGAGAGTGAGAAGGACAGAGTGAGAGGGAGAGAGAGAATAAAAAAAAAAACAACTTTGATTTATAGAGGGGTTTGCACAAATTATGGTGCCAGAGCGCACATGGATTCCGTAGAAGTTTCCCTGCCTGAGTGTTTCTCCCTGCACTCTGATCAAGAGTAGGTAAATTTTCCTTTTCTTCTTCTTCTACTTGTGTCACTGGGAATGCCTGTCTGTCCATGTGCTTGTGTGTTTGTGCTCATGTTTTTTTACTTTATTTGTGTGTGTGTGATGTGTGTGTGTGTTTTTGTTTGGTGCCTCCACTTGTCAGTACTGCAGAGCTGACCGGTAGCATGTTGAGGTTGTTTTCACTGTCAGGTAGCGTGAGGTAGGGATGTGTGCATGTGTGTGTGTGTGTGTGTGGCTGTGTGTGGCAGCGACGCAAGCTGCCGGTGCAGGGCTTTAGTGTAGGAGCTCTCACGCGACGTGTTCAACACCGCTTGCCGCTACCTGAACAAGACCTGAAAATGTGTGTGTGTGTCTGACAGGGTGTGTGAGACAGTGAGTGTGTGTCGCTCACACAGGGAAAGTGCTCTGACACTTCTTAGCTGTCATGAGGAGGCAAAGTGTTTTCTGTATATTAAAAGGAAATCAGGCATTGGACAGACCTTGAGTCTTATTTGTTAGTTTAATGGTTTATTTATTTATTTGTAAATAATTAGACAAAGTGCAGCAAAAGCATCTGTGGATGTTTTGATGTGAGTGTCCAGCGCTGAGCAGTGCAGAAACCAGAGGGAGAGAAGGAGAGGCAGAGAACCGGGGATGGACAGAGAGGGACAGGGGGAGAGAGATGGAGCGGGGGATAGAGAGAGGGACGGAGGGAGAGGGAGAGAGTGGTCAGTGAAGAGAAGCAGAAGGAGAAGGAGGAGGAGGAGGAGGTAGAGAGGGAGGCAGAAAGGGGGGAGAAAGCGTCTGAAACACCGGCATGGCTTGAATTTCAGACAGCCTGCGCAGCGTGTGTCCCGCACAGAGACGGAGGAAGGGACGGCTGGCCGGTAGCGAGACAAGGGGGAGAGAGAGAGAGAGGGAGCGGGGGAGCGGCCGTGAGGGGTGAGCTCACTCGGCTAGAGGAGCGGACGGCACGAGACACCACTCTCCCTTCTCCTCTCTTTCTCTCTCTCTCTCTCTCTCTTTCTCTCTCCCTTTCTCTCCCTGTGTGTCCAGTGCTGGCCTGTCAGCTGGGGAGCTCTGCCTGGAGCTGGGCAGCTCAGGGGCTCCGAGGGGCAGCTTCCCCCTGCTACCTCTTCACTCTACTGGGAGAACAGACGGGGAGAGGGAGGGAGAGATGGTGGCCAGGAACCAGCCACTCAGCTCAGAATGCCTAGTAAATCTGCTCAACAGAAAGAGAGAGAGAGAGAGAGAGAAAGGGATAGAAAAAGAGAGAGAAAGAGGGAGAGAGAGAGGCAGCACACACTTGTTTTATGTAGATGACTGGAAAAGAAAAAACACTTCGGAGTTGTAAATCTAATATATTAATTTTCTGTCCACTCCTCAGCACACTGTGCAGTGACAGTGTAGATCTGTGCGCTGAAAATTTGCCAAATTGTGACAACAAAATAATAATAATAAAACAGTAACTTTCCTCCTGTATGTTAAAAGGCATTATTAGCAAAAATAGACATACATTGAATAATGTGTGTTTCTGGGGACTTAAAAGTGTGAGATAAATATTATGAGTTGAGTTAGTGCTGGCGAGAGTGTGTGTGTGTGTGTGTGTGTGTGTGTGTGTGTGTGTGTTTTTATTTGAAGCTACCCCTGTAATGGAATGCTTAATATGATCTGTGCTCGGTGCTGGAGCGGTAGTCCGAAAACAAGAGGGGCAGAGTGTAGAGCGGCTCCCCTGATTTCTCTCATAAAGGGAAAATGCCAAAACTATTAACCCCCGGCCCCCTTCTTCCCTTTAAAACACTGATAAGGCCTCGAGAGGGGGACAGCTCTTCAGGGTGGCACTTGGGGTTGAGGGAGAGAAAAAGAGGTTAACCCAGTAATACACAAGAGCTTGGCAGTGCTCTTAACAGCTCCTTCTCACCCTGGCTCACAACTTACACTGTCCTTCTGAAAACATGGGCTGGAGAAACAAGTTAGTCAACAACAACAAAAAAATGAAAGATATATTTTTATTAGTAGTATCATCTATTATTTATTTATTATTATTATTTTTTTCTCGAGTGTGTGATTGTCCCATGCATCGGCCCTGTGTGTGTGTGTGTCTGGATGGAGTTCAGTGGCTTGTCAAATGTGCTGAAGTGTGTCTGGGCTCTCGGCTGGGGGACAGAGAGAGAGGGAGAGCGAGAAAGAGAGCGACACACTTCCAAATGCCACAAGCCTCTCCTGCTGGAAACGTGTGTGTTGATTTCGCTTGCATAGGGACCATTAGGGCGCGTGGATTAGGGAAGCTTATGGGAGTAGATTCACTGATAAGACTCATTCCTTTTTGACATCTTCCTCCTCCTCCAACACCAGACTGCTACCGATTCACTGTTTGATCTCCTGGAAATAGAGATTGAACGCCGAGAGTCTAATTGGCATATTAATGAAAATAACAACAAATCTTAATTAGGTTGTTTTGATAATTGCGAGGAGTCTTTCCATGTCTTCTAATGTTTTACTAGTTTTATATGTAAATATATTTGAGGAGTAAGAGTTGAAAATAAAGATTTCCATTTTTTAGTGGTGTGTTTGTGTGGAATCTGAGACCTGGAAATTTTTAGCACTTCAAGGAAAAGCTTCTGAATTTTTTATATAGATATTATTTAGTATATTTAGTACAATTTGATTTCTTTCTGCAGGTGTCATAACGTGACATTTTTAAAGAAAAAATAAGCACTTTTTAACACTGTGCCTCTCGATGGTGTATCTTGTGTTTTCGAGATCTGTTTGTAAATTCTAAAATCTTAATGCATTTCTTGCTTTA
>JAIFZK010000068.1:430000-437500 GCA_027481765.1 Tenualosa thibaudeaui
TTATCAAATGCACCAAATTTCCTGATTTTCTCCTCTCCCCTTCTTTCCTCCCTGAATGGAAAGCCCTGTCTGTCTGTCTGTCTGTCTGTCTGTCGGCTGCCTGTCTGTCTGTCTGTCTTTCTGTTGGCTGCCTGGGGTTGTTTTGCGTTGTTGTTTGTTGCCATCTCATGTAATTTCCCTGTGTTTGTTGTGGGTGTTTTCCTGCCTATGGCCTGTGCCTCAGGCTGATTTCCATCTGATTTTCATCGCATCCCTCCAACCCCGCCAATCAAACCCACAGCCAGCTAAGTCCATGTTGTTTTTGGCTTGTTTTTAGTGCCCGTCTAGTACAGTTTTTTTATTCTAAATGCGTGGTGTGACAGTTCATCCTACGATGACTGTGACAGCTCATCCTACATAACTGCCGTGTTGGTGTATACCGGGCCTCGAGCAGCTCATCCCTCGATGAGCTCGGATATCACACGCATTTCACACACATTTCTGTGAACTTTGACACCCCTAATGTACTCCCGCCCCCCTCCCAAGCCAGGCCCCCCTCACTGCATTAAGACCAATACTTACACTTTAACTTTCTGAATCCAGCAGGCAGACCCCCACCCTGAACCTGAGTCTGCATCCCTCTGATGTCAGACGTTATTTTCATCTCCTCACTCCATTCTCTGGCCTTCACTTCCCCCCCTATTGTGTTCATTCTCATGATTCCCCATTTGCCTTGTGTGACCCCCCTCTCTCAGCAGGTAGTAAAACACCAGAGTCCCACCAACATAGAGTGTGTGTGTGTGTGTGTGTGTATGTGACAGAGAGAGAGAGGGAAAGACAGAGCCCGAAATGCTTTCATCTCCTGTTTAACCCCCCCCCCTTCCTTCCCGCCTCAAATCAGTCCAGAAAGGCAGGGCCAATGAGACAGCACATTAAAAATGTCAGGTCGGCTTTCAATTAACGCCACACCCTAACAAAGGCCCCGTTAACGCCCCCCCCCCCCCTCTCTTCTTCGTCAGACTAGGCCATTAAATGTCTTTGTAAAAAAAAATTTAAAAGAACAGCGGGTTTTTTTGAAAAATATATAAATTTACGGTAGAGAAGGAAAGAAAGAAAGGTGAAATGTCGCTCTGTGTGGCGTCACTTGTCTGTCAGTACCGAAATGGCACATGGGTCTCTGTCCAAATTCCTGAGGCCATCCTTTTCTCATGCTCCTTTTATGCCTCTCTTGCTCTTCCTCTTTGTTGTAGAATGAATTTATCAAAGGCCCAAGTTAATAGCGAAGATAAGTACGGCAAATGCGCAGCGTGGAGAATGCCCCAACATTACGACCTCGAGGCCAGTCACGTGCGTGACACACACGCTCTGTATAACCAAAGGTAAGGCAAAAGGAGAAATAAAAAACCATCAAAAGCCAATACATACTGGTAGAACATTTTCTATCATCTGTGTTCAGTAAATATGTGTGTGTGAGAGTGCCTATGTGTGTGTGTGTGTTTTTTTTACTGCTAAAGTGTGTGCTTGCCTAGCCAATGCACTTGATGTGTAAAATGGTAGACTCTATAATAATAACATAATTGGTGCATGATTTTCACATCTCTTGTTTCTGGACATCTGGCCGTTGTTGTGGAGTGAGTGTGTGTGTGTGTATGTGTGAGCACGTATCAGTATCAGTAGAGTGCTGTTTTGTCTCATAAACATCTGCGTGTGTATGTGTGTGCGTGTGTGAGTGTGTGTGTGTGTGTGTGTGTGTGTGTGTGTGTGTGTGTGTGTGTGTGTGTGTGTGTGTGTGCTTTTTTATTATTATTCTCTGTATTTGTATTAGTTTGATAGCCTCCTTTCACTCTTCCATCCTCTGTGTGTGTCATTTCTGTAGCAATGTGTGTGTGTATGTGTATGTGTGTGTGTGTGCTCAGTGTAACAGACTCTGATCATGTTCAGGATGACGGTGTGTGTGTGTCAGTGTGTGATGTAAAGTGGGGCTGGGTGACAGGTTATGTCAGGGGTGTTTTTGGGTGAGCCTCTGGATGAAAAATCTAGGGGTGTGTGATGTGTGTTTTGCATTTGTCTTTCTGCTCAGGCTACTGGTATGTATATGCGCCTTTGAAATGGCTGGTGGTGTGTGTGTGTGTGTGTGTGTGTGTGTGTGTGTGTGTGTGTGTTTTCTTTGGAGCTGGTGGGAAGCTAATGTAGCTGGATGACAGCAGAGGGGTGAAGGGACAGAGAGCAGAGAGAGAGTGAGAGAGAGAGAGAGAGAGAAACAGAGAAAGAGTGAGTGAGAGAGAAACAGAGAGAGAGAGAGAGCTAGCTGCCATCTGTCTCACCTGCTGCATGGAGGTGTCCATCTGCTTTGCTCCAGGATGCTGTGGAGCCTCCACTGGTCTCCACCAGCTCTGCCGGCTCCACGGCCAGAGGACGCCAGCAGCAGCCGCTCAGGCACAGGCAGATGCCTGCACACATTACTCAAGCTGCCTGCACAACACACACACACACACACACAGACACACAGACAGACAGACACACTATACATACTACATTCACATACACATACATGCTACACTACTATATGTGCATGTATGTACATACATACATACACACACACAATATACATACACACACTCCACATTAGAACAAACATCCAGATAGAGAGATAAATAGGTAGACCAACTGACAGACAAACAGATAGATAGATAGATAGATAGATAAATAGATAGATAGATAGATAGATAGATAGATAGATAGATAGATAGATAGATAGATAGATGAGTGTAGAGGATACTAGAACATATGTGTGTATGCATGTGTGTATGCATGTGTGTGTGTGGGTGGGTGTGTGTATGAGAGGAGGGCAGGTTTATGGATCTGGGGGGGTTGCAGGAGGTGATAGTGCCTTGCCCCCCCAGATGCACAGGAATGCGTTAAATGCTTGAAGGATTCCGATTAGCATATAAATTTAGATGTATGAAGATCATTGCACCCACCACGAGTCAGTGAGTTTTATCTAGATTTAGTGGAGGCTGATTTGCGTATAAAATACAGCCAGATGTGACCAGTTAAGATTCTTTGCAGAGGCCCCTCTCTCTCTCTCTCTCTCTCTCTCTCTCTCCTCTCACTGTCTTCCTCTCTCTCTGCAGGCCTAGGTTCAGTCCTTATCCTGTCTAAAATGGCTTTGTTTGATTAATGTAATTTGTTTGAGGTCACATATATTATCCGTGTGGGGATCACTGAGGGAGTCGTTAGGAAGGTCAATGGGAAGTCGGCGTGTTTGATTTTTTTTTTTTTTTTTTTAACTCTCTTCTGCTTCACCTTTTTTTACAGATCATTTCATTTCTCATTGAACACACTGGGGATCTTTCTAAATCATAGCCATGTTTGTCTAACACTGGACTGAGCTCTTACTTTTTAATAGCCACTCACAGCACCCTTTACTCTTTCTCAGTAATAATGCTATTTAGTTGTCGTCTTTAACCTACAGAACCTAACAGAATATTTAAACTCACAGTCGAATACAATGCATTTGTGAAGAAATGTATACTTATAAAGAGTGTAAAATAACTTCTAAATGGACACCTCTTTGGTCCTTTGGGATTATACCAAATTATATATAGCAGTTTAACATAGTCTATAGATTATTCTATCAGGACAGATAAGAACCATATATGTTTTGGGTAGAACTTTTCTTTATAGGCAGATATGCATTGTATGGAGGCATCTAGTAATACAAATAGCAATAGGATCATCCTCAGTGCCATTCTCATTGTGTTGTTTTTGTTCTCGGACGGATGGACGGGTTTGGTGGTGTTTTCCGTGTTGGTTCCGTCCAGGCTGCAGGCTTAAGCGTACCATATCTCTGTGCCTACCTTACCACACTCTTCAGGCCCCTGGCACTCCCATGCAGGATATTTTGGAGTTTAAGCAAAACCCTTTAAAAGGGGGTGACTGTGCTTTGACTGCTGCACTCAAAGAGTCTTATATCAATTGGATTTCCACAGGGTTAGTCTGGGTCAAACCAATTAGACTCGATTCGCAGGCAAAAGTCTTCAGTGGTTTAAGCCAATCAGACTCACGTTACTGGCACAACTCGGGGCCTGTGCTGAGGACCAGGAGAGGTGCCAGCGAGCTGAGAGTCACGCCATGGCCAGTGGCATTACCCTGGGCACCCTGCTGAACTCGCCAGCCCCCCACTTGGCATCCCGCGGGTTGGTGTTGTTGTAGCCGTAGTGAAGCAGAGGGCCATGGTGAGCTGTGTGTGTGTGGCGGGGGGGGAGTGGGGAGGGGGCAAAGCGACAACACATCCTTCAGAGCGGTGCTTTTTCTTGTTCATTAGCCTTAGCCAACTCACCCAGCCTTCAGTGGCTAGTGCAGACGCACTAAAGCCCAGGCTCTATTCACCAGACTGAGCAGAGCACAGCAGAAATCTTTAAACAAACCATCCAGGATCAATATGGAAAAGGCCAGGCTCCATCGCTAACACACAAATACGGCCCAGCAGAAACTGTCCCCACCCTGTTTGCATTTATATGTGTGTGTGTGTGTGTGTGTGTGTAGTGTTCTTATTTCTTTTTATTTCTCTTAAATTTTTATTTCATTTAATAGGTAAAAATACTTCTTCTTTGGTAGCTACAGGACATCATCATGCACAGATTTTGAGGCTTTTTTGCTTTATGTGTAAGATTTTTTTTTTTTCTTTTTATTTAAATGATGTCAGTGAAGAAGCACATAGCACATGTAGGCGCTAATGCCTTTTCCAGGACCCAGAATAGTGTCCCCAGCAACAACAGCAGCCACTGTAGCAGTAGCAGTAGCAGCAGCCTGGGCTCAACGCTGTGAGTGTTGGCCAAAGGCCTCGGAGCTGCCCCCGTAGATTAAATGTTGGCCAACAGATGAGATGGGCAGAGAGGTGGAGCGAGGAGAAGAGAAGAGAGGAGGATAGAGGAGAGGAGTGGAGTGGAGGATAGAGGAGAAGAGGATAGAGGAGTGGAGTGGAGTGGCGAGGAGAATAGAGGAGAGGAGTGGAGTGGAGGATAGAGGAGTGGAGGATAGAGGAGAGGATTGGAGTGGAGGATAGAGGAGAGGAGGATAGAGGAGTGGAGTGGAGTGGCGAGGAGGATAGAGGAGAGGAGTGGAGTGGGTCGGGGCAAAGCATGCTCTTCACTGAGGGCAAACGTAAATATTACAAACATATTCCCCCTTTCATACAGTGGCCTTCATGTCGCAACCTCAGGACGTTGCCCTCGCTAGCTGCCAGACACAGGGAGATTTCAGCGCACACACTCACACACACACACACACACACACAGGGTGACACAGAGGCTTGACATGGCATGGCATGGCACTGCGTGGCATTGGCGTGGAGGCTGGCGGTGTGGGCATCCAGTGCACGCACATGCATGTGAGGCCATGCCAACTCCCAGTCAGATGGTTCCAGCTCCCAGACACGCATTGATTGGAGCGCACGAAGAGCAGGGACACAAGCACAAAGCACGCGTGCATAGGGCTATCACACACACACACACACACACACACACACACACACACACACACACACACACACACACCAGAGGGTTATCAGATCATTTGTTGTATGCTTCACTTTCCAGTTTGTCTTTGGAGTGGAGCTCAGACTAATAAACCCTCTTTACCAAAATAGACTGCCACCCGCTCGTAGGATTCACAGTCATGCAAAGCCCACACAGAGTCCCTTAGACACGCAGCTCACAAACACACACACACACAGTCAAACAGCTAATAACTCACACCTCAAAGCACCCAGATCCAGACAGGCGCACACACACTTGCTCTCTCTTACACACACACACACACACACACACACACACACACACACACACACACACACACACACACAGACACTCTCCCACACAAACATACGACCCAAGCCCCAGGTCAGGGAAAAAAACTCCATCTGGTCCTGAGCAATTAGCCAGCCGATTGCCATTCCACTGATAGATGGTTTGAATCAACTGATTTAGCTTATTCCTCTCTAGAGGTGATATTTTATTTAGATGATAAAATACTGGAAAAGTGATTAATTTGTCAAGGGAGCAGCTTGTTACTGTAAATGTACTGAATGCTTAATAAACTGAATTGGCCTAACACAGATGGGTAAATCTTCTTCCTTAGCTGCAGTGGAGAGTGTGTAGCACTGATCCCTATTAAGAGGAGATGAGAAGAATGAAAAGAGGATCTTTTAAAAATCTGGGATTTTGGTGCATGTCGCACGGCAGCTACGCCTGTCTTTACAGCACCTGTTGAAATGTAGATTTCTACAAATGTGTTGGACACCTGTTGAAATGTAGATTTCTACAAATGTGTTGCAGATCTTGATTTCTAGATTTTTTTTAGGAGATCTTTTGATTTTTTTTGTGTGTGTGTGCATTTGTTGCATATTTATAAAGTAGTTTTAGTAAAATTTAGTATGGATAATTTTATGACGTTTATTTCTTTTTTGTAATTTTTTGGGGTTTTGTGTTATTTTGTTGTGTTGTAAGTTGATTTATTTTGGCTATATTTTTTTTACTCCTTAATTTCTGACTATCTATTTTACAGACAACATTAATATAAATCGTAAAGATCAAAAGGCACTTTTTGCTAGGAATGTTATGAAAACAATAGTCCAATGACAACAGTATTTTCTATATTATTAGATATGGTATCATTCTCAGTTACTGAGAGGCTCTGTTATCACCTGCATGTTTTGCGTGGTGTCCCCATAGACATGACAGATGTGTCTCTCACATTCTGTTTCGCTTGCCTGGCAGTCCAGAGCACTGGTGCAGGCCAGAGTAGGGTAGTGATTACAGCAATCTGTCCTACTCCAAGTAGCTCACCTGTTAGAATAACACCAGCGTAATGAAAGTCCTTTTAGCATATCACAGAAAGAGAGTGAGAGAATGGGAGGACAGTGCTCTGGTCCCATCCCTGAACAGCTGAGTGCAAGCACACTGAGAAAGACTGGCAGAGCAGGTATTACAGTGGTAAACCCGATTATGGGCCGAATGTGAATTAGATTTGCTAACAGATGGTGCTGTTGAAAATTTAAGATGCTTTGCGCGGAGAAGGTGCCGGCTCACCTCTCAGTCGCTTCCAGCGCCCCTCCTCGCCCCTGATAGACGCGTATAAATCACAACAGTCCCGACTTGACAGCCAATTTCAAGAATCTGATCTGGTTAAAGACATGGCTCCCCTCTCTTCCACCATTACACTCTCCGAAAAAACAACCGTTCACCACCCCTCACTTCCCCCCACCACCTCACACACACACACATGTGCTTACTTGCACACTCTCTCTCTGTCTCTCACCCTCTCACACACACACCTTTTTTGCCCCCTCTTTTTTTTCCTGAGCTTGTCATATTTCCTGGAATGAAATCCTCTTTTACCATCTGTTTAATAAAATGTGCTCTTAATCCACCTTTTTTTCGCCGGTGGTTGTTTTATTATATTTGCGTGCAATTTCATTTTCACGGCGTGCTCCCATACACCCCCACACACACATACACC
>JAIFZK010000068.1:440000-442500 GCA_027481765.1 Tenualosa thibaudeaui
GTGATTGCTCTCTAATGGCCAGACCTGTCCTCCTTTCTCCAAGCCTCGCCTCTGTTTTCGGCCTGCCTCTCTTGTCATGGAGAGAGAGAGAGAGAGAGAGGGGGATGGAGAAAGAGATAGGAGAGAAGGGGTGAAGAGAAAATGAGAGAAGTAGTGAGAGAGAGAGAGAGAAAAAAATTGACAGGAGAGAGAGAGAGAGAAAACAAGTGAGAGTGAGAGAGGATTGGAGCAGAGTGCTCAGACCCCTTGTGTGGCTGCACCTTAATGCAATGATTGCATGTTTGGCTCTGTAGTTGTCAGAACAGTGAATCAGGCAGACAGTCAAATGACACCTTGTCATTGCCAAGTGGCTGTGTTTTCCAAAATTGTTTTCCTGTTGATTTGCGATGCCGCGCTTCAGCAAATAAAAGAGAGAGGACAGAGAGAGAGAGGGAAAGAAACAGGAAGAGAGACAGAGAGAGAGGGGGAAGAGAGACAGAGAGAGGGGGGAGGACAAACGGTACAAACAGTACCAGAGCAGCCTCTGTAATCTCTTTGGTTTTCATTCTCCCCTGAGATTTAACCTTTAACAAAGAACAGGTAAACACAAGACGTGAATATTTCATGTTTTTAAACAGAAACAGAAAGACTACTCTTTTGTCCTTTTATCAGATTCACATTCTGATCTGACACCAATGAGAGGGGGGGGGGTGAGGGTGTCTTTGCATCAGTCTACATTTGACTGTAGATACATTCACCATCCTCTGGTGAGCCATCCTCGCAATACTATCCAAATTTCGGCAATTATTCTGCATCCCTGAATTATAAGACATGAGCTGCCTCCTCTTTAACAGGATCATTTGTCTCGGCAAATCACTCTCAGAGTCTTCGAGATGTGGCTGACAAAATATATATTGTGATCGTCGAGGCATAAAAAGACTCCCCCACCCCCCTCTCGCTATGTATCTATCTATCTCTCCTTCCTTGCCTAGTCCCCTCAGCCGTCAGACTGGTGGGCCACCAGTCTCTCTTATTCACTCTCTCTCCGTCTCTCTTTTCTCCCCCTTTTCTGCTTTTCAGAATATCATCACGGTGGACAGCAAGCCATTAATTTGTCAGCGACGTGCGTGATTCATGTGTGCACGATTTCAAAGCACCTGCCTTCAGTGGCACTGACTAATAGAATCCCTCTCTGTCCATTCTCCCAGCTTGCGCCCGAAAAAAAAAAATCGAACTGATCTGAGATGACATTTTAGAAATAAGCCGAGGTGTGTTATGTATGCGTGCGTGTGTGTGTTTCTGTGTGTGTGTGCGCATGCGTATCATCTGTTGTCTGTAATTAATAGGTTGCTAATGCATTAATCCCATCTGATTGTGGCCATGACTTTGATATCAGGGCTTTGGATGAGGCTTGAAAGCAATGCAAGTAAACTCACTGAAGGTTGTGTAGGAACCTGAATGAACAAAAAAATTATATATATACACATATATATAAAATTTGTCTCTTTTTTTTGGTTCATCTTGTCAACACATGAACATGAGACATGAGACATGAATCCCTTTTTACTTCTCCCACAAGGAAAGTTATAATGTCTATTCATAAGCATTAACTAAATTCCTCCACTTTTCACACTAAAACTCTGTTTTAATGGCATGCTGTGGGATTGAGGCTGTCTTGCATGCAGAAAAAAGAGAGATAAAATCATTACCTCTTAAATAGCCTCCTTGCTGTCGGAAAGGCTTTCTTTTCTTCTAAAATATAGGCTTTAGAATTCCATTCCTCTCCCGGCTAATGTGAATTTTACTGCCTCTACTGCTAGATTCAAGTGCAGCCCAGAATAAAACCCACCATCTGACAATTGAATTTATAGATAGTTGTGAATATTGCAGCCCGGGATTAATAGAGTCATAGAATTTCAAAGACCAAAGAAGAGACAGAGGAAGCCGAGAAAGAAAGAGGAAAAAGAGAGAGAGTGGAGATAGGGAGGGAGCGAGAGAGGGAAGACAGAGAGAGAGAGAGAGAAAAGAGCAGGTGAGAGAGAGAGAGAGAGGGGAGGGGGGAGAAAAAAAAGAGGCAGACACAGAAGGCTAATAACTTTCTGGCGAAGTTATAGAGCGGAATGTCTCCTGTTGAGAAACTTAAGAGGCTCGTTGTAAAGCAGATGAACGGCCGTGGCGCCGGCCTCTTTCTCTTTGTCATTCGCCTCCGTCTCAGACAGATCACTCACTTAGCACGTCCCCCTCGGACAAAAGCCCTTCTTGCCCCCCCACCCCAACTCTCCACACCTGCACACCGAGAGAGAATAGGACACTCCTCCTCTGTGGAGCTGACAGCAGGTTAAAAATATCCCTCTTGTCCCTCTCGAATCTGGACTCTTGTTTATGTAATAATCCCTGATTGCACTTCATTCTGGATCCCAGCCCACCCAATCAGCTGCTAACTGGTTCTATCCGTCCCATTGGTTGATGTCGGCGTTCCATCATTAGATTGCTCAGCTGGAAGGCTCTCTGCCACGAGCTG
>JAIFZK010000068.1:447500-492500 GCA_027481765.1 Tenualosa thibaudeaui
AGGGTGGGAGAGGCATGTGTGTGTGTTTGTGTGTATGTCTGTGTGTGTGTGTATGTGTGCATGAGTGCAAGTGTGTTTTGACGTGTATTGAAGAGGGGTGTGTGTTCATATGTGTTTGTGTAGGGAGGAGTTTGTGTGTGTGTCTGTGTGTGTGTGTGTGTGTGTGTGTAGAATGATGACGCAGGGGCATTGCCCTGCAACAACAAACACAGCCTTCTCCCTGATTTGTCCATTCCTAGATGTCGGGCTGGTCCGGGGGTCTGGCAGGGCGGATTGGGGGCGAGGATGGGCGAGGGTGTAGGGGGTGTCGTCAGCACGGGCAAAAGAGGCACTCAGAAGCTCTGGCAGCTGGCATCCTGGTGGCACTTCTCCAGTACCACCTGACAAGAGGCATCTATCACTCCTCAATTGAGCCACTCGCAGTATGGCCATCAAACACAGGAGAGACAGAGAGAGAGAGAGGGAGGGAGAGAGACAGAGAGGGGAGAGAGAGAAAGAAAGAGGGAAAGAGAGAGAAAGAGAGAGAGAGAGAGGGAGAGAGAGAGGCACACAGTGAAAACCAGTCTGTGTGGCTCTGCGCTCCTGTGCTGGTATTTGTTTATGGTGGAAACAGCAACAGAGGGCAGGAGAAGAAGCACAGGTGGAAGGTCACCTTGACTATTGTATATCGCTCATCTGACAGGGTTTCCCTCTCTCCCTCCCTCCCTTTCTCTCTCTCTCTCTCTCTTTCTCTCCTTTCCTTCTCTCTCTCCCTCTCTCTCTCTCTCTCTCCCTGTGTTTTCTTAATGGCTTTCATTGACATTTGGCTTGCATTGATAAATGATAGGGCCCAGTTTTGTTTGAAGACGGACGCAGAAACAAAGTGGCGCAGACATCTTATATCTTATTTGAAATCCTCGGCAGCGAGGCCATTGATAGACAATAGACACTGCACTAATCGACTGCCACCTTACTCAAATCACATCAAGCCAGAGTGTCAGGCCAGACCCCCAAAACACACACACACACACACACACACAGTTGCTCCACTCCCAGTCACTGGCCCTTGGTACCCAGGACACAGAGTCCAGGGCCATTGACATTCAGAGGGAAAGAAGGGATATCTCCCACTTGAGATTGGCAAGGATTTTTCCCCCCGTTAAGCCATTCCCACCTGGTTAAGATCGCTCCATAGCCCACACTGAATCCCTGAGCACTTCACCACACACACACACACACACTTTTTCTATCTCTCTCGCACTTTCTGACCTACCTCCCTTTATCTTGTTTTCTCTTTTTGCCCATGTAGACACACACACACACACACACACACTAACACACATACACACACACATGCATGTACTGAGGGATCCACCCCACCCAAAGGCCCAAATGACTACAGGAGATTACCTGACTAATGAGTATTGGAGCCCTCTTTAAAGGACATGCATACTTTAAATACTGTTTCCTGTTGAATTAGCAGTCTTGAGCATTTAACAACCCTTCACACACACACACACACACACACACACACACACACACACACACACACACACACACACACACACACCAACCAACCAGCCCCACTCTCTGCTGCTAATCTGCCTTTTAATGAGGAGACATCAGTTCACACAAGAGAAGTCAATACAAATCAGTGTTTACCGAGTCTGATTAACTCTGAAATATTTCATCAGGGTGGGACTCCCCCATGGCCTTCATGTTAATTGCATGAGCCAGAGAGGAGGAGGAGCAGCCAAGCAGCAGGCCCCTGTGTGTGTGTGTGTCTGTCTGTCTGTCATTCTGTGTGTGTGTGTGTGTGTGTGTCTGTCTGTCTGTCATTCTGTGTGTGTGTGTGTGTGTCTGTCTGTCTGTCATTCTGTGTGTGTGTGTGTGTGTGTGTGTGTGTGTGTGTGTGTGTCTGTCTGTCTGTTATTCTGTGTGTGTGTGTGTGTCTGTCTGTCTGTCTTTCTCTGTGCGTGTGTGTGTGTGTGTGTGTGTGTGTGTGTGTGTGTGTGTATGTGAGCGAGTGGTGCCAGAACCTCCTTACACATTCCACCACAACCATTACTGCACAGACCCCCTACGGCCAAACACACCCTCCTCTCCTCACACCCCCATCTCAGGCCCATTTAAATAGCTGTCTTCCTTTCTGGGTCTCTGGAGAACCATAACAAACAGCCAGAGAGCCCCATCACGGTGTTGAGTTATACCCGTCAGTCCTAAAAGCTTCCCTGTATTAGTGGAAGTGGAGAGAACTTTGGCATCCATGCCAGCCACTCCCATGGGCGCTTAGATCACTTACCCCATGCCACTAGTGCCCAGGTAAACAAACAAACATGTAAGTAAGTAAATAAATAAATAAATAAATAGACACAGCGGTCCACGGCTGTTAGCTCTTAAACATATTAATTGACTTACTCATCCTTATTTCTATCGAAGGCAGTAAGCAGGGATTTGTTTTAATGGCATATGCCCAGCGCTTGTTTCATGCCACACGCAGTTCCTGGCACTCAGGGTTCGTGTCTGTGCCGAGGCCTCACTTAGGCAGTCGGACATCGAAGGTTTGGGGGGGGGGTGGCGGTGCGATGGGGGTCACCTTTGGGAAAAAGCACCTGTAATCCGTCTGCTGGCACGATGAGCAGTCATGCCACTGAGGTGGTGAGATACATGACCTGGTCCTGGTCCAGCTGGACGTGTCAGAACCGGAATCATCACATGTACGCACATCCCTGTTCCTGTCACTGGCTGGGCTGAATCCCAATCTCTCAATCCCTACCCTCTTTCAGGGTTCTGGGTTTAGGGCAGATTTGGACTACAGAAGCTGTGTCTCCTTGAGTAACAACCTCTGAACACACCCAGAGCCATGACTGCAGCTTGTGCTTGAGCTATTGAACTGCACTGTTTCACCTTTGAACTATAGGTAACCTGTAGGTATTGACCTCTGACCTCTGAACACACCCAGAGTAGCCATAACTGTGTGAGGCAACTTCTGGATGCTCAGAGAGCCGTATCGACTGTGGGCAGAGATTCAAACGTGAGGCAAGGCAGCCATGGAAATTTAAACTCACAGTCTGAGGACAAACGATTCATTTTATGTCTTCGGTCGGGTCTTAGATCAGGGTTCTGTGTTGGTATGCGTAGGATTTTGACGAATATGAAATCAGCGTTTGTTGTTTTCCCTTCGCCACCACTGCGGCCTCATGTTGCACCACTGTGGCTTCGCCCGACCCCCTTCCAGCCCACGAGCTGAAATTACAAACCCCAGCCGCCTATTTATTTATTTAAAATCCACAGCTATTTTTTGACATTTCGCCTGACAGCCACGGGGCAGGGGAGGGTTGGTTGTATACCTAACACTGGCGATTAGAACACTTCCTGCCTTTTTTCCTTTTTTTTTGCATTCATCTTCCCCAAAGTCACACAGTGCTAATGGTGAAGTACCTGTGATGTCTGTCCTGTGTGTGTGTGTGTGTGTGTGTGTGTGTGTGTGATGTCCCTGTAACGTGTGTCCTCCTTTTTCCCCTTACATGCCTCCACACAGGGAACATCGAGTACAGCTGTCCCGCCACGAACGAATGTGAGATCACCAAACGCAGACGGAAGTCGTGCCAAGCCTGCCGCTTCATGAAGTGTCTAACGGTCGGCATGATGAGAGAAGGTAAATAAGGCAGTGTGTGTGTGTGTGTGTGTGGGTGAGTGTGTGTGTGTGTGTGTGGGGCGGGGGGGTGTGAGCATGTCTGTGTGTGTTGCCATGAAGAGCAAAGGTAAGAAAAGCTGGACAGAGTGTGTATAAGGAGAGGAGAGTGTATGTATTGGCTTGAGTGTGTGATAGTACACATGACTGTGTGTATGTTGTTTGTGTGTGTGTGTGTGTGTGTGTGTGTGTGTGTGTGTGTAAATAGCTTTTCCACTACTGATACTTCGATTAGCCCCTTACTCTAGTAAAGAGGCCCCTAAGCAGAGGGGGAATAAATAAAAACAACAAACACAACAGGCCTTGCAAATAAATAAATAAAGGGGCAAATAATAAAAGTGGAGGAGGGCAGCATCGGGGGTCAAGGTTGAAATTGATGGGCGAGTTGACCGAGGGCCCCCGAGCCTCAGTGGTCAGGCCAAGTGCAGGCCCTCCAACTGGCCTTTCAGTGCAGCACAAAACTAACAAGCCCCACTCTTATTTACTCATGGTCTGCTGGGAGGGACGCCTGGCCCTGTGAACACACACACACACACACACACAAACACAAACAAACAAACATACAGACACACACACACACACCACACACAAACCCACTCTAACTCTAACTCTAACAGACAACACACACACGCACACTGGCCTGTGTTTAGAGCAGGGAAATGCCAGAGCTAGTTATTTCTCCCCAAACCTTCTGTGTGGAGCAGCGAGGGCAGGAGATGAGGGACAAACAGCGCCTTCAAAACAACATTTGGACATTTCCTGGAGTTTACAGGAAAGCAGGCTGAACTCTGCAGTCACCTACCTGGCTTGCTTTGAGAAAACAGGAGGAAAAACAAAAGAGAGAGAGAGAAGAAAGAAAGAAAGCACTTAGTCTGATAACCAGAGGCTCCTTTAGTTCAGATGTCACCAAAGCTCCGAGTGTCATGGCAGCTAGACGTTCGTCTCACAGACGTGACAAGAAGAGTGTCATCAACATGCGACAACCCCTCTGTCAGAAAGTGAGTGTGTCTACAGTGTGTGTCTGGCCCCGACCAGCCACTGACAGAGTGATGGGAGACAAGGACTGGGCTATGAGTGTGTGTGTGTGTGTGTGTGTGTGTTTTCTCTGACGTCCCGAGTCCTCATTGTCTCAACATCAGCCTCAGAGCTAGGCCATCACACACCCAACCCCCACTACCAATCGCTGCAGTGAGTACCAGGTAGAGGAGAGGGAGAATGTTCCGGAGGGTGTCCCCCCCCCCCCCCCTCACACACACAGAGTCTTCCTCCCTCCCAGCCAACCAGCTGGATAGAGACCTGGCCAGTCAGGACAGATTATACCAAAGCAACACAGGAGGGGACACGTGGCAAAACACAAACACCCACAGGTCATACTGTGTGTGTGTATGCGTGTGTGTGTGTGTGTGAGTGTGTGTGTATAGAGAGGTGAGGGAATATTTGTTGGTTATATTTGCATTCTGGTCCTCATATGGTCTTGCATGCATGCTGCATTTCTTTGTTCAAGAACAAATATCTGCACTGTGATACAACTCTCTGTTTTACACACACACACACACACACACACACACACATCCATGCCATTCTTGTTCCCCCTGTTCCTGGAGCTTTCTCCACCAGCAGTGTGTATACTGGGCCGGTACTGGGCTATTTGCCTATGCAGCCGTTCAGCTTGACAGGTAGGTAATTGATAAGGAGCGCGGCGTTTTCAGAAGGCTTTGAAGGATGTGGCGCTGGCCGTGATATGGCACCTTTTCCCATGTGCGCGCAGACAAATAGCCGCCTTTTGTTCTTCCTCCGAGCCACCCATACACACATATATCAAAATGGCACCCAATGGCACAACCATTTGTTGTGAAGTGCTTGAATTTAATACAGGGTCTCTTTCTACATATGAATAAGGGTCATTTTGGAAATTGATTCATCAATTTTCCTTTTTTTTTCGCCACACCTCGAAACATGGTCTTTTCAAACAACAAACGCACATGCACACACACACACAGACATGGACACAAATACAGGCACATTCATGTACCTCTGAAGAAAACATCTTGCTACACAAACACAACTCTAGTTCTTGGGCTTTTTCTTTTCTTCCTGTGAATTAGTCTTTTTGTGGCTATGGACCAGGGTTCAATCATATCCCTCTCTGCCTCTAGTGAGACTACATAGACACTCTCGTATCCTGTCCCTGTAATCCAGGGTTTAGACTAGACTTCTGCCCGTGTCGCTAATAGAGTTACAAGCGGAGCTGTCATCCCAGCATATCGGAGGGAGTCGTTAGCGTCCGCTAATTGGGGTTGGCTAGCCACATCGTTGCCAGGGTTACAGTAACTCGACGTGTCAGTGTCCAGTCTTGGAGAGGGGCCTGGTGGCAAGGTGGCGAGAGAGAGGGGGAGAAGGAGGAGGAGGAGAAGGGAAGAGAGAGGAAGAGAGGTAGAAGACGACAGAGGAGGAGGAGGAAAGGGAATTAGCAGTGGCCAAGCAGCTTGCTGCAGGGGCAGATCTGTCCAAAATTAGCCCCTTGTCACCTCGGGGAAAGAGAGGTGGGTGGTGTGTGTGTGTATGATGAAGGGAGGGGGGATGAGAGGTGATGGGATGTGTGGGGGTTGGGAGAGGGAGGAGAGATGGGGAGGGGGTCGGTAATCCAGATCAACTGGAATGGACCCTTCCCCCACCCCACCTCCACCTCTGCTTCTACCCCAGCGCGCACACACACACACACACACACACACACACACACACTCTCTGGGGCCAGAAAACGGCCTCGGGGCAGAAAACGGACGACTCAGTGGAACAGAGCCGCAGGGGATAACCCCTCTACACACACACAAACACACACTCACACAAACACACACCCTCTCTACCCCCCCGTTTGTTATCGGCACTCCTATCTCTGTGGCCAGAAAGGTGTGTCTGGGAGGGAGGAATGGTTGGAAGAGGAGAGAATGAGAGAAGAGAAGTAGATAGGAAGAGAAAAACAGGAGGAGAGGGACAGATGGAGGAAGAGAGAGAGAGAGAGAGATAGATAGATGGATGGATGGATGGAAGAGAAGGGGGAGCCTAAAAGAGAGAGGGGTGGATGAGAAAAAACAAGAAGAAAAAGAAGCAGAGGCATAGAGAGAGAGAGAGAGAAGAGAAGAGGAGGAAAGGTGAGTTGGAACTGCACTGCTGCTGTTGTTGCCTGCTAAAGCCTCCTGCCCACACAACCTGCACCAAAGCCTCAGTTCCGTCTGCCAATCGGCACAAATCCCCTCAAAGTAGCAACCCGTTCATCCTCCCCCCTCCCCTCTCTCTCTCACACACACATTCTTACAGGCTACTTAAAACCAGGTTTATCAGCAGAACAGGATGGAAGAGGAGAGAGAGAATAAAGAATGAAGACAAGGAATAAAAATAAACTAATTACGGAAAATGAGAGGTTGATAGGCATATTCACACACACACACACACACACACACACACACACACACACACACACACATATGCACAGATGTACCACCCCCCCACACACTTTTGGGCCACCTGCTCCCCCGCCCACCTCTCACACTAACTGCACAAACACTCAACAAACACTCCTCTCCTGTTAAGCCTCTCCCGCCTGCCCACTCCTGAGCCACACACACACACACTCTAAGGCACAAACACAAACACACACATGCACACATACACAGATACACTTTCAAACACAAACACACATCCATAAGTACACACTAGCACACTAACAAAAACACGCACACACACTCAGAGACAGGAAATTGCTGTTGCCAAGTGCTTGGTTGCCTAGTGGTTCCAGGTTGACCCCTGAGGTCCAGGAGCTCAGCCTCAGTCCACCTCGAGGTACTCAACTGTAAAATGACATCCAGCGATACAGACCCTCACTCAGCAGCCCCCATACTCAGCCACACTCAGTCCAGAGCTGGCCCGGAGCCGGCTCACATCTGCTCACCCCAGCACAACATGGTTGAGAGCCAGCAGAATAGCTTACACCTATTCAGTTGTAGCCGACGTCTATATTGATACTCTCCTGGTACTGCTGTTGGTAGGTTAGACAGCTGTCAGACAGACAGATAGAGAGACAGACAGACAGACTAATAGTCAGAGAGACACGCATACATACATACAAACAAGCATACATACAGACAGACAGGGATTTAGACTTCACTAGATGCTGACCACAGACTGATGTTCATACATGCAAACCTAGGGTTAGACAGGCAGACAGGGAGACAGTTTCAGGCTGTATAGACTGACAAATAAGCTCGTGCGGAGACAGAGGATGCTGAAGACGAGTCTAGATGGAGGTGTGTTTAGCAGCAGAGACAGGGAGGGGGGCGAAAGCGAGAAAGCATGGCTTAGTGTGTGTTTATCATGATAAATGTGGACACGGACATGTCATACACAGAAACAAACACAGACTAAATCAGATAAGAGACGGCTGCACATCTTAGGATGTTCAGCCTGAGAGATGAACACAGCACCGCTACAAGAGACACATACTGAAGACACGACAGAACAAAATAACACACCCAGACACACGCACACTCGCACACATACACACGAACACAGATAGGTAGACACACACAACAGATGTGCACACAGAATTTGAGATACATCAAAGAAGGCACACACACACACACCAGTAACACACACACACACACAAACACACACCCACACAAACAGGAACACGAACACACAGACATACACACTCAGACAGACGGAGTTCGGCAGACAGGTAGATGGATAGGGACTATGGGGATGGGAGGGGGCAGGTGGGGTCTCTCAGGAATCTGGGGGATGGGGGTGTGGTGGGAAGGGTGGCGATGATGGAGCTGGAAGCATAGCTACCTCCACCCCTCCATCCCTCATGAGTGCTGCCCAGATGGATGACTCCATCCTGGGGGGGCAGCCTGCGGGGGGCGGGGTTGGTGGTGTTAGGGGCTCACAGCTCAACAACCCCTTATCCGCGCTGCTACACATCACTATTTATGCTCGACATTACACACCACATCGCCGCACAACACCGACTAGAACAGCACAGCAACGCAGTGCCATGATGTAGACACACAATGCATCACAATGGAGAAGTCACTGCAGCAAAAGCAACACACTGCATCTTATTGCTGCACTACAGCCTCACGTCAGCTATCTGTTTTTTAACACCAAGGCCTTTTTTCAATGTCGAACAAAACAAAGAAAACAAAAAAAACATTTGGCAATGGCATTTTTTCCAATGTCAAACTCAAAATGAAGGAATGGGGAAAATTTAATCTGTCCTCCTCTCCATTTCCGAGTGGACAGAGGAGTGGACAGCACTCTGGACCATGCTCGTCTTGTGTGCATGCTGCCATGCGCTAGCTGCATGAGAGTTGTGCTTTCTGCAGCTGTTCTCTCTCTCTCTCTCTTTCTCTCTCCCTCTCTCTCTCTCTCTCTGTGTTCTGTAGAGATGCCGCTCCATACAGCTTAAGCCAGTGCAGTGGCAGAATGCCTCGATCTGCGTTTGATACCAGAATAGTAAGCGACGCAAGCTGATATCACATTACTCATCCAGGGCTTTTTTTCCTCTACACCCCTCCTCCCTTCTCTTTCTCGCTTGCTTTCCTCTCTCTCTCTCCCTCTCTTTCTCTCTGTCTCTCTGTTTCTCGCTTCTTTGCTTTCTGGTCTTCTATCTCTTCACATTCTCTTCCTCCCTTCTCACTCACTTTCTCTCTCTCTTATTCTCCCTCTCTCTTTACATTGCTCTCTCTCTCTCTGCCCTGTGTATTGAGAGATAGATTACATTTTCTCTCCCTAATTCATTCACAGGCACTCAGGAGCCTTAGCTGTGGGACGGGACCAAGGGAGTGAGGTGTGTGTGTGTGGGGGGGGGGCATGATGGTGTTGCACTGACGGGGAGGGGGTGGATGAGGCTGGGGAGTCGCCCTGTCTGGCAGTGATGGGATGCACCTTACGAATATGTATCACCTAATTCCTGCGCCAGGCAATTAAAGGCGCCCAATTACGGTGCGCTGTGCAGGAACCTGGCTGTCCTAACGAAGGCTGGAATTTGGATTCTGACAGCGGTGGCCGGCCAGGTTTGCCCAGGCTCTCTGGGGAGGCTCCAGGAGGAAGCTCAGGGTGTGTGTGTGTGTGTGTGTGTGTGTTCAGCTTGATGTATCAGTGGGCTGAAGTACCTATTGCTGCTGGCTTGTCTCATCTCTTTCTCTCTATATCCCTCTCTCTCTCTCTCTCTCTCTCTCTCTCTCTCTTTTTCTCTCTCTCTTGCTTTTTCTCTTGCCTTCTTTCACTTACTCACTCCCCCCATCTTTCTTTCTCCCTGACACACAAACACACCCACACACATACTCTACCAGTTTTATAAAGAATGTGTGTTTGTGTGTGTGTGTGTGTGTGTGTGGTGAACGAGCAATCCAGACCTCTAAAGCCTGTTTCATCACTTCAGAGCCTTTTAACACTCTCCACTCCCTCAGCCAACACTGAAAACACACCCATGGTTTCTCATGCAGCTTGTGAGATGCCATTCTGATGGCCCACTCACTCACATACACACACACTCACGCACACACACACACACACACACACACACAAACACACACACACACAGACACACACACACACACACACACACACACACACACACACACACACACAGCCAGCCACAATCATATCACACTCTCTCCTATCACAGTTCTCTTTGCCTTTATCATTTGGAGTGCTGGACTATAAGGGATGTGTGTGTGTGTGTGTGTGGTTGTGTGTGGTTGTGTGTGTGGTGTGTGTGTCTGGATTGCTGTACGCCCATACTGGGGCATTTTAATTGAAGTCAGCAGCACCACACAGTGGGGCTTTTAGCTGACTGTGTGCAATGGTGCGACTTAAGATGTCCCAAGTCCCTTCCGATGGAAGACATGACAGAGAGGGAAAGAGAGAGAAGGGGAGGAAAGAGAGAGAAGAGGAGGAAAGAGAGATGTGACAAGGAGGGAAAGAAAGACTTGGCTGACAAGCACAGGAGTCCCACCGAGTGCATCTGTCTCACCTCTACCGCTCTCTCTTTCTCTCCCTTCTTCTCTTTCTCCATCTCTGTCCATCTTTCCTTGTCGTTCTCTAGTTTGGCCACTCTCTCCCCCTCTCTCTCTCCCTTCCTCTCTCTCTCTCCCTCTCTCCTTCTCTCTTTCTCCCTCCCTCTCTCTCTCTCTCGTCATTCATGCACTCTGTCCCCTCCGCTGGTCGCTTGGTCTCGCTCTCTCGCTCCTCTCTTCTCTTCTCCTTTGACGAGAGGCATAAATCATGGGGCTGTCAGCATCGAGAGCCTTCTGGATTACGCAACGCCGCCATTCATTTAGAGCCATCAGAGAGACCCAATCTGAGTCACCACCCCCCACCCCCACCCCGTCCCTGGCACACACACACACACACACACACGCTCCCCACCCTCCTTCTCTGCTGCCACACTCTCTTCATCCTTCTACTCCCCAATTCTCCATCCCTCCATATCTCTCTCTTAACACACACACCACACACACACACACACACACGCATCCACACACTGAGACACACATGCACATCCACACATCCACCCGCCTGAAAATAGAGAGCCCCTGTCTTTAGAAGGACTCTCTAGGGGGTTAGATCATTATGCAGCATCTCTCCCTTTCTCTTCATCCCCCTCTTTGTCTCTCTATTTCTCTTTTTTATTTCTCTCATTCTGTTTTTCCCTTTCTCTGTCCCTGTCTCAATTTTCTCTCTCTTTCTGTCTCTGTTGCTCTTTCTCTCTGTTTCTCACTTTTCTCTCCCTCCCTCTCTCTCTTCCTTCTCTCTCCAGCCTCCATTCCATTCCATTCCTTATTCTGTCTCTTCCAGTCTTCCAGTCAGCTTTTCTCTCTCAATTCTTCTCCATCTCCGCTCTCTCTCTTCTTCTCCCTCTCTCTCTCTCTTCATCTCCCTCTCTCTTTCTCTCTCTCCCTCTACCCCTCTCTGTGTCTCTCTATCTCTATCGCTGTGTCTCTATATCTCCCTCCCTCTCTCTGTCTCATGCTCTCTGTTGCGTTGTCCTAGTTTGGCTCTCCTGAGTGTCCCTACCTTTGTCTGTAAATGTCAGCTCTGCGTCTCTCCGCTCACTCCAACTTGCTTGTTTTTGTTTTGGACCAGTTTGTCGCGTTCCTCTGTGATTCTGTCCCAGACACCCCAACTTGTGTCTCCTTCCATTCCTCCTCTTCTTCTTTCTCCTCCTCCTCCTCCTCCTCTTCCTCTGCTGCCTCAGACACCACTGTACTGGCCCTGATCCGTGCTGCTCAGTTGCTCGCTCTTGGTCTGGAACGCAACCAAACACAAGTGTACAAACACTCACCAGTAAACAGGGCCATCACTGTCAAGCCTACAGATGCAAAGGGAAAGGGACAGGAAAAGGCCTGGTGTGTGTTGATCGGCTCCAGAATACAGTAGCAGAGCACACACACACAGATGCAGAGAGAGAGGGATGTGACAGACCTGATGTGTGTCTCTCAGCCCTGTAACATGGCTGCAGAGTGTACACACACACACACAGACACACACACAAACAATCACACACATCACTGCAGGTCTGGCTCAAGGCCGTGTTTTTCTTTAACCCTGACAGGGCCTGTGCAGGAGCCAGTCACGTGCCGCTTCCCAAGCCACGTCCGTCTTGCCTCGCCTCCCCTTGCACATTTGAATACGCTGACAAGCTCATTATCGCTCCGAGAGTGACTGACAGAGCCCCTTCACACACACACACAGACACACACACACACACCCATCTGCCCCGCTCCCCTATCGCACCGCTTCTCCGCACCCTCAGAGCAGCAGACGCTGGGCCACTTCTGGCTTCACTCTGGCCCGGACACGGCTGCCATAATTAAGTGGGAGCAGCAGTGACAGCTCCATCAGCAGCAATCTGTGGCCGGCTGTGATGTGATTGGCTGCTGGAGGACCTGATCTCTGCTCTGCTTTTTAACCCCGTAGGGGAGCTGTGCTGGTGCCCTTGTCCTCTGACAAAAACCCACAGGAGCTCCTAAGGCACCCCCTCCAGGGTTTTATAAGGGGTGGGGGTGGGGGGGGGAATGAGACAGTTGGTATATAACACACACACACACACACATATACACACATACACACACATACTGCTGGTCCCCAGTCAGTCCTCACTCCCTAGTGCTATGCGGTGAGAAGGGGTTCCCCTCTGGCACTGCCTAAAACGACACACATAATTGGGGCATTAACTCTACTTAATTGCTGAGGTTTCTGTGAGGGGCAAAGAGAAAAGGTCAAAGAAAACACACACACACTCTCGTTCTCACTCTCACATACACACACACACACACACACACACACACACACACACACACACATCAGCATTTCCCCAATGCTTTTGTTGCTGCAACAGAAGGTTTGGCTTCTCCATGGCATTCCCATGTGTCCTAAAGTTCCCAGTGCCCGCCATCACAACACACCCACTCCTCCCTCAATCTGTCTATTCTTCCATTCCCTCGTCCTTTATATCCTTCCATCTATCCCCTCATTCATCCCTCCATCCATCCATCCATTCATTCATCTACCTTTTCTGTTTCCTCCTGCCCCCCTCCTCCCTCTCTCCCTCCCTCCCTGCCTCCCTCAGTCGCTCCCTCGCTCCCTAGAACTAAATGACATCTTTAGGCATTTGAAGAAGCCAATGGGGACTGCCAGGAGTCCCCGCTCTGCATTAGAAACAGGAGGAGATTGTGTCTGAGAAATGGAAGGAGTGTGTGTTTGGAACACAGCCAGAAGCGGGGCATTTCATATGCTGCTGACTTTGAATGATCCCCCTACCCCCTCTCTCTCTCTCTCTCTCTCTCTCTCTCTCTCTCTCTCTCTCTCTTTCATTTTCTCTTTCTCTCTCTACCTTCTGTTTCCTTTCTTCCATATGTGCATCTCTTTCGCTCTCTCTTTCTTTCTTTTTCTCTGTCTCCTCCTATCCTCCTCCTTGATTTCTATTTGTTTTTGAATCCCTCAGAACCACTTTTCCCGAAGTCAAGCAGCCTTAGAGGGACAGCTGTGTGTGTGTGTGTGTGTGTGTGTGGGAGGGAGCGGGTAGTCTTTCCTCTCCATCCAACCCAACACCCCCCTGTAAGGACACATGGGAATCCTTAGTGACACTTTACCTCTTAATTGAGGCAGATTTCCCCCAAAGATAGCTTGGCAAGCACACGGCCCAACTCTAGTTCCCAGCTCCCAGATCCCAGTTCCCAGCTTCTAGCACGCTTCTACTGAATCCATGCTCTCTCATTCTCTGTTTCTCTCTCTCTTTCTTTCTCTCTCTCTCTTTCACTTTGTCTCTGACTCTCAGTCACTGTTTCTTTCACGCACATATGCATGCACACACATGTACTCACACACATAAATACACACACACATACATACATACACACACACTTTCTCCTGCTCTCTTTTTCACTTCTTCTTGCAAGTTTTTTTTTTGCCTGCCCCCTATTGCTGCCAGTGAGTAGAGTGTGGCGGGTGATCATATAAAGAGCGTTAGTGACAGCTCTGTAAACGATGGCATGGCATAGTGTCGGGGAGATAGTCCGACGCCATCTCTCCTGCCAGAGAAGAGCGCAGGAGAATAAATGCATGCAGTGCACTGCTGAATGTTTAGCTCCTGCCCGCCGTCCATGAGCACACAAGGGCTGTCACACACACACACACACACACACACACACACACACACACACACACACAAAGCTCTGGAGTGGGGCTTCGCGGACCTGTGATGGAGTGCCTCTGAAATAGACCCTGGACGGCATCCAGGGAGCACGCTCAGTCATGTCCGTCACCGTTCCTCTTGCTCCCTCTCTCTCTTTCTCTCTTTCTCTCTCTCTCTCACGGCAATCACGGCAAAGGGAAACTACCCTGTGGAGTGTGTGTGTGTGTGGGTGTGGGTGTGTGTGTTGGGGGGCACATTGTGCACTAGATGATCTGGGTCCAATATAGGAGCCCTCAGGATGTAGGCATCACCCTTCCTCCCTTCGGTCTCTCTGTTAAAGCCTCACATTGAGATGTGAAGGAGAATGGTCCACCCTAAGGACCCTGTAAGAGGATAGTTAAGGGTTCACACACACACACACACACACACACACACACACAGTGTTTCTTCGCACTCTTCAGACTGTGTCATAGCTCCTCATGCTTACACACACACACACACACACACACACACACACACACACTTTGCTCATCCAAATTCAGGAAAAAATTTCCTCATATTTTGTTTGTGGGTGCCCTCAGCTCTCTGGTTTATTCAGTTCCACTCGTCCGTGTGTGTGTGTGTGTGTGTGTGTGTGTGTGTGTGTGTGTGTGTGTGTGTGTGTGTGTGTGTGTGTGTGAGTGGAGAGGGGTGGGGGCATGCACACTGTGTGGCTTTGCACAGTTCTGCACCGCTGCATGTAGGCAGCCAGCTGTTTTTGCATAGCCTGGCCACGCTGACCTGCTGCACGCACGCACACACACACACACACACACACACACACACACACACACACACACACACACACACACAGACTGGGTCCTTCCACACGGAGAGGCTCATTTGGTTGCAGGGGGATGAGCTGGCACAAGCACAGCTGGTGGCTGAAGAGAGACTGTCCTTATTACTCTGTATCAGGGTGCCACACACACACACACACACACACACGGACTCACATGTACATGTACATAATCAAAGCGGGTGGTATAGTATCACTTTTGTTAGTAAAACACTGTTTTAGTTTTGAGACACAACTGATTCAGCAGAAAGTTCTGGATGTGGGTACATGAGGAGGAGTGTGTGTGTGTGTGTGTTTGTGTGTGTGTGTCATGGGGGTAGGTAGTCTAATTTTGGCAGTGTGTGGGTACCCTGTTTGAGAGGCCAGATAATAGCAATCTTTGAATGGCAGAGGCTGTGGCAGGCATGATGGACTGGGGGAGGCCAAGCATTCCTGGAGTCAGGACATTGTCACAGCACACACTCACAGACTCTCTCTCTCTCTCACACACACACACACACACACACAGGGTTACATTCTCAGTCAGGACCTTACAACATCCCCACTGACCCCACCACCAGCCCTGACACACACACACGCATGCATGCATGCATGCACACACACACACACACACACACACACACACACACACACATGCATACAACATGCACACAGCTACACATCATGTGCATATATATATATAGAAAGGGCTAGATGGCTTGCTAGCCATAACACCCCACATAGATTTCACTGTGCCTAACAGACTGTATCTATGCAGGAAACAATTGGAAACAAGTCCTTTAATTGGGTCACACACATTGCACATTAATTATTACAAATAATAAAAATATCTTCAGATGATTTTATTCTCCATCTCTCTCTCTCTCTCTCTCTCTCTCTCATACTTCACCAGGCTAGTCACAGCTCCACGCGTGGCCATTTTTTAGCCGACGTCCAAAGAGAGACGGGGAGTGGAAATGACCTGTTTAATTTGCTATTTCAGTACCGCCATCATCAGAATCCCCACTGAAGCCACACAGCACTTGATCTGTGAAATTTGAACTGCTTGTCTTAGAATGCTAGCCCTACCCTCACAGATGGGGAGAGAGAGAGAGAGGGAGAGAGAGAGAGGGAGAGAGAGAAGCCTTGCGTCTACAGTCTGTTTTGATGTGATAAAGAAGGTTAGCACCTTCTCTCTGGGCTGCCATGTTCATACACGGCTTAACCCTGTTATTTTTGAAATACACACACACTCTGCTTTAAACCATATGAACAGAATGCACACACACACACACACACACACTACATAACCTATAAGAACAGGGTGTTCACACACACACACACACACACACACTGTCTTGCCTATAAGAACAGGTAGTCTACTCCTTAAACAAGACTAGTCTTTGTTTCCTCTCATGTTTACACACACACACACACACACACGCGCGCGCATGTGGTCTTAACAAGCGGCAAGCAGCCATCTCCTCATATTGCCTCTCTCCCAATAAGCGGTGCAGTAGGGGACACGGAAGGAGGGATGTTGAGTGACATTGAATGCAACAGAGGAAGAATAGAGAGGGAGAGGGAGCAGAGAGTTTATTCCAACGGGTCAAACCCCCATCACTCACCAACCACTGCAGTCAGTCTGCTCAACACAGTGATTACCTGTGTATGTGTGTGTGTGTGTGTGTAGTGTGAATGTGTGCATGTGTGTAGTGTGAGTGTGTGTGTACACGCACCTATGTGTAATTTCTGTGTGTGTGTGTGTGTGTGTGTGTCAAATCTTAGCCCCCACTGTATGTCACCATAGTCAACCACCACTCATCTGACATCGTCATTTCCGACATGTCTGTCAGCCCCTCTCTGCAGTCTACATTCCAGCCGTATAGACAGAATAAAATGTCATAGTGGCTTGCCATACACGCTCTGCTGCAGTCAGTCAAAACTGGCCATCTCTGCTGCCATCTACACACTTCATAATTAAAAATTAGGCCCACACTGAAAGATACTTTTCATTAATATACTTAATGCTGCTTCTATTCAGGCCTTTCATATTCAGTCACATGGTAGATTTAAAGATAAAATATAATATCATTATTCAGAATGGCTGGACATTTGTATGTAATTTGATGTATTTATGTCAGGTAAATTCAAGTTAAGACTGAGATTGAGGTTTATTATTGTATTATATTATTGAGCCTTCTTCCTCTCCTGGTGGGTTAGAGGCAGAGAGGTGGGTGCCTGCTTTGCAGTAGCTGTGCTCGATGAAGCTGTTCAGCAGTTTCTGTGTGTGTGTTTGTGTGTGTGTGTGTGTGTTCCCGCCGCTTGGGTTAAAAATGAAGCGGCTGTCGGGAGAGTGGTGTGTTATCAGCAGGGTGATACGGCAGGCAGGAGATGAACACTCCCAGTCACAATGAGCCGAGAGCAGCCGTTTAAGACACCACAGCCGATACTGTCTCCTCTCTCCGAACCTCCATTTATACTAATACTAATCACCCCTCACACAATGAAACAACAACAGCTACACACTAATGCCTGTCCAGGGGCTCCAGCCAGTCTTGACTTTGCCTCTGGTACCCTCTCGAAACATTCAGAAAGAATTGTGTGTGTGTGTGTGTGTGTGTGTGTGTGTGTTCGCACAGTAGGTGCAGAAATTAGGAAAGAAATAAGTGTGAGTGGCATTTATTGGAAAGGTGGAAGGTTAGCGCAACATACGTGACACCAGGAAACAGCAATTACCCTGAACAGCGTGGAGTGTGTGGGTGTGTGTGTGTCCAGGAGCTCTGTGTGTGTGTGTGTGTGTGTGTGTGAGAGAGAGAGAGAGAGAGGGCCTACAGGTCCAGTTGTAGATGCCTGTGCCTGTCAGGGCAGCCTGACACAGATAGACAGCCCTCTCCCTCCTACAGCTGCCCCATATTAACCAGCATGGCCTCCCCCCAACCCTCCCCAGCCCTTCTTAACACTCCCCCAATGCTCCCCCAACCCTCTCTAACGTACCCCAACCCTCCCATCCCCCAAGCTCTGTTTGCTCGCCTTCTCCTCCCATTTCCTCTCTCTCTCTCTTTCTCTTCATCCATCCATCCATCTCCCTCCATCTCTCTTTACCTCTCTGTCCATCCTCCCCTCTTCATCTCTTTCCCCTGCCCCTCACTACCCCATCCCTTTCTCTTTTTTTTCTCTCTGTCTCTCTCTCTCTCTCTCTCCACCCCTCCCTCTCTCTTTCCCTCTCTTTCCTATGGGTCTGAGAGCAGCAGCAGAAGCAGAATAGGGTATAGAAATACAATCTCCCCCTTGTCCTGGGAGTGAACATCATGGCACTCAATATCCCACATCCTTTCCCATCCAGCACTCTTTTTCTCTCACCCTCTGTCTGGGCTAGCAAACTGGAGGCTACACACATTCACTACCATAGCACTTTAAAATATGACATGCACACACACACACACACACACACACACAAAACAGAAACATTGCACTATTGTTAATTAGTATATCTTTTCAGATATCAAAGAATACTAAACCAATAATAAGTCAAGGGTTATGTTTTTATTTTGTTGTATGCATAGGTATGCTTATTGCACACAATGAACCCTGCTGATGGCTTAAAACTAGGCTTTTAATGCTGTTGCCTCTCTCAAACACACACACACAAACACACACACTATATCACACCGCGTCTCATCTTGTCTCTTTTCTTCTTTCTGGATTTCTGGTACTCACAGGACTCTGTCCCATCACTTTCCATTGTGGATGATCTGTCACGAGCCCCCACACGCAATCACTCAAGCGCAGGGGGGCTGTAGGGGTGTGTGTGTGTGTATGTGTGTGTGAAGGATTTGAGTGTGAAAGTGACAGTGCTGGAGCACGGCCTGCGACTGCAGAGTGATGAGAGTTTAATTAGATCATTTAGTGCTGAGAAGCTGCTCAGGAAAAAAACACTGGTCTTGTTAATGCACTCATACTGCTCACTAAATAAGGCCTATCCACCCCTGCACATACACACACACACACACACACACACACACACACACACACACATACATTTACATATTTGTGCTTGCACCAAAACCGACACACAAACATAATCAACAAGCACACACACACACATACACACACATAGTATCAATCCTCATTTTCCCGGCATGTTCTCAATTTCCTTTAGGCAACCATCCACACATTCTATAATGTTTTCAAAGGCTGTTGCTAAAAACAACTACTTTGAATGGCACTAGTGAAGGCAGCTTAGCCTTGGAGGCCCCCTAGGCCCTTGTCCATGCATCGGAGACCTGTCTGTCAATATGGCCTCCCTCCCACTGTAAATCACAAAGCACTCGGCACTCAGAGCAGGCCTCCGCATCGACTCACAGGTCAACGAAGAAGGGCCCTAATTAAGTGGGCTCAGGAGAGGAGCCATCCTCACGTCCGCGGAGATAAACACACACACACACACACACACACACACACACACACACACATACACACACATAATCTCTACACTCTTTAAGCGCCGAGAAGTCATCCAACATTTGCATACACACACACACACACACTTTCAGGAGAGAGAGAGGAGAGAGACTATCTACACACACATACCTGAACACACGTCCAACCACACAGGCAACACAACTCAGGCAACACTGTTTAGTGGAGAAGATTGGAGAGAAAATGCTTTTTGCAAACAGTGTTAGCGGGGTGCTAAATGGGTCACTCCATCTGATTAACACTGATGATAATTATATTAATGGCAGAGAGGGTTTGACGGTGGTCCCTATCGCCTGTGTCATGAATGCTTTCACACTTATGCTTGATGATAGGACCTTAAGGAGTCACTTGCCTCCCCTCCACACACACACACACACACATACACACACACACACACACTTATGTACACGTACTGAAACCACTTGCCAAGAAACATATCAACAAGGGACATGGGGGGGATGTAATATTCAGAGGTGGTGAGAGAGGGAGAGAAAGAGAATGGAGGGATGTAAGAAAGAGGGAAATGAGAGAGGAGGGGGAGACGGGACTAGCTGAATTGATTTAAATGGACCCAACAGGGTAAATGAACAGCTGCATTCAAACGTCAAAAGAGACAGAGGGACACTTGTGGTGGAGAGGAAATAGAGAACTGGGAAGACCCAGAGCTTTGAGAGAAAAGAGAGAGAAAGAGAAAGAGGGAGAGAGATGGAGAGAGAGAGTGGGTGTCACATCAGGTCACAAATGATGTTGTACTTTGACAGATTGTAGCCTTGCTTTACAAGAGCAGTAACATCTCATTTGTCACTGTTTGATCTGTAAGTGTGGCAACAGGAAAGGAAGGCCTTCCATCTCGCCAGCAATTTAATCGCCCGCTCCCTCGCTCCCTCTCAGGCACGCCAGCCAGCCTGCCAGAGCACGCGCCAGCCTGCCTGCCAGCCTGCCAGCCGACAGCGAGCTGCCCGGCCCGGCCCATCCCGTCCCTGCCCGTCCTGTCTCGTCTCGCCGCCACCTGCCCACCACCCGTGCCACTGATCTGTTTTAATTTAATCGCCCGTCACTTGAGATGAAAGTATAAATCGTCTCTTTTTGATCCACGCAACACTGGCCACACACTGGATCCCTCTCTCTCTTTCACTCTCTCTTTCTACCCACCTTGGCTCCCCAGCACCGCTCCTATGCCTCTCATTCTCTCTCTCCTCTCTTTCTTTCTCTTTTCTATCGTTCTTTTTCACTCTTTTTCTAAACTCAGTTCCTTCCCCCAGCCTCCTACTGTTTAGATTATCTAGCCCATCTTGTCTCTAGTATTATGTGATAAGCACTTACCGTGTGATGGTGATGGATACAAAATATTTTTAACACGGGAAGGTCTGATTTATGATACCAGAAAGCATTACATGATCAGCTCTTGGCATCCGATGGACTTATGACGTGAAGTGTTTTTTTTTTTTTTACACAGCATAGTCTGTAGATTTACGATAGCAGTATGTTCGCAGACTTGATTGAGATGACAGCGTCCATCTTCGAGTCCCCATGTCTTGAGCGGCGAGCTTCTCCATCTGAAACATGCTAAGCAAACAGTGTTCAACAATGTTTAAACAGATCGTCTCCATTGTGCGTGCGTTAATTCACTCCTGCCCTCCTGTCTTTTTCCCCCCTCTGCACTCATTCTCCTGCTCACTCACTCTCTCGCTCTCTCGCTCGCTCGTGGCCTTACCGGGGGCCTTGGGAAATTCAGTTAAACACAGTGCATTGTCTAAACATATCAGGCTGCCAATCAGTCAACCTCTGGGCTGATAAGAGCTCTCTTGTATTATTGAATCAACAATGGGGAGTCTCTGCTGGTGGCGAGATAACACCTGCTTATTTCTCTTTAAGTCAGCTCTGAAGAAAAGGCGCTGTCCAGAAGCAGCCTGTATAACCGCCTCAATTACCATAAAACTGCCGCGCCCGCTTCACTGGCCTTGTCGATCTGCTGTCTCGGAGAATGCCTGCGGCAGGGCAGGCAGGCAAGGGTGGGGGAGAGGACAGGGACAACGTCCAGATATCACACCACACCACAGATAGCAGCTGAGTGGAGCCGTGAAAGGGCCCTGAACCAGGAGAGTTCTTGACCAAATCAAGGCTAATCTCCAGGTCAAACCTAGGCCAAATCTAGGTCTAAACTGATTCCAACTAGATCCACAATCCCCCACTTTGTTCTTTGCGGTCCTTCACATTGTTCCATTAGTATTGTCCCAAAGGTATTCTGTCCTTTCTTCCTCTCTGAATTTTAGTCACCTCTCTGCAGCCTTTTCTGGCCATACATGAGCCAAACCTGTGCCAAACTAGAAGTGAATCAAGGTCAAAGATGTATACTGAAATCAAGACTTTTTCTTTCATTGTTCATTGTTCATCTCCTTTTTTATTCTTTTCTGCACAAAATCGCATTCCATCTATCTTAGTCAGGGTCCTGTTCTTCCTGTAGTGGATTAGATACACCTGTACAGAGGATCTGTTTTATCTCAGCCTGTAACTGAGATTCTTCTTCTCTGCCACTGCGACACGAAACAGACTGCCTTTCACACGGTCGCCGCTCACTCCGTGATCCAACCTCACTCACGTCCGCCTGCCCTCGCTCCCTTTGGCTGGGCCTTGCCGTCGTCTTTTGAAGTCAGTATAGACCGCGGCAGCTGCTCCCCCCCCCCCGGCCCCCTTCGCCTCACAACAACAAAAGCACAAATATGTCAATGGCATTTCAGTGCCAATTCCTCAAACGCCTGCCTGCGACGTCTCGAAGTCCGTCAGAGGAAGGAAATCCAATGGTGATCCAATCAGAACCGATCAGAATATCGGCACTCAGCAATATTCCGGAGCGGAAAATGATCCCTGTTCATCACCGCGACTATTAAGTCAGCAGAGCATTTGACAGCGGGGCATTGACGGCCTGTAAAAAGCCAGCGAGACCGCCCAGGCTCGGACCGCCGTGCCAAAATATTGCAGGAAATTTGTCAACATCAGTCAATGGCTTCTCCCAACCCACGGTCTCCCTTCACCACTTGCCATCAGAGCGATATCCCTTTCAGCCGAACTGAGCCTCTCGTCTCATTCCCAGGCCTTTGTCTCGACAAGAAGTGTTTGGGCGGGGGTGCTCTCCGGCCAACAAAGAGGAAGGTGTGGTGTATGGATGCACCTTGACACAGTAATTAAAAGAGGGTGATAGCGCTTGAATCCTCAGTGGATTTCAGCCTTAACAATGAAGGTTTTTTTTTTCCTTTCTCTTCTTTTTTTCCTTTCTTCCTTTTTTCTTCCCCTTCTCTCATCCGGCTCTCGTCCCTTGTGCATTCCCCTCATTCTGTGGTCCCTGCACCCCGACTTGGTGAATAAAACGGTGAGGGGCCGGACACATTTCATTAGTATCAGGCCTGAGTCCTAGTCATCTTTTAATATTTGAAGGCTCATTTGTTAAGTGGGAATGGTCTCCTTTTCTCCTCTCCTTGTCTCTTTTTTTGTGGGCTTTGGAAATATAATTTTCAATTTTTAATTTGATTCATTTAGATTAAAATCATTAATCAGGATGGAAAGTGAGTTAATTTTCTGGAAAATAAATGAGGTTGCTCAGATGGGTCTTTATTAAGTGGTGCCATTGTGTTGGAGGACTGAAGCAGGACAGGAGTGGACCTCATTCAGGCCATGTGTGTGTGTGTATGTGTGTGTGTGTGTGTGTGTGTATGAATTCTTCTCCTGTTTTCTGAGGTGGAGAGAAGGGTCAGTGATCTTTCAAATCACTACAAAGCACCGCACAGCAAATCTAGCATTATTGAGGAGGTCAGACATTTTTATTTTTGCAATTCAAAATGAATCACTGTTTTTTAACAAAAGAAAAACTATTTTATACAGGATAAAACAAACTATGTGCTAACCAATAGCACACAGACACACCATGAGTGTTTTGAGCAAAAAGGTGTGACACACAAGCTAAACTTTCACCCACTTAGCTCAAGCTAGCTCAAGCTCCTCTCTCTTTCTCTCTCTCTCTCACTCTCTCTCTCTCCTCTCTCCCTTTTTTCTCTCCCTTTTTCTCTCTCTCTCTCACAGTCCACGTGCCCCCCGCCCCCCACCCACCCAAGCTGACCGTGTGATCTGTTAAAAGCACAGGTATATATTTATAGCATCAGCTAGTGACCACCTGCGGTTCTTCGATGGCTGACCGTTTGATGACCGTTTGATGCTCGCCCCTCAGGACCCCTGAGCTCCTGATCAGTCTGCCACAACAGCTGTCCGAAGGAATGACACCACTGATTCTATAACTCCCTTTGACTCAACCCTCATTAGATTACTACAGCATGTTTTGAAGGAAAAGCACTTTAAAGGGATGCATTTGAATGGAAGAATTTTCCAAAGTAGCCATATTTGCAAAACACAAACACATGGGTGTTGTGGTAAACAAATGTTCTGGTGTAGACTGTCCTCTCTCGTAGTTTTGTGTGTCATCTGATCGAAGAGAGCGCTAACGCTTTTTCACCACAAACACACACACACAAAAAACACACAGAAACAATACACACACCCACATACACATATATATATGCATACACAGCATTCAGAAGAGGGGCTGCCCAGCTTGTTTGTCAAGACGGTCATGTCTGTTTACTTGCTGGTGGTCAGCAGATTTTCCACGGGATGCAAATCTGTGTGTCTGTCTAAGTCGAGCGCGAGCGGAAATCTTTCACACAGTCAGGAATTCAAAGCACCAGCTCCGCTCCGATATTTTGCTGTGCGGCCAGGCTGCCCACTCACAGTTAATGGCACTCAGAAGGAATTCCAAACAGGAGCTGTTTGAAAACATCTGAACGCTTATAGACACACACACACTTACAAACAAAAAAACAAACGCTGTCAATATGTGCCTCCCCTTGTAAATACACAGACATTCAGGCTGAGGTGGGGTCAAGCTAGCTGCCATTCAATGGCCCTGAATGCTCAGGAAAGTGACTAAGAAAAGTTGGGTTTTACTCATGGTTCTACCTCTCTATGTGTGTGTGTGTGTGTGTGTGTGTGTGTAGAGGAAACCAGGACTTCAGCTCTCTCTTCTTCTCTCTTACTTCTCTTTCTCCTCACTTTCTTTCCCCTCTTTTCTGCTTCTTGCATTTTTCTCTCTCTTTCTCTTCATATCTCTCCTCCATCTCTCTCTCTCTTTCTCTCTCTCTCTCTCTCTCTCTCTTCCTCCATGCTGTGCCTCTACCAGTGCTGATTTAATAACTCGTCTTCTCTGTGGACTCCGGGGAGCTGGCGTCCAGCGGTCCAGCATGTTGCCCGTGCCTCATTTTTTTGTGCCGCTCCCATTTGCATCCCCCCTGAAAACCGTGGTGCTTGCAATTGGGTCCCCCCCCCCATCTAAACACACACACACACTCCAGTGCCTAGTGAGGGGGCAATGCAACAGCCCCGCTGCCAGAGAACTCTCCCAGCATGCCGAGCGAGCAAGCGGCCTTGTTTGTTTGTTGCCTGCAGTAATATCACAGCCAGTATTTAATAAACACACACAATCACACACACACACACACACACACATAATTGAAAAACAAACTAAAAGAAGGCTGCAGAGGTGGAGCTGAGCGAAGCTAGAATGAGATAATGCTCTGTGGTGTTGGCCACAAAACAAACGTGTCCCCCATGTGTGTCTCTGTGGACTCCCACAACCCGAATGTGAATGTGTGTGCATTTGTGTGTGTGTGTGGAATGTAGCCACTGGAGGTGTGTTCATGCCCCCAGAGAGCTCTGCAGCCCCACTGTAAAAGCAGGTCCCTCACACAGGATAGGATTTAATTAAAATCAGACCACTCGGCCCACACTGATGACTCATTGGCGTCTGTTAATAAAATGAGACCAGCTCCAAGCCCAGTGTTACGTATACTGCATTGTAAATCACCCCCTTCAAGAACCATCCACTGCATTTGAAGTGTGTGTCACCTCATTGCATTTTACTCGTGCCAGTTACATATGTAAAAGGCAATGACACAGTGAGAAAGAGGAAGATCTCTTTCCATTCACGCCTCTTCCTCCTGTCTCCCAACCCCCTTTCTTCTGCCATCTCTCTCTCTCTCTCATCCCTTCTCCTCCTCCCCCTCTTCTCTCGTTCTCTCTCTCTCTCTCTCTCTCTGTCGTTCTGTGGCCTGTCCATTGCACTCGCTGTCTGCCAGGAAGCTACCTCATGCATTTCCTTTAGCGCCCTGCTGCTAATCAGGAGGGCTTAGCTCACTACTTGATTAAAATCCCTTCCGAATGGCCAGGTTTGGCTTTGAAGGTGGAGGATTGGGCCTGGACTCCCTGCCACTGGCCAGAGGAGCAGGGTACACGAGGGGAGGGCTGCTTAAGTGTGTGTGTGTGTGTGTGTGCCATGTAGTTCAGGATCTCATTTGCAGGCACGCGCAGCTACTTCTCGTGGCCTCTTTGCATGTGTGTGTATGTGTGTGTGTGTGTGTGTGTGTGTGTGCGTGCTCATTTGTGGCCTTATCAGGGAGATTTGGGGAAGGGGGTAGGCAGCAGGTGGAGGGGGGTTGCAGATGAAATATGCGGCTCGTTGACAGAAGTCTTTATTAGGCCAGGCAGCGGTGTGTGTGTGTGTGTGTGTGTGTCAGCGTCCCCCTCGCTGTTTGTGTGCGTGCGCTCGCTGCTAGAGTGACAGAATTCCCTCAGCGTTTGAAGCAAAACAACCAGTCAGTAAACATGTTTCTTTTTTCTCTCCCTCACTCACACAAATATATATAAATATATATATAAATATATATAAATACACACACACACACACACACACACACACACACAAACTCATGTTTTCTAGTCTTTTGTCATTAGAAAGAGGATGTTCTGCCATAGACGTAGAGCAGACAGCTGAGTCCCAAGGCTGAGAGACTCATGTCTGCTCTTATTCTACTAACCCCAGTCAGACACACAGGCCATGTCTCGCTGCACTAGTGTGCTAATGAAGAGCGAGGTAGAGAGAGAAAGAGTGAGACAAAGAGTTGGAGAGAGAGAGAGAGAGAATACTTATAAGAGAACCCATATGCCTGCAAGCCTTCAAACATTTTGTTGTTGTCTGTGCGCAAGCAGCATATATATTTGTTGACTGTTTTAGGAGGAAGACTGTGATATATACTGTACAATACCCTCTAAAATCCTGTTTGATTTTAAAAAGAGATGAATTTTGGCAATTCAACTCAGCTTGTTGAAGCAGATTCCTACCAGTGGCAGACTGCACTAGCTTATGTCTGTACTGTATGTGTGTGTGTGTGTGTGTGTCTGTGTGTGTCTATGCGTGTGTTTGTGTGTGTGTGTGTGTGTGTGTGTGTGCCTGGGGTAGCTGCAATCAGTGATGCCGTGTAGGGAAGCAGGAAGCTCTTGCTGTCTTAAGTTCAGGGAGGGACATGTCCACCCATCAGGCCAGACGATGTTCTTCCCCCCCATGTCCTCTTCCTCTCCCTCTCTGTCTCAGCAGTGTGTGTGGCCCCTGTAGAGTGTGTATGTGTGTGTGTGCACATGTGTATGTGTGTGTGTGTGTGTGGCCCCTGTAGTTGGGTCTCCAGGCCACATCTGATTAATTAGCTGCCCCCTCGAGCAGCAGAACGTCCCCCTCGCTGATTGCTTCGCTCCCTGCCTCCTGTAAACGTCCGCCCGCGCCTGCCGGGGTTCTGCGACACCTATGAAATTCAAAACAAGCCTTGTAAGGCTTTTACGGTCATCTGCGGGCTTCTAGTAAAAAAAAAAAAAAAAAAAGAGCAGGGGGGTTAGGGGTGGGGTGGGGGGTGGGGGGTCATTTAAAGCAAAGCTCAGAAAAAAGAACCTGCATTAACACCCCCAAACAGTAGCAGTATCTGTAGGCTTAATTAAAACAGTGAAGTGTCTTGTAATCTGCCTGGGATTTATAACCATTTAAAATTAATTTCTTTCTCTCTCTTTTTTTTCCTTAGCATGTATCCTTTCTCTGTCTGTCTTTCTTATTCATTGTCTCTTCTCTCTCTCACTCACTCACTCTCTCAATCTTCCTCCGTGTCCACTGAGCCTCAGGCATTTGTCCTGGTACAGAGAGGACATCTGTAAAAGGCAGAGGTGGCCATGTTGCCGTTCACATGTGAAAGTAATCAAAAGATAAATTTCAGACCATAACAGCTATGTTATTTATTATCTTAAAGGAAAGCAATCCCCCCCTGTCAGCCCTTTCTATTGGTGTGTGCGTGTTTGTGTGTGTGTGTGTATGAGTGTGTGTGTATACAGTATATGTGTGAAGACAAAAAAAGAATGGTCACAATATACGCTCAGGATGGCTTCTGAATGGACAGGCGCTGTGGCATATATCACATCAATGTGTGTGTGTGTCCATCCATCTGTCTGTCTGTGTGTCTCTATCTCTTACCTCACCAGGCCAGACAGCAGCCATTAAAACTCAGCTCAGGGTCCAGTTATAAATTCAATTCAACAACTAAACTGTGGTGTAATTATTCTTATAAGGACACCACATCATCATCAGCACTTAACACCCAACACCATCCATGTGCCTGTGTGTGTGTGTGTGTGTGTGTGTTCATTCTCAGCCTCAGGTACTGCAGCTCAGCACAGACAAGCATTTTGAGAGAGCCCTGTTCTCTTTTACAATCATGACAGTGATCACCTTTCTATTTAGTCCTGAATGAAATCAGCATTTCTCCAGTGCCAGATCTCTGTAACCTTTCCTCTTCCGCACACCTCTCTGACAACCACCACACCCTGCGTGTGTGTGGGAGTGTGTTTGTGTGTGTGGGCATGTACGTGCATGTGTGTATGCAAGCAGGTATTTTGTGCCTGTTCCCTTATAATGATCAATGCCCTACCTATATGTGTGTTTGTGTGTGTGTGTGTGTGTGTGTGTGTGTGAGAACATTTGGTAGCCATACGGGTCGTGGGAAGCCCAGTGCAAGGCTGTGGGTGCTAAGCCTGCAGAACAGCACCGCCCAGCTCAAGCACTTGGCCCCACAGAGGCAGCTAATGGACTAATTGAATCATGGCTCACACACACTCACACTGAGGGCACCCTTCTTTGTACTGTTGGATCCTGTAACACAAGCCTGCTTTTGATTTTGATGGAACATGTGTTGCAGGGGCTCAGAGTCCCTTCATCCATCCGTTCGTCCATCCTTCTATCCCTCCCCATGCCAGGCCCTAGGCACATGCTTGTGAGGATGCCATGTGATATGAGGCTGTCATTGTTATGGTTCAGACATGTATGCCAAGCCAAACTGTAGAGCTGGACTAGGTTGTATCTGTATGTGTGTGTGTGTGTGTGTGTGTGTGTGTGTGTGTGTGTGTGTCTGTGTGTGTGTCTGTGTGTGCGTGTGTGTGTGTGTGTGTATGTGTGTTTGTTTATACCCTGATACCTTTAGGCTTTAAAAACCCAAATGACCTCGGCCTCTTGGTCTCTCAGTGTCTTGTCTGTGGGAGCGTGAGTGTGAGCCTGCTGTCTGTTTGGGGGAATGGTGGTGGGTGGTGGTGCTGTGGAGGTGGTGGTGGGGTGTCTGATGGGGGATCGTGGGTTGAGTGATTTGTGCCACCAATATTCCCTGCGGCTATTCCCAGCACATTCCTTCCCTTCCCTGTGGAGGTCTTTCTACAGACGACTGCCACAGGCACCCTCAGTGGACCTAGAGAGAAAGAGAGAGAGAGAGAGAAAAAAAAGAGAGAGGGAGAGAGAAAGAGAGAGACAGAGAAGGAGGCAGGGAGAGAGAGATTTTTTAGTGTTCATTTGTTCTCTAACCTTTGGCCAATATTGTATCAATACCGACTAGCTAATAAAACACAACCTTCGAGTGCTATAGAGAGAGAGAGAGAGAAGGGGGAACAGGGGAATCTGGATTGGGGCAGTGCATGTCAACCAGCCATCACCTTTCAGAGTGCCTGTGAGCCTCCAGCTTAATCCCCCCTGTCCTGTGTCTGTGTATATGTGTGTGTGTGTGTGTGTGCCTGTGCCAGAACACTGGCCTCATCCTGCACACTAGGCGCCCGTGCCAAAGGCCTCAGCTGCCCGCCTGCCCACCCGCTCCCCCACCCAACCCGACGCTCGCCTTTGACATCAGATCTAAGCCCAGCGCCACTGAATATTTAGGGTGGCGTTAAACAAGAACAACAACAGAGCCCAGGTTGATGTTTACACACGCCCTGTACACCCACCATTTGTTGTGATGCACGTGCATCCCATGAAGATGCCCCCCCCCCCCATGCACACACAGCCCCCAGTGGCTCCTACACACACACACACACACACACAAACACACACCCAACCCTCTCCCACACTCTTCGACCGACCTGTGTGGAAAAGGCGGTGCAGTAAAGTAACCCGTCAAAAAGCCTGGCCCTAGTATTAGTAACCTGATCGCGCTAATAAAAGACCTATAAATCTTTGCAGCATTAGCTAGTGAGCAGATGCAGGCTTTGTGGCCAGGGGATAAGGTATCTCCCCGGGTACAGTTGATGGTATTAAAAGTGTGGGCTAAGGCACCAGCGAAGCTGTGAATTAGCACAGTAAACTAGCGCAAGGCCCTCCGCAGACCCACCAGGCCATCGGGACCCGTGGCCCTTTCCCCAGCTCTGGTTACGGCTCCTGCTTGTTAAGATGAGAAGCTGTCAGCATCTGAGCATTGTGTGTTGTTGCATATTTTTGCCGCTCACGTAAAAGTGGCTATGTCAGTAACGTGACATCTTTTTAAGACCCCCTGCGTCTATTTCTGGGGGGGGGCGGGTGGCGATGAAGTCTGCATGTGTTAGCGACGGACCTTAGTTGGACGTGAGAACAATAAAGGGCAGGGCTTTCCTCGTGCCCTGTGTGTTCTGGTCACACACACACACTCACACACACACACACACTCACACACACTTAACATTGCTGTCAAGACCTCTCAACTCCCAGCTTAAACACAGTGCAATTTTAGACATTACAGGATCATAGTAGAGATTTGAAAAATGTTTGTTTAGCACATCGTGCTAAGACAGGTATGAATCACAATGGTACAGTGATAGATAGCACACTTTTAAAAATGCATATTTAAATGTGGTTCATGGACAGTCTCACACAACACAATTCCCCTATCAGCACTCTCCTCTGTGTCTCTCTGTCTCTATTTCTTTCCATCCCTCTCTCTCTCTCTCTATCGTTCTTTTTTTTTCTTAATCGGGTGCATTCAGTAACTCTAGTGTGGAGATATGCGTTCCCATTGTTCAATTATTCAGCATGGCAGTTCCTGAAAAGCTATATCGAGGTGCCGAATCAGCGGCATTGGGAGAAAGGAGAAGTTCGGCCTTGCAGGTTTTAATTGTAAACGGAGGCCGGCCCACCCCGGCTGCATCCTGTCCAATCACAGCCCCTCGCCTCTCATCTGCAACATAAAACGCGTCTCGGGCCACCTTTAAGTGGTTTCCACGGAAACCGCCTCTCCCAGGAGAGGTTTGCATAATTAAATTAAGGCTCTTTTGTATGTGTGTCAATTAATTAAAAAGAGACAGGTCTTTAAGGTACTGCTCCCTCTCACAGCCACTCCCCCCACCCCCCCACCCCACTCCCCCCGCCGTCTTTCTCCATCGGACAGAAGAAAAAGGTGGATTCGACATGTTTTTACAAGCGTCGGCTCTCACTGAAGTAGTCACCCTCGTGTTCTCTTCCCATTGCTTGAGTGGAGGAATATTGATGTCTGCCTGATTGATAAGATGGTGAGAAAAGGAGGTGGTGGTGGTGTGTGTGGGTGTGTGTGTGTGTAAGTGAGTGAACATGAGCATTACTGTAGCACTCAATTAGCAGAAGCCACTAGGCTTTCATCCAGACCATGCAATGCTTAGTGCCACACTATAGGCCTCACACAACAGAGAAGGGAGGCCTGTGTGTGTGTGTGTGCATATGTCTTTGTATGTTTGTGTGTGTGTGTTATTGCTGTTGTTGTTCAGTAGTCTCTTGAAAGCAGTTGTTATTTGTGCAAGTGCAGCTGTTGACACATTATATCATTGTCTGAAGGCAGTTTAACTCAGCAAGAGTATTTCCTACCCTCCACGTGAAGCCTATAACTCCTTACTGCTTAGTACTGGAACTCACACACACACACACACACACACATACACACACACATACACACACACATTTACATACATTCCTTGCATGACCTTGCACACACATGCACATCAATTATAGTACTTAGACATAGCATATACACAGATAGACTGACAAGTACACAAACACGCACACACACAAATGGTCAGTTGTGAAACATACACACACCACATGCACAGCGGTACATCAAAAACAGAGAGACACACGCGCAAATACACACACAGGGCCCCTAAAGTCAGGTGTGATGGCTCTGTGTGTGTGTGTGTGTGTGTGTGTGTGTGTGTGTGTGTGTGTCACGAGGGGAGAGTGTCAGGCTGTCAGCAGCTGGGCATTCCTCTCCATGTTTATGAAACGGCCCCCAACAGCTGCTGCTACATTCATCCACTCCGCTCTCAGCTCTTCCTCTTTCCTTCTTTCCTCTCTTCTTTTTTCCACTCCTATCATCCCTTCTTCTCTATCACCTCTCCTCCTGTCTTCTCTTTCCCTCCTCTCTCTGTCTCCTCCATTCCTCTATTTCTCTCTATTCCTCCTCTTTCTCTCCCATCTATTCTCTCTCTCCACTCTTTCCAGCAAGCAGTATATTTTACCAAACACCTGAGGCTCCGCCACAGTGACACAAAGATGATTTCGTACATTGATTATGATGATAGCTGAGATTATAATAACTCTTTTCTCTTTTTCCTCTCTCTCTCTACCTCTCTCTCATAGGTGTTCGGTTGGACAGAGTGCGTGGTGGCAGACAGAAGTACAAGCGCCGGATAGATGCAGAGAACAGCCCATACCTGAACCCTCAGTTGGCCCTGCCACCCAAAAAGCCATGTAAGCTTCACAAACTTCTCTCTCTCTCTCACACACACACATACACAAACACACACACTCACACACATGCACAGAACAACAAATGAACCCGCACACACACAAACACTCACATACTTATAGACACAGAACCGCACATGCACATTTTCCAAATACTAAAATAACCCCACACGCAAACGTGAACTGTGTTTTTGATGAAGTCATATCAGACATTACTATCACTATTCTTTAGTCTTTTCTCATCGGTGTAATGTCATGTCTTAAAAACCTTTTTTTCTCACTAAGTACAGTCTCCCAGTAGTGTCTTAAGCACTCACATTGTTATTTCATCTGATTCACAAAGCAAAGGCCCTTTTGACAGCTACTAAAAGAAAAGATCTTTAAAGACATAACGATAATGTCAAGAGTTTCTTGCATATTCTTCTTCTTCTTTTTCTTTCTTTGAGCAATGAAGTTCTGAGCATTTAATCTCTTAGACGTTCCAGATAATCACATTTGTGACAAGCACAACGTCTAATCTTTATTTTATTTTTTTTTCACAATGTAATATTAATAATAAAAAAACGGATCTCAATCTTGATGTGGCGAGCTAGTATTCATTAGCACGAGGCACGATAAAAGAGAAGAGGGCCTGTTTTCTACTCTGCCAAGGAGAGGAGAGACAAGACAGGATATGGGTGACAGAGAACAGGAAGAGAGGGATGGGGGAGAGAGAAAGAGAGAGAGAGAGGTTTAATCCGGATTAAATCCAATCTGGCAAAGACATCAAACTCACAATACCAGTCTCCCAAGCTGTCTAACTGTTCTGCAAACAGACAGCAGGGCTGCGCTTAACAGATTTGTCCCTAAAGCCTTTTTACTTAATGGTAGCATATTCTCATGGAGCACAATATGCTTTTATGCATGATAGCTGCAGAAAATAATCAGAATAATTATAGTGCTGGAATCATATTAGTAATACAGAAAAGAGAGAAAAAAATATATGACTCAGTACTTAATCCGCCCGATCCCATGAGCAGGTTCAAGGTTCAGGTTTATTTTCATTTATCCTGCCCAACTTATTTGGGGGGCTTATTCCTCCCTGTCCATCCTACATCCAATTTCATTACATTCATTTTTTTCCTCCCTCTCTCTCTCTCTATCTCTTTCATTCTCTCTCTCTCTCTCCATATCTGAAATAAAGCATTTTACCGCCTCTGTTTTTCAACCTATAAGGGAATAGCTGTGTGTGTGTGTGTGTGTGTGTGTGTGACGGTGCAATATGACAACAGCATTGAGGGATTAAGACAATCTTGTAAATGAAGATGTGTTATCACAGCTTCTCCCCCCCAATCCAGTAATTATTGAAAATGTGTTGGACAGGAAGCCTAGGCATGTTTCAAAAGCACACGGCCGCATTCTTTCAAGCCGCTTTTTGCTTTAATGCTTGTCATGGGTTTTACAACATATTGACTAGGGAGAGAAAGAAAGACAGACACAGAGACACAATGTGTGTGTGTGTGTGTGTGTGCGCACAGAGGCAGCTCTCAGGCCCAGACAAACAGAGGCAAGCAAGCATGGCCCCAGCCATGCTGATTGATTATTTGCACATAACAAAGGCATGGGGTTTGGAAATTGGGTTGCATTGATTCTAATTAGGGAAACATTAAATAAGATTTACCTAGAGATAGCACTTCCAGGGTCTCACGGTCTCAGGGGTGAAGGGGCGCCTGGGATTGATCCAAAACACCACCACCACATGCTCTGTCTCACCTTCTCTCTCTCTCTCTCTCTCTCTCTCTCTCTCTTCTCTTTTCTCTATTCCCTTGCTCTCTTCATCATGCCCTGTTCTTTTGTCTCTTCATCTCTCTCTTTCCCTCCTCTCTTATATCTCTCCTTTCATCAGTGTATTCTCTCTTTCTCTTCTTCTTTGTTTTTTTGCATCTATCATTATCTCACTCACTCTCTCATCTCTCACGACTGAAATAACAGAGAAAGAAGGTGTGTGTGTGTGTTGTGGGGGGGGGGGGGCAGTTAATGTTTTTAATTTACTGATCGGCTGTCAGTGTGAGCGAGGCATGTGACACAGAGTAAATAGGACTGAGAGCATTACATTTAGCCTTCTGTGGCTTCTCCTATAATGGCAAACAACCACCCCCCCAACCAAACCCAGCCTCCACCACACCACCCCCCAGAAGATAAAAGCTCTCTGCACCCAAATACACACACACACACACACACCACCATCACCGCAAGCCCATGCTCCCAGATTGCATTGTTATATTTAGAGCCCCTCCGTTCCCTGCATTACATTTACATAGATGATTAAACAGCAAATGGATTTTCGTTTAATACCAGGAGTCGCGTTAATTACCTCTTCTCCATCTCTCGCCTCTCACACGCCACCTATGCCCCTGATTTGTGTTTGAGTTTTTGCTTACCGCTGATGTGATGCATCTATGGCACTGTCTATCTGTCTGTCTGTTTGTCTAGTTCCATTGCCCCACTCCCTGACATGTCTTTGTCTCCACACAAAAGCCTGTTGTGTCCATTAACAGGAGGGTCGACCCATAGTTGAACGACAGAGGCCCCCTGTCTGTGTGTGTGTGTGTGTGTGTGTGTGTGTGTGTGTGTGTGTGTGTGTGTGTGTCTCCCACCCTCTGCTAAGAGGCTAACTGCTATTGTTCGCCTGGCTGACTTGTAAGTTAGCCGCAGTGTTTTGTGTGTACAGAAAGAAAGAGAGAGAGAGAGAGAAGCTGTGAAGGAGGAGGCCTCTCCTCTCCCCTCCTCTCTCTCAATAATGACTATTTGACTGCTGCTCTTATCATCGCAGTGGCTGAACCGACGTGTCAGTAATGTCATGTTATCTCATGTCTTTTGTTGATGTGCTGAACATAGGTGTGAGAAAAAGAGAAAACAATAGAAAGGCAGACAGAAAGAAAGATAGAGAATTAAAAGAAAGAAAGAGAACAAAAATGAAAAGACAACATAAAACATGAACTATTTCTCCAGCGCTATAATTCCGTTCTGTCTCTCTGTTTCCCCCTCCGTGTTGAAACGCAGTTCCCTTTGGCTGCCTTGCAGATAACAAGATAGTGTCTCACCTGTTGGTGGCCGAGCCGGAGAAGATCTACGCTATGCCCGACCCCACCGTCCCGGACAGCGACATCAAAGCCCTCACCACACTCTGTGACCTCGCCGACCGCGAGCTGGTGGTCAACATCGGCTGGGCCAAACACATCCCAGGTAGGCCTCATCCCACATGCCTAAACCACACACACACTCACACATATATACACATACACACAAACTCATACAGGCACGGTATCCATGCCAAACACATACCAGGTAGGCCTCGACCCACATGCCTAAACTCACACATACGCAAAACACACACACACACAAACTCATCCACACTCAGTATTCCATGCCAAGCACATCCCAGGTAAACCATGACCCTCACACAGAAACACACAGACACACACACACACACATACACAGTCTCAGTGCCAACCTTATGCAAATATAAACTCCATGCTGCCTAGCAAATGCAGAGACTGAGAATCGAGAAAAGAAAAGAAAATAATATTTATATTTTGATTTAGTCTTTCCTAACCCATGTAGAAGATACAACAAATTCAGAAACTAATTTGTAGGGTATTAACTATATTAAAGTTGTTTGAAATAAACATTCCAAAAGGAACGTGGCATTGCTGAAGCAGATGAGTTTGTAAACAGTTTAAACATGTTAAAATATACCCTAATGCATAGAAAGATGCAGGTGGCCAGATCACTTATGGATTGCCTTTAAAGAAGTAACTCCTGATCCTGACCCCCCCCCCCCCCAAACACACACACACACACACACACACATACAGACACATCAGTTGGCCCTGTCGTTGACTGAGCACGATCCCTGTCATTGCTGAAGCACAGTGACAAACCTCATCAGCGTCATCTATCAGTGACACACGGCGGGCAGGCAGACAATGAGATCAGTGCATTTAGGCTTTTTCCCTCTAAAGCTCTTAATTCCTCACACAACAGTACTGAGCAGAGCAGGGCAGAGCAGCGGCTACGAGCCCAGAGGAGCAACACCCAACCAACACAGCCCCAACAGCAGCTACACACACACACACACAGGTACATACACACACAGTCACAAACATGCACATGCATGTACACACACACACACACACACACACACACACATACATACACACACAGTCACAAACATGCACACGCATGTACACACACACACGCACACACACACACACACACACACACACACACACGCACACACACACACACACACACACACACACACATATAGTCACAAACATGCACACCCATGTACACACACACACATCACACACACAAATACATACAGTCACAAACATGCACACCCATGTACACACACACATATGCAGCCACGCACGGATGCACACTCACTCACTCACACACACACTCCCCCCAATCACAGAGGCACTGACAGAGAGCTGCCTGTAGGTCTAATCAGTAGTGTTGGTCTGGCGAGCAGAAAGGCTCTCTCTTCTCCTCCTGGTGCCGGTTATTGCTTCTGGCCAGCACCTGCCGACAGAATGAGGAATTTCCACTAATCTACTTAACAAAGCCCTCTTTTTTATGCCTAATCTCTCGGCTGGTGCAGACCCACCTTCAGCTCCAACACACACACACACACACACTGTATGAAACAGGAAGGTGGATGGTTGGCAGAGGAAAAGGAGTAAACAATGAGATTGTGACAGATTGTCATGTGGACGGGGGGTTATAAATCCAAAACACTGATTTTGTGATGGGCATAAACAGATCTCAAAAAAATCTATAACAAGTAGCCTCTAAAAGTTCTGAAAGTTGGGAGTGTAAACGTAAAGTGCACCTTAGTAGTATGTAAAAACTCTTCACTTCATGTTTGCAAATAGCTGTTCTCAGATAAGAGTATTGTGCATGTCTTCCACCCCATGGGCAAGTGTGTGTGTGTGTGTATGTGTGTGTGTGTGTGTGTGCATGTGTGTGTGTACGCGCATGTGTGTTTGTGTGTGTGTGTGTGTGTGTGTGTACGCGCATATGTGTGTTTGTGCACGTGTGTGTGTGGTGGGTTTTCCCTGATTCCTCCCACGATGCAGCAGTACAGCTGCAGCCAGGCAGAGCAGAGCCTTGGCTTGGCTGGGCTTGGCAGCGGGGTGGGGCAGGCAGGGTGCGAGTGGCACCCGGGTGGGTAATGGGCTTACCCAGGCATGGGAGGCAGGATTGAGAGGTTATTTCTGCCTTCCGATGCCAGATTGCCCCAGGCTTGCCCTGTGGATTTAAACGGGATTCGCCCAGGACCAGGAAGTGACAGTGGCAGAGCTGAGCGACAGGGCACGCACAGCAATGGGAAGGTGTGTGTGTGTGGAGGGGGGGTGTTATGCTACACTTCCTGTGTGTGGGTGTGTCTGTGTGTCTTTGTTCACACTGCTCAGGTGCCTTTTTTTTCTTCTCTTTCTCATTCTCTATTTCCATTGTTTTTCTCTCTCTCTGTCTCTCTATCTCCCGTTTCTCTCTCTTCTCTACATCTCTGTCTCTCCATCTCACTCCCTTGGCCTTTCCATTTCCATTTCTTTCACATCCCTTTCTCTCTGTCTCTCTCTCTCTCTCTTTCTATCTCTCTATTTCTCTCTCCCTCTCTCTCTCTGTCTGTCTCTCTATTTCTCTCTTCCCCTCTCTCTCTCTCTCTCTCTCTATCTCTCTTTCTCTGCCCAGTCCCTTATGCTCATCATGATGACACAACTCAGTTGTTTGTTATCCCTCCTCACTGAATTGAATTTGGAGTTTTCTGTGCTTGTTTGTGTGCCTGTGTGCATGTGTATTGTGTGAGTGTGTGTGGTGTCCTTATGTTTATCTGTTAGTCATGAATCTATTCAGATTGCATCCAGAGGAAACAGGCAGGGAGTGTGTGAGTGTATGAGTGTATGAGTGTGCGTGAGCAAGCGCTAGGTGCAAGAGGTTCAGGGCTCTGTCGATTGGGGACTGTGAGTGTGTGAGTGTGTGTGTGTGTCAGTGTGTGTGTGTGTGAGTCCGCATGCGTTTTTCAGAGCGAGTGTGTGTGAGATAGTGCAGGGTCCTGTGCACTAGGGCTCGGGAGCGAGGGGCACAGCGGTGGAGAGATGATGGTCTGATTAAACCTCGCCAGGCAATTCCTGCCTCTGTTTGAAGAGGACGCTGGCTCTCTACGCTGCCGCTAGACTTCCTGCTGTCTCTCATTTCTGGACGAACCCCCCCAGAACCACACCTCCCAACCCAGCCCAACTCAGCCTCTGCTGTAGCACCAGCCAGGGGAATTGGCCAAGGATCATGATGAAAGCCTCAGCCCTGCGCGAGAAAGAAAAGTGATCTTACAATCGAAATACACAGAAAAAAATTACTCTTCTATTTTGGAGACCTGTTTTTTTTTTTTTTTTTTTTTTACTACTTCTCACTGTCTATCCACAACCCCCTACCACACGCACATGTACACACACACACACACACGCACACATCCTCTCTAAGTGGATTGCACCTTTTCAACATTCCCTTTCCACTGGTAACAATCAGTCTGCCTGACCACCCTCCCTTGCACTCACACACACACACACACACACACACCACCCTATGCCCCACCCCATTCACACCAGCAACCACTGCTCCACTTCACACAATAAAGAAAGTACCCTCCATGTGCTTAGTAAATGCCCCTCTCCTAATGCCCCCCCCATCCCACTTCTGCTCCCTCAGTTTTGCCTCTTCTCATTCAGTTTTTGTTTGCCTATTTGTCTGCCCTCACAGCAATTGCTCTGTTCGTTATTTTTTTTAATCAAATTGATGAAGCCAACTGCCAGCACCGCCCCCCCCCCCCACACACACACACCACCACCACTCACACCCCCAGTTAGACCCCTTTCAGCAACCCACCCCCCCCCCCACACACACACACACAACCCAACACCCATCTCCCTAGCGAGATGCGAAACCAATTTATGAGTCATGATCCGGCAGCCATGTCGCTAACAGTCGTAACAAACTGTCAGACGGCCGCTCAGGAGCTAATTTGAAGTCATTAGGTGTTCGGCGTACGGGCAACAATTTGTTACGGTGGTTAGGAGCGCGGCTGACATTTCGGCGCGCGTCCGCTTAAGATCTGTCCCAACCACGGAGCAGGCAAATTGTAAACTAATTTAAACATCACTCAGTATTACTGGGGCTGCCGAGCCAGCGGCACTGGGATAATGAAGCAGCCTGTGTTTCGCCCCGGCTGAGTTAAAGACGTTCTCGCCTCTCAACACTTCTGCTGCACCCTCACCGCAACTTACAAGATGGACTCTCCTCATTCATTATTTTTTTTGTTCCTTTCTTTTTTTATTGTGAGCGGGTCCCGCTCCTGCCTTTCTGTTTTTTTATATAATTTTTTTCTTCTGTTTTTTTTTCTTATTATTATTCTTCTTGCACTCCTCTTGTGTTCATTTACATGCTGATATGGGGCCTGTGAAAACATTTGAAATGCCATTACATGGATTTACAAACAGAGAGGGAGATGCAGCTCAAACAAAGCCCAGATCCCTGATTCTCTCACACACACACACACACATACACACACACACACACACAGACGTGCACATTCACCGGCAGCACAAATCTGTGTGGCACTCAGACAAATGTGGGATTAAGGAATATGATATTAACCAAATATGGAAGAACGGAAGAAGGGAGAGACAGAATGGCCTTCAACCTACATAATGTGGATTAGGGCTCTGAATCTCATTTGGGAGATTAAAGCATTCGGTCGGTAATTTTATTTTAATATTAAGCTGCATTTGACTACATGGAGGGGGTGGGACAGCAAATATTTAAAAAGGGTGTAGAAAGAGAGAGAGAAACCAAGAATGAAGCGCAGCACTATTGAGAGAGGACGTTTTTATCTGTAAATAGAATTAGGCTTTCTTTCCTCCTCCGCCTGGTGAAATAAAAATAAATGAAAGCGTGCTGTCGTGCAATTGTGACGTGCCTTATCGTGGAGCCACGGAGCACAAAAGGCAGCCGGCCGCACTTGACTTGACAGCGGGGCTACGAGAATGGACAGCAGCGGCCCTAACTGCGCCTTTTTAGCATGACAGGCTTCGTACTATTAGAGAGCCTTTATGCGGGCAGAAATTGCTGGGGCTTGTCCCATTCTTGCGCCTATCTCAGGGACTTTTTCTTTCTTTATTTCCCTTTCAATTTCCAGTGGTGCGCGGATAAGCGCGTGCTAACACAATATGATTGAGCTGTAGAATGGAGTCCTGTCGGCTCTAATCTGCTTTATGTAGATACTGGGGTACTTCCACACTCCACTTCACTCCTGTGCACTCCCTCTCTCTCCCCTTCTCCCTCTCTCTCTCCCCTTCTCTACCTCCTTCTCTTTCTCTCTCTCTCCCTTTCCCTTTCATGCACTCTTTACCTTCTCTACTCTGCCTTCTGTCACATCCCTCCCTTTGCCTCCTTCCTTCTCTCCTCTCATCCCCTCTCTTTCCCTTTCTTTTTCATGCACTCTTTTCCTTTTTTCCTTCTTCCCTCTCTTCCCTCCCTGTGCCTTCTCTCTCTCTTTCTCTCTCTGTTCTCCCTCTGTTTCTTTCTCCCTCTCTCCCTCCCCTCCCTCTCTGTCTGACTCCTACTCCGTCTCCCCATGTCTCCATTGTCAGGCCCTGTGTGTCTGTAATGGCTTCTGAGGTGGTGGGAGGATAGAGAGAGAGAGAGCAGGTGAGGGAGGGGTGAGAGAAGAGAAGAAAAGAGGGAAGCGAGAGGAGAGAGAGTGAGAAGCGGCAAGGGTCCCGGTCAGATATTCCAGGCTGGTTTCACGGGGCGTAATAAGGCGATTATCGGCTCGCTGGTCAGACGTATTGTTGTGCCGCGTGTCGGATTAGAATATTGGCGCAGAACCTCGTTAACAAAGAGAGAGAGAGAGAAATGGAAGGGAAAAGTATGGAGCCTTCACCTGGAGCCCTGATTGTGGTGTCACTCCTGCGGGCGCACCTGTACACAGGGGCTTAGCAGAGAGCAGCCGAGAGGGGAGACCAAGATTTAAAGAGACCCCTCATTGCTGCCCATGCAAAAGCTACTGCCCCTAGGCATATGCACACTCACACGCACACACACACACGCACACACACACACACACACACACAGAGGATACTTGTATTTCTATGTTCCTACTTTTTTATTTATTTTGAGCGATTTTTTTTCCCTTTGTGTTGTATCTTATTTTGGTTTGCAGGCATGGAGGTGTGTGTGTGTGTGTATGTGTATGTGTGTGTATGTGTGTGTGTGTGTGTGTGTGTGTGTGCGTGTGTTGGGGGGGTGGTGGTGGCTTGGGAAGATGTCTCAATCAGCAACCCTGCCGAGGGGTGGAGAGGAGCGGAGGAGGAGGAGGAGGTGGAGGGGGGGATTTATCTAAAGCATAGGTTCGCTTTGTCGATGAGCTCTCTCACGCGCGCCTGCCCAACCTCCTAATCTCCCCGAATGAAAACACACGACCAAATCGGCTCGGCCGTGGCTGCAGACCATCCGTTTGCACGCTACGCCACAGAGATACCGACGGGGAATAATGCACCTCTTCCTCCTCCTCTCCTCTCTTCTCCTCTCTTCTTCCTCACTGCTCTTAAAGCTGGGGTGGTAGATACCCTCTGTTAGACAGGATGGCAGGAGCATGCTCTGGGCTCTGTTTATGTGTGTGTGTGTGTGTATGGTGCAAGGAGAGTGTTCGGAAAGCATGATAGTGACTCCCTCCATTAGATGAAGCAGCAGGGCCATCCCTTTAGGTGCGATGACATTATCATCCTCCTCCTTCTCTCCTCTCCTCTCCTCCCTCTTCCTTCTCTTTCCTTTTTACTGACTCTATGCTTTTTCTCCCTCTTATCCTCCTCTCTCACTTCCTCCCTCTCTCTCTCTCCTTTTTTCTCTCTCCCCCACTATTTTTTTCCTCTCTCCTCTCCCCTCTCTCTCTCTCTGTACTCCCCTCTTCAGCTTTGTCTTGTTAGCTCAATGAAGCCAGCGGAGTAAGAAAGTAATCAGATTTAGACATAATTACTTTCAAAAGGCAGCAGAGAGTCGAGTTGAGACAACACGGAGAGCAGCCCCTGAATTTCCTGAGATAGACCTGTGTGTGTGTGTGTGTGTGTGTGTGATTGTGTGTGTGTGTGTGTGTGATTGTGGACATTTGAGTGATGGATGTCACAACAACCCCCTCACCCAATAGCCTCAGTGATCTCTGTTAACCTCCCCTCCCACACACACACACACACACTCTGTCTCTCTCTCCCTCTCTCTCTCTCTCTCTCTCTCTCACACACACACACACACACTCTCTCAAAAACACACACACACTCACACACTCTGTCTCTCTCCCTCTCTCTCTCTCTCACACTCTCTCTCTCTCTCTCACACACACACACACACACACACACACACATACAGAAAGAGGGAGAGCAGTGGTCCTGCTCTGTGGTGATGCCCGGCGCTCCCTTTGCCCTGCCCCCTCTCTCTCTGCCTTAGATAGGCTCCATTCTCCAAATGAGCATGGGCCATGTGTGTTAGCGCCCCGGGTCTGACACTCTGCAAATATTGATTAATAGTGGCCCTAAGCTCCTCTTAGCAAATCAAATTTTCACTTTTAGCAGGGTTTCTCTTCTCTCGCATTTAGCAAAGTGAGCAGCCCTAAATTAACTCGGACACACTACAAAATGGTTGCAAAAACAAAGCTTAAAATCGGTGTGTGTGGGTGTGTATGTGTTTGTGTGTCTTTTGCGGGACTTGTAGGGTGTTGGGTGTGTGTGTTTGTGTTTGTGTGTTTTATGAGGGAGTATATTAAAGGAAACATGAGTGTGTATGTGTGTGTGTGTGTGTATGTGTGTGTGAGCGTGCTCTCATGTGCATGTGCGTGTGTGTGTGTTAATGCCTTTGAGTTCATGAACCCAGTAGTGTGGGTGTGCATTTTGTTCCAATTGCAAGCTTTGGTCAGTAGAGCCAAATGATGTCACCCATCTTTGAATTGGCTGTGCCTGTGAAGCTGGTTGTAAATCCTTATTGAAATCAGGAAGCACCTGATGGAAGGCAAAAAAGAGAGAGAAAGAAAGGAGGGGGGAAAGGCTCTTGTTGTTATCTGCTTGCTCTGTGCTCAGCAGAAAGGACTGGCATACACACACATACACACACACACACACATACACACACACACGTTCAGTGATCTTATTTATATTTCCTCCTGTCTCTGAGCAGTCCAGGAGATTACAGATTTATTCATGATATATTTATTGCCTCCGAACATATCTGAGTTGATTTCTACTTCATTCCATGAAGCCTCTTTTTGTATTAACATTTTCATCTCTGCAGTCTGACAATATCTCCTACTTACCCTCTTTCTCCTCACTTCTCTTCATTTTCTCTCTCTCTCTCTTTATCTTTCTCCTAGTTAATGTTCACTTTGTGGCTATCCTCCTTCCTGTGCCTATTTCAAATTTAAATTCAGATTTAAATACTTGAGCTGCCTTTTCCCTCACTTTTGAAAGAGGACAAAAATGTACCTGGTCTTCATTTCTCTTCCCTTTTATTTCCTTGTCATTTCTCTCTCTCTCTCTTTCTCTCTCATAAATGAAATGAAAGGAGTCAGTATAGGTAAGCCTCTCTCTCTCTCTTTCTCTTGTGCTGTTTCTTTCCCTCTGTTTCTCTCTGTCCCTTTATCCCTCTCTCCACTGATCCAACTCTTCTTTTGCAGCTCGAGGACAGTATGTTAGGCTTCCCACCTGCTTAACCTACATCATGAGAGCAGATTAATTACCTGCAGAGAGTGCCCCTCAATACACACACACACACACATACACACACTCATGGGTGTGCAGGTGCTGAACAGTCTGACATACACACACACACACGCACACACACACACACACACACACACACACACACACACACACACACACACACATTTCCATCTGTCACTGTGCAAGTTAAATATTTGTTGTAAGAAATTCTATTTTGTTTCATAGAGGTTTTCTAATTGTCCCCTCATCCCGCTAAAGCAAAGTAAAGCTTCCCACATCTTGCACTAAAGACCAAACACCTGCAGCTACGGCTCCCCACCTGTGCTTAGGCCTCTCACACAAGTGTGATTTATCTCACCACATCGCCCCCCTCAGGTTTGGCAGACTAACTGCAACAATGGTTTCTGTCAGCCTACACTATGCTCTATCTCCATAACACCCAAAGTATCTGAGAATCCTCAGGACCTTACCATTTACATTATCCTATAAATGCAACCTCTTTTCTGGCATGTTGTGGCACCAAGCTAGGCTAGCAGTAACATAGTACAGTAACATGAAGCATAGCAAAAACATGATACTAGTTTGACTGTATTTCTCATATATATCAGG